>CM017911.1:16521137-16660790 GCA_008369825.1 Triplophysa tibetana | reverse complement strand
ACTATCAGCCTCGACATCAGCCTCAGCTGACACATGGGCGCTTCAAGGCACCGAAGCGGTCCAGGAGTCCACCCACCGGTGTGGAGATTGTCAAACGGTGTCTGATTGGACATCTTGGGTCCAGCACAGTGGCCCAGCACCAGCCGCTTGGTTGAGGCCATTTTATAAAGCTGTGTGCTTTACACAAGTCCCCGACCAAGAAGGCCGGAGTTAGCATGCCCAGTGGTCTAAAATCCTCTCAGATTCCACCACATCCGAGAAGCTGGTGCTCAAGGTCCGCAGTCTGATGGATGAAACAATGATCCAGCTGTTTGAGCTAAACCAAGTCACTCATTCAGTGGTTAGCACAGCACATTATTTGCTTCAAATTCGTGAATTCTTCTAAACATATATCTATAATAAATAGAAGTAATTTATTTTCAGGTTTCAACGGCGGCAGAAGAACAGAAATGAGTGTCCTCGCTCAGGGACTGACTCCCCCTGACCCAAATGCTGTGGCTGATATTGCAGCTTCCTCCGCCGAGGGAAAAATTGAATGAAGCCCCATCAACATCAGGTCCAAAGCATCAATTCATCCTTCCGCCAAATCGAGAAGGACAGGCTCCTCGTTTGCGACCAGGTCGTCGGCCCGCTGCTGCTACCAGGGAGTGCCCCATCGCAGCTGCCCCCACAGCATCAGGAGATGTGCAGCCCATTTCAGCACCTGGGTCATTGATAGGCACACTAGTCTTTAACCCTGACATGACTGTGTCAATGGTGATTCCGTCTTCCAGTGCTTCCTCATGGTGCAGGAACAGCTCTGCCTGCTCCGGTGTCTATTGCTCCTGTGTCTGCGGCTCCTGCACCCCGTTACAACCCAAGGAATAGGCGCCGGCGGCGCAAGAGACGGAAAGCGGAGTTGTAAGAGGAAGTATGTGCGGGGGTTTAATTTAAAACAAGTGCAGCAAATGTGGGCAGCCCAAAACTAAGGAGTTTGGACATACCGATATGGTAGTGCCACATTTTGCTTGCATACTTCAAATGACAAATCTTTAGATGATTGGTTGCAGAACAGCGCACGCACAATAAACCCCAAACTCCACCTCCTCAATAATAAGTAGCATCTTTCCTGTATATATTTCACAGGCCCACTCTTCATTATCTTCTTTATATGTCTGAATGTGTTACATTACAAGGGCCCAAACATTCATATTGTCCTGTATATTGTTGTATATAACATGTGCCCAAGCGTTCATATTGTCCTGTATATTTGTTGTATATAACATGTGCCCAAGCGTTCATATTGTCCTGTATATTTGTTGTATATGACATGTGCCCAAGCGTTCATATTGTCCTGTATATTTGTTGTATATGACATGTGCCCAAGCTTCATATTCTTCTGTATGTAAATATATGTGTGTTCACATCTTAATATGGGTGTGTTTTAATTTAATTTTAATAAATAATTTTACATTTGAAGTGTCTTTAACTCTGATTAATCAATCAAATCATATCACACACATACAATAAAAGAAAACAGTTTTGAATAAACATTTTATTCAGTTTATTTAACCATAAACATGTAATATGTTTTAATAATGATGTCTTAAACTATGTAACTGAATAAATGATAATTAAATGAAGGCGCAATTGATTGCAATACACATGTAGTCGACAGATAGCAGCACGTCTCGGCTGAGATTGACCTTGTCGAGTAGCTACGGGTTCGAGGCCAGCCGGTGAAAGTGAATTGTTACACATGTAACTAAAACTCTTACATAACGCACAGGAATTAAACCCGAATATTGTTGCAGGGGAAATTTGTCGACAAATTCCCGTTTTTCTGCGTCTTTTCGCGTGCGAGGGCGGGCTCAAAGATTCGCCCCTTCTTTTGCGCAGCGAGCGCTCTACCATCTGAGCTAATTCCCATACGAGGGACGCTGGCTGAGCTATCATGCTCAATAACGCCTCGTCCGGTCACGTTTGAACCTCCATCATATGTAGATGTTTTTTGTGTCCGGTTTGAACACAGCTGAACTTTTAAAAGTAAGCCGCAGTAACATCTCATGTGTACCCGGATTTGTATCGGTGACCTCTTGATCTGAAAAATGCTCTACCACTGAGCTATACCCCCTTGTCGATACTCTTTCTAAACACAATGGAAGACAACTGTTGTGTTCCAACACTTGGAAATATGCCTTCAAAAGAGTGAGCCGGTCTATTCATTTCGTAGTGTTTTCAGTGCACTGGTTATATAGATGATTGGATTCAAAGTACTGACCATTACACATTGGAATCCACAAGTTACTTCGAGCTATACCCCTTGTCTATACTCTTTCTGACCACAATGGAAGACAACTGTTTCATTTTCCAACACTTAGAAATATGCCTTTAAAATAGTGAGCAGGTCCATTCATTTCGTAGTGTTTTCAGTGCACTGTTATAGAGATGATAGGATTCAAAGTACTGACTATTACACATTGGAATCCACAAGTTACTTCGAGCTATACCCCCTTGTCTATACTCTTTCTGACCACAATGGAAGACAACTGTTTCATTTTCCAACACTTAGAAATATGCCTTTAAAATAGTGAGCAGGTCCATTCATTTCGTAGTGTTTTCAGTGCACTGGTTATAGAGATGATAGGATTCAAAGTACTGACTATTACACATTGGAATCCACAAGTTACTTCGAGCTATACCCCCTTGTCGATACTCTTTCTGACCACTATGGAAGACAACTGTTTCATTTTCCAACACTTGGAAATATGCCTTTAAAATAGTGAGCAGGTCCATTCATTTGGTAGTGTTTTCAGTGCACTGGTTATGTAGAGATGATAGGATTCAAAGTACTGACTATTACACATTGGAATCCACAAGTTACTTTGTACTGCTGCCTGCAATTAACTTTTGACAAGCATCAGGGCACATAACGAGGTTCCACCGAGATTTGAACTCGGATCGCTGGACTAAAGCCCAGAGTGCTAACCATTACACCATGGAACCCATGATTATAGAAAATCGCTCGATACAAATCACACTTTGGTATGTATACACACTTGCGCAGTGAGTGAGCGGTTTGTGGTTTGGAAACATTGTTGAAGACCATGTCTTTGCTCGGTTCCGAGGCTGCAGATTTGCCCTCTAGTCCGAGGCTCGTCGGTCAACGGGTATGATTCTCGCTAAGTGTGTGTGTCACTGCGTGTATGATATTAAATGTATTATTTATAGTTAACATGTTTTCGTGTACAGCTTCTTTCAACAAAGAAAATTGTAAAAAGCGCCATATACACAGAAGTTGAGTTAAGTTTGTAACGCTTTGACCAGGATAGCTCTCACAAAGTCAATAGAAGAAAGAGATTAGAGGCGTAAGGCTGTATCACGTACATTTAATGGCAGGTAACCAAGTCACGCAATCCTCTCACACATTAGATTACTCTTTCTCAGCGTCACAAAATAAAACTAACAAAACAAAAGTATAGAAAGAGGGAGGAGCACGTTTAGCATCTACTGTGGATCTCACTCACTTTCAACTCAACAACGTCATCACGCATAGCACGCTTCAGAAATGACTGATCAGTCTCTTAAAGGGGCACACCGCACAATAATGTGATGCATGTAAATACAGTTTCGTTCGTTACAGATTCCCCCTGGAAAGAAAAAGGCTGTCCCCAGCCGTACACGACATAAGGACAAAATACATATCCAGCCCCAAGCATGGAAACATGGAAAACCCATTAACCAAACTATGTATCACATACAGAAGCCAATAACTGGCAGACATGCCAGCATGAGCTACACATTACACAGTATGCACTACAAAGACATTTCAAAAACAAAAACCTGCGACATGTGCCATGTGTACCAAATACAATTTTTTTCTTTTTTTCTTTTTCACATAACGTTTGAAAACTCAAGAACCATACCAAAATGTACAAGTACTTATTCTCTTATCAGAAACAACATCCCCAGAAGAACATTGAAACACAGGGGTACAAACCAATTAACTCAACATCACTTTAGGTCTAATCTGTCGGAATGATACTCATTAGTCCATCCACTATCCGACCAACCTGACGTGATTCTAGGGGCCAACCTAGGTCTGAGATTGTAACGAGGGCCCTGAGGGACAAAGTCAAAGTCAGGGAGGTCTGTACTACCTGTAGACACGTCAATGTCAGCGTCAGAGATTTCTGACCACAGCGTCAGTACAACTTGTTATTCCTGGGCATGTCCTGAGCATTTTCAGTGAAACCGTCGCAATCAACAACAGTCTCATCAGGTAGAGCAGCGCATGTTTCCTGAGATATACCTCCATTCAACTGTGTTGTTTCCAAACAGTCCTCAAATGCATCATAGGGCGTTTCAGATGCATCCTGAGGCAAACTCGTGCTGCTGCACGAGTTCCAAGTGCGAAAAGGCTGCATATTGACCACATGAAAGACCCGGCATCCTCACCAGTGTCCAACTTCGCAACTCTATAGTTCACACTAGACAAGACTTGAGTGACACGATATGGACCAGAGTACAGGGGCGCTAATTTAGCCGTAAAGTTGGCCAAAGCATCCGATCTCTGACAAGGTCACCAGTGTCATAAGTAGAGATCGGCGTCTTTTATCATAGTGCAGCTTCCTTTTGTCATGACTGGCTTCCAGCGCTGCCTTAGCATGATCATGTGCTTCCCGCAGTGACAACCTCAAACGTTCAGAGTATGGGACCTCAGGCTCCTCCATCCCATCCCAGACAGGCTGAATGACCAGATCCAGAGAAGTGTCCAACTCCCTCCCATACAACATCATAGACGGTGTTTGACCCCGCTTTCATGTGGCGCAGTCCTCAGTGCAAAGCAGATTTGTGTGGATATATCGGTCCCAGGAGGTGTGTTTTCCATCCACGTACGCTCGAATGGCCGTCTTGAGAGTACGGTTAACCCTCTCTGTTGCATTCGTCTGTGGGTGATACGCAGTCGTTAACCGATGTTCAGTTCCTAGGGCAGTAAGCATCTGTCCAAACAGCTCACTCACAAAAGGAGAACCTCTGTCCGAAATTAAGTAGGTGGGGCCCCCATGACGGGAAAAACTTCACTCAGCATTTTGCCAGCTGCCACATGAGCTGTGGCTTCCCTTACCGCCACGATCTCAACCCACTTTGAAAAGTAGTCAACAAATACCAAGATGTGAGCATTTCCCCTGGAGGTACGAGGCAAAGGGCCCACAAAATCAACACCAACATACTCCCAAGGTTTCTGAGGCCGAATCGGGACCATTAGACCGACAGGCTTCCTTTGCTTGGTTTTGTCAGTTGGCAAACTGTGCAAGAGGTCACATATTTCTTTATCTCAGATGCCATTTTAGGCCAGAAAACCTGAGTTTCAGTCGGGCTAGGGTCTTAGTTATTCCCAGGTGACCCGCAGTTGGATGATCGTGATAATACCTCAGCAAGGTACCTTTGAGAGACTCAGGAGCTTACAGCTTAATCCTTTGAAGGATGGATACCGCAAGCAGGTTTGGGGTCGTTGAAGTACAGTAGACCATCTTGAATGCAATACTGAGAGCACCCCTCAATTTCACCCTCCTGTTGGAGCGAGGCCTCCCATTTTACGGAGAAGGTTACCCGTAACTGGATCATCGAGCTGAAGTTGTCTGACATGAGAACGGTCCGTGAGAGTCACAGAAGAAAGCGTATGGAGGTCAAGACCACCAATCATAGCGTACTCGGAAGTATGTCCAATGGCGGCGAATCAACCGCTAGGGGATTCCTCGACAGCGCATCGGGCACCGTGTTACGAGCACCAGGCTTGTGGACAATGTCGAAATCAAAGTCCTGAAGGCGGAGAGACCACCGAGCGAGACGTCCAGTGGGATTTGGGCGGGACATCAACCCTTAAGTCCACTGTGGTCAGTAAAGATCGTGACATGGAGACCCTCAACATAAGGCCTAAAGTGTTCCAGGGCCCAGATGACAGCAAGGCACTCTTTCTCGGGCGTGGAATAAGGTTTCTCAGCCATATGCAGGGTCCAACTAGCGTAAGCCACAGCCACATCTCTACCATTCTGATCTCTCTGCATCAACGCAGCTCCAAGACCTGCGTCACAGGCATCAGCATGAATGAAGAACGGGAGAGTAAAGTCGGGGAAACTCAACACAGGTGCCGAAGTTAATTTTCCTTTAAGCAGGTCCATAGCCTCCTGGCAAGCCGTGTCCCAGACAAAAGGAACGTCGTTTTTGTGAGGTTGAAGAGTGGCTCAGCAAGGCGAGCATAGTCCTGCATAAATCGACGATAATAGCCTGTCAAGCCCAGGAACTGCCTCACTTGCTTCACGTTGACAGGGGGTCTAACGTCCGTCACCGCCTTTACTTTGTCTTGTTCCGGCAGGATTCCACTTGGACAAACTCGATATATAACACTTATATATAAGTCCGGCCAAGACGCCGTTCATGAGTCTTTGAAAGGTCGCCGGTGCATTGCACAGACCAAATGGAAGCACTCGGAAATGAAACAGCCCACAATGTGAGACAAAAGCAGTCTTTGGTTTTGAGCCTTCTGCCATGGAGACTTGCCAGTATCCACGAGCAAGGTCAATTGTAGTCAAAAATTTTCCTCGAGAAAGGAAGTCAAGGGACTCGTCGACTCTCGGCAATGGGTAAGAATCCTTTGTGGAGCTGGTTTAACCCGATAGTCCACGCAAAATCGTGGTTCACCACAGGTTTCTGCACGATCACAACCGGTGCAGCCCAAGGACCAGCCGCAGGTTCAATGATTCCTTCATGCAACATTTTCTTTATTTGGTCCTCGATCAACTGTTTTTTTGCTGGAGAAGTTCGATAAGGGGGAAGGTGAACTGGTTTAGCATTTCCTGTCTCTATGGAGTGTTCTGCTAGAGTAGTACGGCCCAGGTGACCATCGAAGAGGTCCGGAAAGCTTTCAAGTAGTTCTGACAACTGTTCCTTTTCGTCAAAACTCAAACATGCATCTTCAATTTTTTCCTGAAGCACTGAAGCTGGAATTTCCATGAACAACAACTTTTATCCAACTCAAGACCAGCTCTGCCATACAATTCCTCCATGAATAAAGGATTTTCACCCAAGACGACAGTTCTAGACGGGACGTGAATCGTAATGGACGCACGCAACATGAAGTCCATTCCCAAGACTACTGTTGAGGGAAGGCGTGGGACAATAGCAAAACGGTGGTAAAAGCGCTGTCCCATAATGCCAAAAGCTAGCCACGTAAGCCCCACGGGCAGGCATGCTCCACCGTCTGCCAGTTGTATAGGGAAGAGGTCATGGTTGAATCTTAGCTTTCAATCTGTCATGATTTTGAACGATGTCTGCCTGCACTGCAGAAAGTGATGCGCCAGTGTCAAGTGTAGCATCCACCACCTGGCCACGTATGTTAATTTGAACTCTTAATGGGGTGTTCCAACAGGACGGGGATGTGGGATCTTCCACATGACAAAGGACAGGTTGTGCAGGAACAGTCGCTTGAGGCGAATTCATCTTCTGGAGGGAGGATTGCCTCTGCGAATCATCCTCCCCCCTCTGTAGTTTTCCTTCTGTGCGACAAAAGGAACGCTTCCCCCTCCATTACTGCTTTCGCCGTTGTTTGTATCCTTTGCATCAGGATTCTGTCCTGAACGCACCTCAGGGGACTCGCTTCGTTGTGAGCTCCTTCTGGGAATTGGGTTACAGTCTGGGCATGTGCGAGAAGTGAAGTCAGGACGTGAGCACTTGTAACAGAATGTTCCTTTGTCAAGTTTGGCTTTACTCTGCCCTGAAGTAGGGAACAACTACTTGGTCCAAGGACCACATGGAGCTCATGAGCCCTCAGGAGGAGATCCATCACTGAGGAAACAGAGGTTCCATAGAGTGCAACTCTGTATTTCTCAAGAGCATGTTTAGAAATAAGGTCGATTTGTTCTTGCTCGGGTGGGGGGGTTTTCAGCTTCCTGAACTCACTTAGCATGTGGGCCACAAAAGTAGGCAAGGGAGGAAACAGAACAGGGAGTATAAAGACTAACATAAGACAGGAACTAATGCCTTAGTAAACTTGACACAGGTGAGCATAATGACAAAATAAGGGGAAATCTGGAAATTAGGTCGAATCCAGACAGTAGAACAGAAGTAAAGCTTAATTGGTTGCACGTTTGCAAAGCCAGGATGACAATGCTAGGTATTATATAAAACAGATATTAAAGCCAAAACTGGTTACACATGGCTACAAATACAAAAGGTTAATAAAATTACTTAATATTTTTGACAAATGTTTAATTATTTACAGCAGGTTTATTGCAAAGATAAAGGTGTAAAGCTAGTCATGACAGATTTGTCAAATAGTATTGCTGAAGACCAACAGACAGAAAGTTTTGTGATTTTGACTACTTTTGAGGATGTATATCAACGCAGAATATCAGCGTTCTAAAGGAGCCAGCCGAGCTACCAGTAAACCAAAGTTGCAGGAGATTGATAATATGTTAAAAATCCTCAAAAAAAAACAACTCATCTTGTTTAAAGGTCTCATGAACTTGGCTTGTTTAATTTTTTTATACTGTTATAAGAGGTCTACTTATGACATTTGTGTGGTTTTTACATCCAAAAACATAAAAATCAAGAAGTAATAGGCTATTCTCTAACCAGGTTTTGAGGCAAGCTCTATAAACGCTCGGTTTTAATGGGCGTGCCGAATTGAAGACATGGAAGTAAACGCCCACTGCTTTGATTGGATAGCAGTTGCATAGTTGGAGGCTTCAGTGAATTTGGTTAGAGACGTTAGGTTACACATAAGCACCATTCGCACAAGATTAGCATTATCTCGGGACCTCATGTGATTTATAAATGACCACCCCACATCAGTATTTCATGTGACGCATTCTTACGGGATGATTTTACTCAAATGGCTTTGCGTGTAGTTTGTATAGCCTATACTTGTATTGCGTTTAATGATACATGACAGTACCTATCAGCATTTGATACCATGATATTCCATGAAAATAAACAAACGGGAGACTCCCGGTTATTTAAGGATATCCCCCAGCACCCGAAATAATACCAAAACACTCAAAGCAGCCTACATTATTCACAAACGGTGGATGAAACCTTGAAAAATTATACATGAGCCCACCATATCACAGAGATCCCGATTCGCACGAGCTTAAGATCATAGACAACCTCTGCAATTATTACAAATGACTAGAGGTCCCCAGGCAATACTAATCTCGTGCTGTAACGCTCAGGGCACATCAAAGCATTTTGACGCATTATACAAAAATGTTTTACTCACATAAGATTGCTGCGTCATTCCTATCAGATCCAATATTGAAGGCACGTCACTCTTTCTGTGGAGGCGGTGTTTAACCTATTAATAGATAGGTCCATACCAGAACCTGGCGTTTGCTGGGCATGGTGTCAATAAGTGGGCTTCCATCACTCTGGTGTTATTCTCATTTTGAAGTTTCGCATCAGAAATGAGTGATGGAAACGCTAAATTTCGAATTAAAACCCTTGATTCGCAAAAAAGTCTTTGCACTCGCTTGAGGTGGTTTTTCATTTTTGCGAAAAAATTTTAATGCGAATAATGGAAGATGGAAACGCATTTACTAAAAGAAATCCTCCAAAAAGTAATTGTACTATGAGAATGTGGTTATGGTCATTCTTAAATGCCTGAACAAAGTCGTCAAGTATTTCTGTAATTGCCTCTTAGAACTGTCACGACTGTGTTTCCCGACCATCCAGGCATCCACAAAAGCACCATATTTATTGTGATCAGTAATCGTATGCTTGCGCAAGCATTATTCTATTTGAAAATCACTATAATAAGTTTTTTTTTTACTTTTGATGCTGATGTTTAGTGGCAGTTTACTAGGAAGTGACGGTTGACTAGTTCAATGGAAACGGTGCTTATTCGCAAATCTTTTATGCAATGTTACAAATTTGCACATCCGATAAATTCGCAAATTTAATGTATTATATTAAACATGTGAACTTGCTGCATGTGAAAATAGGGTGCAATACTGTGCAATATAAAAAAGGTGTTGCGAGCCCTTAAAGGAATTGCCACTGTGTGTGTTCGGGTAGAGCACTGATGTGAGTGTGAGAAGCGCACAGGCCCTTATTTGGTCAGAAAATACGTTGATTAAGTAAAAAACATTAAGATAGCGATTAATATCAACTTTTGTATGGGGTTCCATTAGTGCCAAAATGTGTCAACTGTTTTGAGCTTTGTACTATACAATTGTCTTTGTCTACGGTCATTGCCGTCTTGTTCGGGAAATCAGTACATCTTGACAATCATGCTGTCTGCTGATGTCGTCGTAATATGTCGTCCTGCCGTCTTTTCACAGGGTATCCTTTGTTCTGTAAGCTTTACTGTCGTTCTTTCCTGTCGTCCTTGCTGTCGTCTTTGCTGCCGTCTTTGCTGTTGTCTTGATCTTGCTGGTATTCATAAATTGAATCAATTCATATCTGGTAATTTCAACCTAAATTTGTAAACCAGATACCCCAACACCTGGAATAATTGATTCCCAAAATTTGTCCCATCCAGTCCATAGTCTATGCTCTTTTAAGGCACTGGGTTTGATCTAGAAATGGCTGGTGTTTTACCTCTATCAGCCAACTCTCTTTTCATTCTGCTTAATTTTGGTTGACTTCCAACTATTATTATTGTTTTTGCTGGTTCTACCAAAGCACACCTTCCTGTCCAATTTCTTGGCAATGCTGTATACACTATGTCCACACAACCACCACCAATCGGCTGATATTCTTGTGCCTTTGTGTGAAGGTACGAGCGAGTGGCTGTGAATATTTGGCCTACAATATTCCAAGCAATATTTTTTTCCCTAGGAATTAGCTCGTCTCCAAGCTAGCTGTCTGTTCATTATACCCAATCCTAACCCATCTTGGGTTTTACATTTAATTTTATTCATCTGTGGATATCCATCCATGTATGCTATTAGACAATTTACACAGCATCCTCCAGCCATTGTGGTAATCCACACTTCCTTACAGTGTGACAATGGGATCTGTCCTAGATCGTTTTTTTCTCAACTTGTGGGACTGTATCCAGACTCATGATTAACTTATCTGTACTATTATCAGGATTGGAACAATGTACTGGAGAGCGCCATTTCTGTACGTCTAGAAGCAGAGTTACTGCAGACAATACACAATCTACATAATATTCTAACTTCGGCACCTTTATATCCAGTCTAGTAGAGTGGGAACTATGTGGTAATAGAGTACATACATAACAATTACCTTTCATGTCACTTTTCTTTACGGTGTAATTAGCCAATCTCCACCACATAATTGTGGCATATGAATATGGTGGATCGTCATGGTCCAACCATGAATCATCTTCATCTATTAATTTAATTGCTTGTGCAGCGCCCAGTATCAATACCAGACATATGATTGACATATTGGACAATTTGGACCCAAATGTGTAGCAGGGGAATCTTCAGAGGTGATCGGGGAGCAATAAATGGGACAGAATTTGCCCAGGCCCTATGTTCAGCCGACAGATGGCCCCCTTGCCCACTAATAGAGCAAGGATCTTCTGTCTGGCACAAGCCCTCTCACCAGTGCCCTGTCACACACTTGGGCAGGCTTCTTAGGCCCTACAGTGTCAATTGGTGATGCGGATGTTGGCAGATGCTTCAGCCTGGATGTGTGAATCCACTGCGGTTGATGATCCGTTGGCACTGCAGTTCTCGTTACAGCGATAACTACAGCTGGCCCAAGATATCTCGGTTCCCCCACGGTGACTGGTTTCAGACTCCGAATCAGCACCTGTTGGCCTGGAACGAAATTATGGGTGGGCTTATCTGACGGTATAGGGAGAGAAAGAGAAACATCAGCACACACAGAATTCAGTTTATCAATAAGGGAAATCAGGTGGTCATCCAGGATCACCTCCATGTCTCCTAGGGAAGAAACGCCTGCGCGACCTTTGACCCAATGGATAGGAAAAGGTCTACCCATCACAATTTCAAATGTTGAGTACTTTGTCGTTGAGGATGGGGTCAATCTCATTTCAGCCAATACGCCTGGTAATACATCTGGTCATTTCCTGCTTGTTTCCATATAGGCTTTCGTGATCTTATCTTTGATTGTTCGGTGCGTTCGTTCCACCACCCCCGACGATTGCGGGTGGTAGGGTATATTATAGTGCCAATCTATGGCTAACGCTTTAGCCAATAGTTTGGTCACTTTCGACGTGAATGGCGTGCCGTTGTCACTTTCTATAGTCATTGGAATTCCATAACGAGTAAGAACTTCTTTCGATAGTATTTTTACAATAGTTTTAGCATCCTCCTTCGCACACGCAAATACTTCAGGCCATTTTGAAAACCTATCGACAATAGTTAATGTGTATTTTAGATTTCCCACCGCTGGCATATGAGAAAAATCTATTTGAAGGCACTGAAAAGGCACTTCTGGAAACGGTAACGCGTCGTGTGGCGTTTTTCTGTGAGGATTTGTTTTGGCGCATATCAAACACGAGAATACTATTAGTTTGACCATTTTTGCTGTATCCTGCATACAATACAGGCGATTTATCATCTGTGTAACTTTAGACGCATTGTTGTGTGAAATACCATGGTAATGTCTAATCAATATTACCAAGGACAGCTTTGGTAATGCGATTCTACAATTTTTATCTCTTATCAAACCGTTAGCATCTGGTGCGCATCCATTTTCTGCCCAATGTTTCACGTCTCCCTGTGTGGGTTGACTTTGCAAAATTTTCAAATCTATGTCAGGAACGCATGATACATGTGCAAACATCATTGTTTCTACGTCCATACTCTGCACTCTCTGAAATGGGGAAAACACTGCATGTTCTGCGGCCCATTTGGTCCTTTCATCAGCCTTTCTGTTGCCAACAGCGTATGTTTTATCTCCTGAAACATGTCCCTTAACCTTCACTACAGCTAGTTCAGATGGCAACATTACAGCTTGTAATAAATCTCCCACCAACTCTGCATGTGATATTGGTTTGCACTCAGATGTCTGAAATTCCGTCTAGCCCAAGTCTGGGCGAAGTCTTGAACGACCCCATACGCATATTTGCTATCCGTATAAATGGTAGCTCTTTTACCTTTTGTTGACTCGCAGGCTCTTGATAATGCAATTATTTCTGTGCATGAGCCATCAATATATAAATGCTCCCCCCCACCCTGGCCGCAGTGGAGCGCATAATATCATTCATGCAATCATGAGGTACAGTGTCAGTTATCAATGTGGATAAGCCATACAGTGACTGAATTGCTGGGCTAGAAACCGAAGTGGGCTTAATAGTTAAATTTTCTGTGGCAAACAGCGTTGCTTCATAGCCAGACCTCCTCTGGGCCGCCATGTGTTGTGTCTTTAAATTGTGCAAAATAACACCCACCTGGTGAGTGGTGTAAAAAATCAAAGGATGTGATAAAACAATTTTTTCAGCCATTCTTACCATCTCCACTGCCGCAGCAACAGCACGAAGACATGCAGGCATTCCATGGACTGTTGGGTCTAATTGTTTGGACAAATAAGAGACAGGACGTGGTTTGCCACCATGCTCTTGGGTCAAAATGCCCATTGCGACACCCATAGCCTCCCCCGCCTACAAATGAAACGGCTTTGAATAGTCTGGTAGCCCCAATGCAGGAGCACGCGTGATAGCAATCTTCAACGCATCAAAATGTTCTTCCGCTTCAATAGTCCACTTTAATGAGTCCCTTTAACCCATGCAATGTTGAATGAAACATCGTAGATTTTTGTCATGATATGCACAGTCAGGTATCCATGCACAACAATAGTTCACCAATCCCAAAAAACTTTGTGGCTGTGTCACATTTTCAGGAGTTCGTGTAGTCTTTATCAGCTGCACCCTCTCAGCTGAAATGGCCTTCAGGCCTGGTGAAATGATGTGGCCCAGGTACTGGACTTTGGGTTGCACCCTCTGCAGTTTGTCATTCGAGGCCTTAAATCCAGCCAGTCATCAGTATACTGTAGGACACATACCGTAGATGGCAGATCAGTTATTGTGTCAAAAACACGTTTCACTGCAGCGGAGAAGATAGCAGGGCTATCAACAAAACCCTGAGCAAGGCGTGTCCAGATTAGCTGCGCACCTTTAAATGTAAATGCAAATAACGGCTGTGTATCTGCATGGACGGGGATAGAGAAGAAGGCTGCACACAAATCCATCAATTGCGAAGAATCAATTGCGGTGATAGAATATTTATTGAGCTTGAACACAATCCAGACAGGTAAAATAATAGTAGCCAGAGAAGCAGACGAGGGTTCCGTTAAAGTTGGTTGACTGCAAGGCCAACTGGGGTAAGCTCCAGTGTACGGCAGCGCCAACCACGTTGAAGATGTGAAGAACCCGTCTGCTGTGGAGGCGTGAAGATCCTCCAGGGGAACCCACTGGTACAGAGGTCAAACCACGGAATCACGAGATCTGGCAGAGCTGGTGTGATGGACAGTCCCGGAGTCTGGACAACACCGGAAAGAGAGGCCCAGGGTGAACTCTGGATCGTGGTATGTAGCTCTTCCTCGTGAGACTGGTCGACGGTGGTGAGGGTAAAAGTCTAGGAAGACAAAGGGAATCCCAGGACAATACAACGCACAGTCATTCAGAACACAAGACTACAAGCAGATAGCAAGATACTAACAAGGGTACTCCACTTGACAAGACTTGGTTGAGAAGCTTGAGACGGCACTGTGACCTAAGTCAACGATAGCACGAGGGACAATGAGAAGTGATGGTGTTTATAAAGGGGTAGGTGAGATAGAAACTAGGTGTGGGTAGTGAGGTAAATGATGAGGTAATGAGAGTGGCAGGTGACAACAATTAGACGCAAACAGCGAACAGGTGGCGCCAAGACACGAACTCCACGTGTTTGAACACTCACACACGAAACAAAAACAAACAGGATGGAGATTAACCTCGAACCCAACAGTGATTGTGTGGCATAGAATTCAGAATAGTTGGCACATCAGGCACAATCAGGGCCAGAGGAATTATTAATGAATTAATAGCCCTCAAGTCTTGTGTCAAACGCCAACTCCTTCCATCAGCTTTCCTGATGGGATTGATTGGTGTATTGTAAGGTGAGTGAATGGGGACAATAACCCCTTGTTTCAAAAAATTATCAATTATCGGTTGAATACCCTCAACCTTATCAGGTGACAATGGGTATTGCTTCATGTACACAGGCTTCGGTGTGATTAATTTCGCCTTGTAAGGAGGTATACCAACAAAACCTGATTTGTCTTTATACTGTGACCACAACGACGGGTTTACCTCAGCAATGTTGTATTTAACTTGTTGTGGTTCATCTGTACTTATGAAGTGTGGCATTAATTCAACAGTTGCATCTTGGACATCTAAAAGCAAAGAAAAATTAACAGAGCTGTCTGAAAATACAATCTCAATACTAAGTTTATGCATGAGATCTCTCCCTAAAAGATTCAATGGTGAATTTGGAGTAATAACAAATTTGTGAAAGAAAGGCAGATGATTAAGTGCCTTTACCTCGATGGCAGGTGTCATCTGACAAATAACTTCAGTCCCTGAAACCCCAATAGAGCGCATAGTACAATTTGTGATCGGCCCTTTATAAAATTTAGCAGAAATAGATGAGCATGTAGCACCAGAGTCGATTAAAAAAAGAGTAATCTACCCCATTTACTTTTAAATTTACAATTGGTAGTTCATCCCTGCGATTGCTAAAAGAAAAACAAAACATTGAGTGTGCATTAGGACTGAAATCCCTCTGTGGGCACCCCTAAGCATGTTTCGGATAATTTTGTTCACCCTTCTTATTCACCCAAGACACCTGATATTGATCAGCAGAACCACTGCCATATAGTGGTGCTTGAGTTTGGTTTATTTGTGGAGCTCTAGGGAGACGTCCGTTGTAATGTTCCTTTTCCATTCTACACTTCCTCTCCCAGTGACCAGATTTCCCACAATATCGACACACCCCGGACCTTTTAAGACCTCCCCGAGGCGGGCCCCGATTATATTGAGGTCCCCCCTTTGGTTCCCTCCAGGACGCACCGACACTGCAGCCATTTGATGTTGAGAAGCTGCCAGTATAACTTCCTTGTTCGGCTTAAACTGAAAAGATGAGAAACCACCAGATGCATCTAACTCACGAATGCGTTTGCAAAAATCTTCAACAGTTTTTTGCATTAAATTTGCAGTTGTTACACTAACTAAACGTGCCAAATCAGGATTCATATTATTTAAGCACGTATTTACAAACAGTGAATGTGGTGTAGTGTTATACATTTATGGTGCAATAACATATTCACTCCATTAGAGGGCCACATTGTCTTTTGTTATGGTGTGGTTACCTGGGAGTGAGCGAGAGTTATACACACGCACGAGCTTGTGAGCAGCACATGCGGTTGGAGTTCAATAATAAATACCTAGTTCTGAGTTACATCTACATGTGTGTGTAGTTTAACTAATACACGACACAAGAAGGAGCACTACATGGTGTCAGAAAAGAGTCGTTTCATGAACTCATGAACCTGCGTTAGACAGCACTGAAACGCGACAGAGAAAGTCGACGCATCGTGACTAAGTGAGTCTGCCAAGCGAAACATAAAACATGGACCAGTTCAGATTACCACCCCCATTAGTCCTGTCGGGAAATACAGGTGAAAACTGGAGGAGATGGATACAAAGGGTTAAACATTTACATGACTGCTACCGGATCAGACTCAAAAAGTGAGAAGGTAAAAATAGCCATTCTACTTCATGCATTAGGAGAGGATGCCTTAGAAGTGTACAATTCACTGTCCATTGAGCCAGAAGAGGATGAGCAGACAATGCATGATATAGTAACTGCACTGGAGAAGTATTGCTTACCGAGAAAGAATGTTGTTTTCGAAAGGCATCAGTTCTGGGCTTACCCCATGCCTGATTCAATTACCATTGATAAATATATCACAGAACTAAAACAAAAGAGTAAAGACTGTGAGTTTGGCTCAACAGAATCTGACATGTTAAGAGACAAGATCGTGTTCAGCATTGGTGATCAGCGTTTAAAAGAGAGGCTCTTAAGAGAAATAAACCTGACCCTTGAAAAAACAGTGGACATTTGTAGAGCAGCAGAGGCAGCAAAAACACCGATACAAGCAATGGGAGAGCAGAATAAAACTGTTCATGCCATCAAAACGAAGACAAAAGATGTTAAACAAAACAAGAGATATGATAGAACGTCATCTCAACAGCAAAAACTAAATGTGAACACGTTCATCTGCAAAAAGTGTGGAAAATTCCACCTTCCATGACAGTGTCCAGCCTTTGGAGCCACAAGTCATGCCTGTGGGAAACGTAACCACTTTGCCTCTGTGTGCATGTCAGAAAAAAAGACACTCAGGCTAAACATAATAGAAATGCCACTGTTGATTCATTATTCATTGGGACAGTGGAACTAAAAGAGATCCCCAGCTCTGCACAGAAAGCATGGTACACAGATGTAGATATTGGAAATGTGACAGTGAAGTTTAAATTGGACTCAGGGGCTGAAGCCAATATTTTACCTCTCGACATTTATCAATCTCTGCATGAAACAGCGTTTTTGCAACCGACTTCGACAATGCTGGTGGCGTACGGTGGAACAAAATTAAAGCCAGAAGGCGTGGCCAAGCTGCAGTGTGTCACTCCCAAAGTGCAAGTTTGCTTACCATTCTACATCACCAGACACTCATCCATACCAATACTTGGTAAGGATGCATGTGAACGGATGCAACTGATGAAAAGAGTTGAGATTGTTGTAATCAAGCATCCTGCCTCAAAAGAGGAGCTGATAAAACAACATTCTGCAGTTTTTGAAGGACTTGGTCAGTTTCCTGGTGAACATCACATACATGTCGATCCGAAAGCAGTACCGGTCATACATGGCTGTAGAAAAATTCCCTTAGCAGTGCTGGGCAAACTGAAGGATACACTGGAACAGCTGTTGCAAGCAGATGTCATAGCGCCAGTCACCCAGCCCACTCCATGGGTTAACAGCCTTGTTATAACTGAAAAAAAGAATGGGTCACTACGAGTATGCTTGGATCCTCGTGACCTTAACAAAGTTGTTCTTCGCCAACACTTCTCTATTCCAACAACCGAAGATGTACTGTGCAGGCTTGCTGGTAAGAGAATTTTCTCCATCTTCGATGAAAAGGATGGCTATTGGCAAGTCAAACTTGACACCGACTCCTCCCTGCTTTGCACATTCAACACACCGTGGGGTAGATACAGATTCAAACGTCTGCCATTTGGTGTCAAATCTGCTAGTGAAGTCTTTCAGCAGTATAATAATGAAGTGTTCGGTGACATAGAAGGTGTACATATCGTAGCAGATGACATGATTGTTGCCGCTGCCACAGAACAAGAACATGACATCATTGTTGCTAAAATCATGGAGAGAGCGGAAAAACACAATGTGAAATTTAACCCTGACAAGATTCAGTACAAGGTGAACACTGTTAATTTCATGGGACATGTGATAACTCCACAGGGTGTGAGAGCAGATGATGGCATGATACAGGCAGTTGTGAGCATGCCAACACCCACAGATAGACAATCACTACAGCGTCTTTTGGGCATGATTAGATATCTCGCCCCGTTTATCCCAGGTGAGGCATCACTAACAGCACCTCTCAGACAGCTGCTGAGAAAAGACATTGCATTCCAGTGGCAACCTGAACATGACACAGCATTGTCTGCACTCAGAACGGCACTGACCAACACACCAGTTCTCAGGTTCTATGACCCCAACACAGCGCTCATACAAACTGATGCATCCAAAGATGGCTTAGGATCATGTCTGCTGCAGGAGGGCCAACCAGTAGCATATGCGTCTAGGGCTTTAACGGATACGGAAAAGAACTACGGCCAAATTGAGAAGGAGCTACTGGCGATTGTTTTCTCGATCAAAAAGTTACATAAATATGTCTATGGACGTAGTGTGAATGTCCAGTCACACCATAAACCATGAGAGGCCATCTTCAAAAAGCCACTGAGCAAAGCACCAGCGAGACTCCAACGTATGCTCTTACAGCTGCAGAGATATGACCTCATAGTCCAATACACGCCAGGGAAGGACATGTTAATTGCTGATACATTGTCACGTGCCGTTGCTGATGGTCAGCACTCATGTACAGATGACCTCAGTGATGAAAGAGTTGTATATGCACTTGAAGCAACAAAGGCTCTCAGTGAAGACATGCTAAGGCAGCTTACAGACGCTACTGCAAGCGACAGTACTCTCCAGCTGCTTGTGAAGATGCAAAAGACAGGATGGCCGACGCATAGAAAACAACTCAGTCGCTCAATTCAACAGTACTGGCCTGTTAGACATACTGTCGCTGTACAAGATGGTATATTAATGGTATCTGACAGGATCCTGATTCCTGAGAGGATGAGATCAGAGATGCTCAAGATACTACATATCGCACATCAGGGGATGCAACGCACGAAAGCATATGCCAGAAAGTTTATGTTTTGGCCTAGTATGACCAAACATATTGAGCAGATGGTCGAAACATGTCCAACGTGTCAACAGTTTCAGCCCAGGAACCAGAAAGAGCCACTCATCTCTCATGAAGTACCAGAGCTACCCTGGTTAAAAGTTGCAGCTGACATCTTCGAAATCAGAGGTCAGTCGTTTCTTCTGATCGTTGATTATATGTCAAAGTTTGCTGAGGTGATGAATATAAAAGACAAAACTGCACACACAGTCATTGCAAAGATGAAAGCAGTGTATGCCAGGCACGGCATTCCTAAAGAGCTAGTGTGTGATCACGTACCGTTCGCAAGGTACGAAATGAAGAAATTCACATCTGAATGGGGCATCAAACTGACACACTCAAGTCCGGCCTACCCTCAGTCAAATGGGTTGGCAGAGAGAACTATCAGAACCGTCAAAAGTGTCCTGAAAAAAGCGGAACAAACAGGGACAGACCATCACCTTGTTCGGCTTTCGATAAGGAATACTCCTGTCACGGGCACGTCTTATTCACCAGCGCAAATTCTGATGGGAAGAGTCCTGAGGGGCACCTTACCAACATCCAGTGAAGTCCTGCGACCAACTACTCCTAAAGGTGTGCATCAGGCGCTTAAAATCCTGCAAAAGAAGCAAGCGTGTCACTACAATGTGGGAGCAAAAGCCCTGCCAGAACTGTATGCAGGTAATACTGTACAGAAGAGACTAACGACGGTGCACACTCTCACATCCCAGAGGCACATGAAGCGAGAGATCGCTCTGCACAGGGTGTTCCAGATCAATCCTCACATAATAACAGTACCACAATCACCAGGAGTGGTTGAGTTGTGAAAGTTCCTGTGAGGTTTCAGGACTACTGTTTGAACTGACTATGTGCTTGGCTAGTAATTAAGGTTATACATGTTTAAGCCTTGAACTGCTTATTTGACAGAACATTTGATATATATATGTATAAGAAGACTGTTCGTTTGAGAGAGATATTTTGTGTTCTTATATCCTGTTTATAGCTATTATTGATCCCTGAGAAAAGAGGGGATGTGGTGTAGTGTTATACATTTATGGTGCAATTACATATTCACTCCATTAGAGGGCCACCTTGTCTTTTGTTATGGTGTGGTTACCTGGGAGTGAGCGAGAGTTATACACGCACAAGCTTGTGAGCAGCACATGCGGTTGAAGTTCAATAATAAATACCTAGTTCTGAGTTACATCTACATGTGTGTGTAGTTTGACTAATACACGACACAAGAAGGAACACTACAGTGAAGACATTTCACCGCCTACTGGAATATGAGCGTCTTCTTCCCATACATGTTTAAAACGAGAAACAAAAATAGACGCGGATTCACCCTTATTTTGTTTGGTATTTGTGGCATGGGTCAGATCTCTACAAACATGAGCACGGGCATCTAGAAAACGTTTACATTTTTTGAAAAATGTAGTGACATTATCAGGATTGGCCCACCAAAAGTCATGAGGCTCTCGCAGTGTACCAGAGCCTTCCAAGTCATCATTATCAAGACTTAAAGCAGGGATTTCCACAATTAAAAACGATTCAGTAACATCATCAGATAAAACTCGTAATAAAATCGATCTATAATCCGCTCCAGCCAATTGTGCATAGCGGGTATGTGACAGCAAAACATCTACAAATTGGTTACAATTATTCAGGTTCGGGAGAGTTTTACATATAGTATCAATGTCTGTCATTGTTGATGGTTTAAGAATAATTCTATGGCCCTCCTGCACCCAGGCCATTGACAGCTGAGCTGCAGGGTGTAAAGTTTCTTTATTGATCTCCAGAGGGAGAGGGGGAGGGGGTTGCGCACTAGAGGAAAGGGAATCAAAGAAAGATATAAGTTTGAACTGTTCTGAGCATGATTTTGGACAGAAATCACGGCTGTATCATAAAGTGGCGGTGTCTGAATTGTTGACGGTGCATCAATCGATATTTTGTTCGATTTATTATCGCGCTTGGGACCTTGGTTCCATATTTTTTTCATTTTTTGCCAAATTTTATACGATTCCCACATATATTTATAATCCCATTGGGGATCACCCCATCCACCATTAACCATGGATTTCATTAACTCCATATCATCTTTCTTAAAAGATCCGAATCTGGGATATTTATCAATTTGCGGTCCGGCACTTTCAGACCATCCAGCCAAATTATCAACAAATGGTTGAGACCAATAACTCTTGTTATTTCTGAACATAAAATCTACCGCCGTTTCAGCTGATAGTGGTTTAGATATTTCTTGTCCCATACTCAACGAATGAACAAAGCAAATGTTAGTAAGAAGTACAAAAAAATCAAAAACTTCCCCCACAAAATTCAACTACTTTTTTTTTGTTCATTACATATGTATGTAATACAGTCAATATATCAAAATACGCGCGTCGTGTGCCTCTCGACTACTAAGGACGTAACGTGGCCCCCGGTTAACGTCACGGAGCGTCACACGCAAATGCAGAGATCCATCACAAAACGTGTGGAATCAACAGTACATCACAGGAAGTTTATATAAAAAAACGCTTACCTGTGTGATACTGCTGGAACCCGTAGAACGTCTTTCAGTCTAGCGCGGTCTTCAAAACACAGAGTTTTCAAGTTTTCCCGGACTACCGATGAGTAAACCGGACGAAGCCCCCAATTGTTAAACTTCAGGTTCCTTTCGAACACTAAGTTTCTTTCTGAGTTTTGGATTACCCTTAGATCGAATTAGAAATAGGTTGGATGTTGTGAGAGAATTCTTCTGCAGATCTAGGAGCACAAGAACTGGACACAAAGGCATCCATCTTTTGAACTCATTTATTTCAGGGAAGACAAATACTTATATAGTGTACAACAAGACACCTGTTATACCAAATAAGGTATAGAAACTACATGGAAGAAACATCTTTATATAGTGTGCCATAGTACACTGGTTATACCAAATAAGGTATAGAAAACATAGCATGTCAGATATAGAATGTTTAGATTTAAGTAGATCCTCTTCCTCCACGTTTAGCCAGCTGTTTTCTCAGCTAGCAGCTATCCTCTCTGTGAGCCTTAAAACCACACATATGCTAAACTTATTCATGCAATAATGTGGGCTTATTTATCTATGGGGAAAATAATATCTAACAGTAATATTAAGCAGGTTTTTGATACACACTGTTTAATGTTTGATGATGATCACGTTATTTTATATTTGAGTGAGTGAGCAATCTTCACTTGTTTCAGATTCTTCTCCTGTGTTTTTATCCCGATGAGATTCGGTACTAGAAAATGCCATTACAAGTGCTTACGTATAACGTTAGCCTATGGGAGTAATAACTAGCTAGTTAAACAAATAGGCTTACAACGAAAGCAAGTCAGATGATGATCTTCAGACTTTAAGGGTAAAAAAACTGAATTCTTACCCACTGACTTCTTTCCGAAAAATCCCCTAAGTCTCGTTTGCTTCATTTTTCTTACATTTTTTCTTTCCTGCTCGCTGACTGTCTCAGTTGTTAACTCGCACTCTTGCGGTTGACTGTGCTAGCTCCACCTCTACCTGCTGCATTCAAAAATGGAATGGAATTGTATTTTGATTTAATAAGATCTTCATTAAATCAAAAGGCATAGAAAACTTTGTAATTTCTTTAAGACAAGGAAAAACAGTCTTCTCTAGCAGAAAAAAAGTCTCAGACGAAGAGGTTCCTGCTGTCAAAGAGTTAACTTTTCTTTGCTCGAGCCAACAAAGTGAGATGAATCCAAATTTATCTGAAAATACAGTCTTTTCCGTCCTTTAGTTATAGTCAAACTTTCAGAGGTGTTTCCAAAGTGAAACCAATAAGGTATTTTCCCATTATCTCTTATTTTTACTAGCCATTCCCTTTCGTCTGCCAACATTATTTTTTACGCAACTAAGTATGTTTTTAACCGAGGCAAACCCATCTATATCTATTTTTGTTAAATTATATTTGCATACAATGGGCACTTTACACTAGGTCTCCATTCGTTCCAGACTGTGCCCATATACAAAAGATAATACATACAAGATCTTCTGGACCATGCCCGCAATCATAGTGACCAAAAAACACCAATAAACAGTGGAAAATACCCATGACTTCAAGATTTTAAAGAATGTAGGCCTTAGTCTTGTGACTTCGCAATAGCCTCAAAAGACCCCTGGATTTTATATTGTGCATTAATTATGAATTGTGAAAATCATTATTTACTTGAATATACTGACAATCATTTATTCAAAAATAAATCGCAACAGTAGTGTGGACAAAAAGTGTAAATATAATGTGTGTACTTTAAGAATTATGTGTGTGCTTAAATCTGTATGTTGTGATCTTATAATATTCTGTGTGCTGTTACGATTACATGTCAAGATGATATATGTAATGAGTATTTGTAATGATTATATGAAATAATTGTACTTAAGTGGATGAATGAGTATAGGAAATATTAATGCTGTACTAGTGAATATTAATGCTGTATGAACATATGTGCATGCAATTTTCTATAATATCCTTGTGTAACCTCCCCTAATGTGTATGTATAATGTATGTGTTGATAACATTAGCTTACTGTTAATAAAAAAAATTGAATTAATAGATTTTTTGCTTTTATCAATGTGTAAACAAAATTGCTTTTGCATATTTCGTAAAGGATATTGTAGAGGATAATTATGGACTATGAAACTTCGAATGACCTCTCATAACCGATTTTCAACAGGGTGTATATTCAATTACACGTAGCTAAAAGTCAAATTACGAGTTATACACGCAACCCCAGAAAACCGATGACGTGTACAACCGTACCTGGATGTTTTTTATTAAATGTTTTGTGTCGCATATTTTTATCGATTAATGTCCCCGCCAGGGACATGACGCTCCCGACGTCAGACCAATGTTTGCTGGGTATGATTCTAATAAGAAAGAGTGCCTGTAGATAATTTATTAAAAGAAACCGAGAAAAACCTTCACTTGCTCAAATTTGTCTTCTTTGAAAATTAAATGTAAACTGCGATACCAATCTCAACCACTAAATGTCATTGACTCAAACGGTTTCCTTAAATATGATCAAACTACAGGACCCATTCAAAAACAAAATATTGAATAAAATGTATATAGGCATACAACAAATATTTTATATAGCCTAATACAATTAGTATACAATAAAATTATAAGATAAATCAATATAACCATAAACTAAATCAAATTTAAATAGTTATATTATTAAACATTAATCAAACACAAACCGGAAGTTAGCTGGGGGTCATGCGCGCGCGAGTCCAATGAAACGGTCTATAAATCTGTTCTAAAGATACAATAAAGTATTGCTCCCTGGCATATGATGTGTTTTCTTTTGGTATTACATTTTTATTAATGTTTTTTACTAGGCAGGAAATAGACATAGGAATAGATAATAATAATTTTACTAATTACTGTTCCCAGCCGCGCTGTCACAACAATGGGAAGTCAAATCCCACTAACATGAAGTGAAAACCGTTCATATTCGTGCGATAATAATTATTTTACTAATTACTGTAGCCAGCCTCGCTGTTACAACGATGGGAAAGTCAAATCCCACTAACATGAATTGAAAAACCCTATTTCGTTTGTACGAAATATTAATTCACAAGAATCCTACAGGGTAAGCGTTAGATTTCTGTAAGTCAAAAAGAACTGTATAGAAAAACACTTACCCCTTTTAATGTAGGTCTGTGCCCGATCGTCAGTGCGCTTGCCTCAGGTCTTTGTTCTCTTGGTTCTAAGAGAGAAGAGAGTCTCTTTCCCTCTATCCCGGACGGAACACACAGAGTTTGCAGGCCTGGAGACAAAGTTTGACACAGACACAGGAGTCTAGTTCAATCAGAGTCCAAAGTTTATTGTATTAAGGACCAATATTTATATGCTTGAAACATGAGGTAACATTTGCCATGGAAAATCACCAGATTGGAAAATCATCAGACATTCTTATTCGTCCTGCGAACAATCAGACATGATATCACAAATTACGTATTCAATATACATACTCAATGTTACAGTATCAAAACAATTGTCCCTTGACATCATTAGGAACCTTGAGATGGAGACCAACAGATACTTATATCAGCATATGATAGCATAAGATATGATACAACTCTCAACGAGGTTAAACAACAGGAAAGTAAGGCACATATTCTGTGAATAGAAGCTAATACCAATATGAATGAATATGAATGAATATATATGATGTATGAATTTTGTATTGTACACAGATGCAATGTTGAAGAGGACACAGACGAAATCCAGATTCTCACAATTATATTATTATGTTTAATATTATTCAGCTGCAAAAGCGGAGGCCACACTTCCAGAACCGCACATATGGGGACGCACTTCTAGGACCCTATTTTTTTTAATTATTTTTTTTATTACTATTCCAACACAAATAACAATAACAACGATCATTGTATTGACAATAGTACAAGGGAAACATTATCAAGACTTTCACATTAGGCTACATATGTATACAATACACATAGTTTAAAACAAAAAATGAATAAATAACTAAGTAAATTGAAATTATAATACAAAATAAATACTGATAATACAAAATGAATAAAAGATAAAAGATTTTTCTTTCTTTATTTTGGATTTTGAGCAGAGCAAGGGGATAAAAAAAAACATTGTGAATCCATTTACTGTTGATCCAACAATCATATTTATAATCTTTTGTGTTTTAATACATTTCTTGTTTTTGTTCATTTTGCAAAGGGTTTGGGCAAATATTTTGAATTCAGAGCAAAAAACTATAATGTTAGTCTTAGAACCTACAACTCTACATTTATGGATATAGATTTTTCCAAGCAAGCACAGGATTCTTATAACATTGTCTATAATATTGATACCAGTATTTGAAAATAGACATAGGACCATCTCTTCCTTAATAATCAAATTATTAAACACGTTAAAAACCAGTAGCGAAACTTCAGACCAAAATGACCTTGTAAATTTACATTAAAAAATAAATGAACCACCGATTCAAATTATTTTGAACAGACCATATATTATAAGGAAATATCGAGGGGTACATTTGTTTCCATGAAGCTAAAGATTTCAGGGCAATACTATTTGTTAAAATTAATGTTTTTATAATGTGCCAATTATTGCATTTTTTTGTCATGCAAGTCAACCCCATCTATAAATAACTTATGAATATCTCCCATTAATCTAGAATATTGTAATGATGATTTAATAAGGTGTAAAAGTTTACGAGATATTTATTTAATTAGCCTCAAATATTTTATGTGGGTATATATTTATATTGTTATCTTCGACAAATTTTTCATAACTAATTCGATTTCCATTATGTTCCGTGAATTATGAAATAAAAATACAATTTTTCTCAACACACTGCTTGTCGAAAATTGACCTATTTCTAAATAAACATATTGGTTGTTCCACTTAATGCATTTATGAGGTGAAAAGTTATGCTTATAGGCCAATTTCCATGAATCCAGTGCTTGCTTATGAAAATTTGCTAGCTTGATGGGTAGTTTATTACATTTGAAATAACAACTCAAAAACTTAAGCCCACCACACTGGTCAAATAATATGTTTGGGATAAAAAACCAAGGAGCATTTCCAATCATGCATTTTTGAGCCAGGTCATTTTGAAAATGTCATGATTCTCAAGGTAAGACATGGCGTGGGAACCCAAATGCAGGCAGAGGCAGGAAGACAGGAGGTGAAGGTTAACAGATTTATTAACAAAACACTACAAAAGGACACTAGAAACAGAAGGCAAAACAAAACCCAGGAGGGGGAAAACAAGACAGGATATATTTAACAGCAAACAATGAACACTGACTGACTCAACTAAGACTATGAAAACAAACACTAGTACAAACACTTAACTACACTTACTAAACACGTGAGACAAGAACAAGGCAAGACGAGGGCGTGAAACATACGTGAGCAGGTACAATGCACGAGCAACAAGACAAAGAAACATGAGGACTCTTTATAGGAGAAACAAACATAGGATCGTTAATAGGGACCAGATGATAGGGATTAACACTCAGGGAAAGCTGACGAGAAGAGAGAGGGGCGGGGCCAAAGACGAGACACGAGAAAGAACTATGTCTTTCCCACATAAAACCATCAGGCAATGCCATGGCTCCACTTGAGACAGGAATAAAACATGAAATGATAGTGGAACCATGACATAAGCCCCCCCTTAAATGAACGCCTCCAGGTGTTCATCAAGGGGTAACTAACAAGACAAGACCGACTGGGAGACAGACAAAAACCAGACAGACAAGGTAAACATGACTAGGGGCATACAAGACATAATAACAAATGGGTTGGGGTGAGACAATAAAAATAACAAACAGGGGAGGGAGGGTGGGGGCAAACGAGGAAACATGGGTAGTCCAGAAGGGGCAGGGCTGGGAGGGGAAGTCCTAGCCCTGGGGGACGCGCCAGAGCACGGAGCCCCAGGGGGCTTGACAGGGGAAGTCCTGGGGAAAACTGTTCTTGTCCCCGGCACGACTGCTGGGCTGGACCCCTACTGGAATGCCGGGCAGGACAAGGGTTGGACGGCCGGCTGGAATGCCGGGAAGGAGAAGGGCTGGACGGCCGGCTGGAATGCCGGGAAGGAGAAGGGCTGGACGGCCGGCTGGAATGCCGGGCAGGACAAGGGCTTGACGGCCGGCTGGAACAACCCCGGACTCGGGACCTCCGTACTCGGGACCTCCGGACTCGGGACCTCCGGACTCGGTGTCGGCTGCTGCACCGGACTGGACGCTCCTCTACCCTGCCTCCTCCTCCAGAATAAAAATCGGACCCATGGCTGGGCCCGAGGAGGACAGAGGGGTCTCTGGGACAGAGGAGTCTATGGGCGGCGTCCCCGAGTCTCTCCTCCCCCACTCATCTCGGACTCCACCAGAGGGACCAGCCACCAAGGAGCTCAAGCCAGCGGGTACTGAGTCCCCCAGGGTAGCAGCAGCCAGGACGAGATCCTTCGGAGCGCTCGACCGCGAGGTAGAAGTCCCAAGTGGAAATTCATCTCCGGGATCGCTCCGATTGCTCATGAACCTGACCATGTCCGCAAACCCCAGGGGAGCCAGCAGCCTCTTCTCTGACGGCGTGAGGCACCGAGTGAGGCAGCAGTTGAAAATTGTTTTCAACTCCTCCTCTCCGAACTCGTTCATCACCGCCGCCGTCGAGAATAGCTTGGCGAACTCCCGGTCACAGACACTCCCCTGGCGAAGTCCAAGCATTAAGTGGGCTTGGAGGGATCGTGGGACTGACGGCGTACCGTCCATGCTGCCTACTGGGTTCGGATGTGGCTGGTTCGTTCTGTCACGGATCTCGTGGCAAGAACCCAATTGCAAGTCAGACCGGAGGTGGATGAAGGGGTTAACAGATATATTTATTAAAGACAGAACACTACAAAACAGTCAAAACAAAACCCACAATGGGGAAAAAGAGACAGGATAAATTATTAACAAGGACTAGGACAATGACTAACTAAACTACAAACAAACACTTGAGACAAAACACTAAACTGACACTTACTATAACAAGGGGAAACAGGAACTTGGCAGACAGCACACAGCTACAAGGCAACATAAACAGCTTAACATGAACGAGGGACTTCAAACAGGCGAGGTACATATAGCAAACATACACATGTAAAGAACCAGCACCGGACAATGAAACAAGAGGATGTTTTATAGGGAGACAAACACAGGATAATTAAATAGGGACCAGGTGACACAGATCAAACACTGAGGGGAAGCTAATTAACACAAACTAGGAAACAGGAGGGTAGCAATGATGACGCGACTCGGGGAGAGTATGGAAGGCCACAAGGTCAAAAACATCTCTCCCCACATGAAACAAAGGATTCTGTATGATTCCACCTCTAAACCAAGAAATACCTGACAAGGAGAGGTGAAACCATGACAGAAAACCTGGTTAAGAGCTGTGAAGTCAATAGCATTGAAGCCTCCATCAGCGTAAGTTCTGATCATTGTTTTTCTTTTAATATATTCCGTTTTTTTTTTCCAAATAAATCTGAATAGAATAGAGTCAATTGCAGATATTGTTTTTTCTAGGACCCTATTGTTTTGTGAATCGGAGTTCCAAGACCCCATTTTTTCAGGACCGAAAAAGAACAGCAAAGCTAGTATTTGCACCAAATATTTTTTTTAAGGTTTATAACACCCAAATACTTATTTTTACAATAAAACCTTTTTGCTAAAAACTTTAGGTTGAATAATTACTGCAATCACCGGCATATTATAACATCAAGTTAAATAAACAAGTAATCATGGTATAGCCTTTCAGTCACCACATCCACATTTTAAATGCAAAATGAAGACACAAGGATGACTCTGTGTGTAGATTTAAGACTGTGTAAATTTAATAAAATAACAAATGAAAAATTAAAATGCTAAACACAAAAAACTGTTCATTGACTATGAGAGAAAGAGAGAAGGAAATGAAACGAGGAACATCCAGTTGAACATTTCTAACGCTCCCATCTCATTTTGCATATTTTAAAGATCTTAGTGACCACAGACCATACTTTTTTGATGCTTTATGTCAATAAAGTCCCTATGAACTGAGAAAAATAATAATATATGGAAGTTATCTGAATATAAATAATAATCATTTTAATATTTAAAGCTCAGATTTGCAGCAGTATCTACCAATTGGATGTTTTGCCCTCTTTTCTTAATTGTTGTAATATAGCTTGATTAAATTGTTTCACTTCACTGAAATAGAAAAATAGAGAAAATAATCACTGCTGGTTTAACAGACACACTGTTGATGCATACAAAACAATTGACATTTGTGTAAGAAATTCTATTCTTACCTGTGATGATAAAATTGACCACACATGAAGGCCTGCTCAGCATCCTGCAGTGATAAACACGTAAGCTCAACCATGCCATAAATGAAGGCCTATCAAAAGAAAATGTTTAATTGAAATATAAGATTGTTGGATTGAGTCCAATAGGTCAAGTTAAACAATTTAAGTAAATTTATCATATACAAATAGACAAAAATTATGCCAAAGTCTATAGTATTGAACAATTTATTTATAAATCTTTTTATACCATTGTCTGTAATGAGCTGTGTAATTGACTAGACTAACTTTACACATGACAAAAATCTAGCATGTGATATTTTAACAGTCCATTATTGGGATGTCAAACAATTATAAACTGAAGCCAAAATGAAGAGACATGCTTATAACAACATCGTGGGATAAACAGCCTCGCTGTGAGCACCAGAAAATTGTAATATTAAAATACCCATATACTAAAAACTTGTTTAACAGCATTCAATGCCTAAATTGTGGATATATAATTTTAGTGCATTCAAGACTATGTACCAACTCACTTCGGCTACATTAACCTTCCAATAATATGTTACATGTTTGTCACGTTAAACTAATAAAAAATTATTCACATTTGATACTCACACTTTGATTGCCCTACATGATGCACTCGTCACTTCCGTTGTCGCAGGGTCCTTGATGTGCGTCCCAAGAAGTATTGTCCTTAAAGTGCAGCCTCCGTTATTGGGGCAGATGCTACTCAACTTGACCTTGCTCAACCAATCACATCCATGGCACGAGCACACGAATAGATTGTGGGACATTGAAGGCAGTAAAGGATACATCCATGCTGCCTTCAAAAATGTATCTGACGGAGGTATCTCAGGAGATAGAAAGTAAAGCAAACATTTAATTCAGACATGTCTTGATGCCTTACTATCTTGATATACTGCCTCAGAAGGCAGCATTTTAGAGCTTTCAAATGCAGTTAACATTTAGAATTGTGGGTGACACGTCGGGTTGAGAAGATTCCAATCAAAAACACTCGTAAAAAAACTGAGACTGCATCCGAAAGCTCTAAAATGACAAGGTGGTAAGGCAAGACATGTTTAAATCAATGTTTGCTTTACTTCCTATCATGGTGAGCAAAATAAGATTGTTTTCATGTATAGAGCTGCACGCTGCAAATTCACAGCATTTAAAACATCAGAATGTTAATCTGCAAAACTATATTTACTGTGGTTGAAGAGTTGAGATTATTTCTATAAAAATATTTATACTGAGCTTTTAGGTTAATCAACAGAGCTATCATCTTCTACAGTTTATTCACTCTCAGACACTTTTACAGCAACTTTTACAGCAATATGAAACACACCGGAATCAAATGGTTATGGATTTTCTCTATACTCGTTATGAAAATCTCCTTTCTATTCTTGAAAGATGTGTCCAAAATGGTGTTTTGACATACTAAACAGCATGCAAAGAGTATTGTACTTGTTGCAAGCCCAAACTCATGCAACTCATGGATATAGGCCTGCCAGGATCAGAAGTGCAGACAGAGGATGCCCATACTGGGACATTTCCCCTGAGCAGTTGGAATGCCTTTTGGAATTTAATTTCACAGTAAAGCAAATCGCACAAATGTTTTGTGTAAGTTATAGAACAATAAGAAGAAGAATGTCTGAGTATTGCTTGTCAGTACAAATGTATTACAGTGACATTACAGATGAGGACCTCGGACAATTTTACATTTACATTACATTTAGTCATTTAGCAGACGCTTTTATCCAAAGCGACTTACAAGTGGGGTAGGTAATGGAAGCAATTGGGACAGCATAAGTACAACAAAAGCATAAATGCAATCAAAAAGAAGACTGGTCTCTGTGGAAGATATTTTTGGCTAAAATATAGAAGAATAATGTATAAAATTTGTTTACCATTATAAAATCAATTTAAGAGTTCTTATCTGGGGGGGCGAATGCTAGTTGACACAAAGGACCCTATGTAGGCTGGGGGAGGAAAATACATCTGTTTTACATTATATTGGGGGGCTCAAAGGGCGTGTGTGTGTGTATGTGTGTGTGTTAAGCACACTATATAAGGGATTCTCCAAAAAGGGAGAAGAGCGTGACATTGCAATCCTACTCCACTAATAAAATGGTTTTTGTATCAAAACTCGAGACTCAGGGGGGCACGGTGGCTTAGTGGTTAGCACGTTTGCCTCACACCTCCAGGGTTGGGGTTCGATTCCGACTTGTGTGTGTGGAGTTTGCATGTTCTCCCCGTGCCTCGGGGGTTTCCTCCCCTGGTCCAAAGACATGCATGGTAGGTTGATTGGCATCTCTGGAAAAATTGTCCGTAGGGTGTGAGTGCGTGAGTGAATGAGTGAGTGTGTGTGCCCTGCGATGGGTTGGCACTCCATCCAGGGTGTATCCTGCCTTGATGCCCGATGACTCCTGAGATAGGCGCAGGCTCCCCGTGACCCGAGGTAGTTCGGATAAGCGGTAGAGAATGGAATGGAATGGAACTCGAGACTCAAGAATAATTCTTCAGAACACCCAAAGAAAATTCAAAACAGATCTGGCACCCCAGATGGGACACCACGGGAAGAACACTGAGGTGATCCACAGGGGGCAAACTTCTGGACGAGCAACAAAACAAAATTTGGCCAAGGTAAGCAGTTTTCGCTTATATAGTTAGGTTGTGTCGTTTGCCAGATATTGCTTGTGGTGAGACACTTTTCGTTCTTCTAAATTCATCGAACTAAATTGATTAAAAATTATTAATCAGTACCTGAGTAAAGGAGTTTTGATCCAAATCCATAAATGCATGCATTGATTTGTGTTTACTGTTGGGTTGGTCTTGAGGAGAACGGTTTTCAAATTTTAATACTTATATAAGTGTACAATGCATATTAGATAAAATAGTATTAAAATAAAAGCGCTAATAAGTCCTATATTTAAAAAAAGTCCTACAAAGGTTGCCTTTTAAACAGAGAGCAGATTTGTAGGTACTCACAGTTTTGGTGGAAGTGAAATTGTGGGTGTCCGCGTAGTTATTTATTTTATGTTGCATTTTTGATCCAAGTGGACACGAGAGCAAAACTATATTTAATTCAAGTGTGGCCTAGTGTTGATCCAATTGGAAGCTTAGGAACATTGATGGTATTTATTTCATGTTGCCTTGTTGATCCAGGTGGAAACGAGTGCAATATTTAAGTCAAGTGTGGCCTAATGTTGATCCAGGTGGAAACTTAGGGACATTGATGGTATTTATTTCTAGGTTGCCTTGTTGATCCAATCGGAAACGAATGCAAAATTTAGTTCGAGGGAGGCCTACTGTTGATCCTAGTGGAGACTTAGGCAAACTTGAGGGGGGTGTGTTTGGTATGTTACCGGTTTGGTTTGTGAAAATGTGTATTGTCTGTGTGTGCATGACTGCAGTATGAGTGTGACATAGATTTTTCATCTCAGAGCAGTGACTACGTACCCCTCCTGTGTCTCACAGAAGGAGCGAAGTTGTTGGGTCATTTGTGAGATTTACATATAACCCTGTAAATAAAGGGACAAAGCATAATATTAATCCTATAGAAAAGGAATACAGTATGAAAGTATGAGCCCTGAATGATAAAGGGACACGTATGTATGTATGCAATATATGTTCCCAAAACAAATAAAGGAACGGTTATGAATGTTGAATAATAATTGCTTGAAGTCTTACCTGTATAGGTTAGAGAGTTTGAAAGTCTAAAATTTAAATAAAATGTATCTCTATTGTTGATGTGAACAACTTTATCCAAAGGAGTGGTTGAATAATAATATGTGACATTGGCAAATAGGAATAAGTGGCAGATATTGCTGTATGGTATTAGATTATCAGAAGTTTTTTACATCACTTTGAGAATCTGAGTGTAATTGGAAGCTTTGGAAAAATGTAATACGGAGGAATTTTGTATAGCTGATAATATTTTAAGGGATAAGAGATTCAAAGTAAAAAGTTTTGCTATATTGAATAATTATGGCTGCAACGCCTGTAGAACTTATGGGCCTGAAATATCCCTTGTGCAAACAAATGATCATTAAACTTTTAAAGAAATGGCAGAAAAGAACAAAAAACATGTATACAAATTGGCCAACTGAGGGTTCGTTTGATTTATCTTTATTAGGACAAATGGACACATTGGTAAAAAATCACAAAATTAAAAACATGGGTTAAAAACATAAGAAAAGACAGGAAAAACGAGAAAAAGAACAAGAAGTTTTATCATTGTTTATGAAAGAAGGACAACTATTACTTGAACAGGCAAGCAAAATAGTTCAGGAAGAAAATAAAAAGAAAAGATATCTGTGTCTCAGGAACTGTTTGTGCAAGCCCTCCCCCATATGTGACCCCTGAAGGTCAATTTCCCTTAGTCAAAGGAATTTTAGGGGTAAAAGGTGAAATGCAATTAGAAGGGGAATTAGAGTTGAGTGAAGAAAACCAGATGGAGCCAGTAGTAAGATCAAAAATTCGGCCAGATATAAGCAAACAGCAAAGCCCGTATTAAGATTGTTACAGGAATGTAAAGGAAGCTTTGAAACAGGTGAAAGAACAATATGAACAAAATGTTCCAAATGAAAAGAAAACAGCTGAGTGGACTGAAAGAAAAGAAGAGGAAAGTGATGAAGCAAGGAAAATAGAGGAAGAGATAGGTAGAAGGATTGAGGAAGCAGATAGATGTGTTGAAGAAACGAAGAAATTATTAAGGAGAAGAATGGAAAAGAAAGAAACTAGAGTTGATGAAGAAGGTATGTAGTCCTTATCTGGTGAAAGTCTGTGGTCACATGATAAAGATACCAGATGCTTTAGGCCTGTAGCCGAACAACTTCCAATATTGATAAAAGGGGAACAGGGAGAATATATTCCGTGGGCTTCAAGGGATTTACAAGGGCTTGTCACTCGCCTTCCTGACATCAACGAGTGGGCGGGAAAGTGGATAACCATCTTTGAGAATGAGACGGCTGGCAATATTATAGCTGTGGGGGACATTAAAGCACTCCTTGCTAAAATTATTGGAGGGGCAAAGTTAGGAGAAATCCTACAAGAATCTGGCTTAGAGAGAGCTGTGGACTCACATTGCAGGGACGGAATTATTTTTGATGTGTATCGCCCTGCTGTGTGGCAAGGATTGCGTTTGGAATACCCAACCAGAGTCAACCCTAAAGCACTGAAAGGTGATCAATTAATGAACACAGACAATCCGGTCAGTTACATTCAAAGACACTTAAAAAGATGGAAACAGGAGACTGAAGGGAATCCAGAAGAAGACCCTTTAATGGCTATATTATTCAGAAATTCTATTACTGAAGCAATGCCATCAGTTGTAAGAAGCAAGTTAGAAGATGTCGTTGGATTAACGTCCAAATCACACAAAGAATTTGTTGACCATGTGTCCCATATAGTGGAACAATACAGAAAAAATGAACAATCCTTGAAAAATCAAGAGAAAGAACTGCAAAGAAAGCTAACTCACTTACAGCTTGATGAACTTACAAGCAAAAATAAGAAAAAGATTCAGCCAGTTGTAAAAACGCAAGATGCTAACCAAATGACTGTAATTGCTCCTTTGAATGCTCCCTCACCCGCTATGCAAACAACGTTCCCTGCAGGAATTCCTCCAGATACCCACCAGAGCCCTGCCCCCATCTTTAATGTTTTTACTCACCACCAGACACCTCTGGGAGAATGGCAGAGAAACCCACAGGCAGGTGGGCGAAGGGGGAGAGGAAATGGTCTTCCTGGAATGTGCTGGGGATGTGGTCAGCCCGGACACAACAAGCAGAAATGTCCATTCAATCCATGGCCTCAGGCCCTTGGGGGCGGAAGGGGGGATGGGTTGGCAAGCACCTTTTCGAGGTCCAGTTAACCATTGGGGAGGTACAAATCAGGGATACTAGGGATGCCCAGAGAATCCTATGGGGGTGTGTCAACTACCAATTTTAACATCTAATGCAAAACAAGAACCGATTTTGCAAATTGAAGTAGAAGGGAAAACCATACCAATGATGATAGACACAGGAGCAGTTTATTCATGTGTAAATCAAATTATGCCTCACACCTCCCCATGTCTGGAAAATTTGTAAAGACAATAGGACAAATCTCGGGACAAATACAACTAATTCCTATGACTGCTCCAGTTTGTTTGCAAACAAAAAACAAAAGTGTGACAATACCAGTCTTAATATCAGATCAGACTACTATTAATCTGTTAGGAAGAGATGCATTGTGTAAATTGGGTGTTAATATTTGGTGTTCTTCAGATGGAGTATATGTAGATCAGAAGGGTACTCAAATGATAATATCACAGCCGAAAGCTAGTGTATACTGGATAGGACAAATAGAGGATGATGTGAGACAGACGATTAATAAAGGGGGTAAATTCATTGAGGCACAGCTTCCTGACGCACAGATACCCAAATCTGGATTTCACTGCACAATGAAATATGACCCTCGAGGAATACTGACATAGAAAAGGAATGGCAGGAAGGAACTAAAGAACAAAAAATTGAAATGATCTCACAATACATCATAATAAGTAAACAGGATGCAGCTTTAAAAATAACAGAAAATCAATTTACAAAGAAATGGTTCAATGTAAATGATTCGATTCCACATATATCTCTATATATAGGAAAAGATTGGGAAGCAAAAGACGTGGGACCAATGATGAAAAAAGCCGAAGAAAACAGTTGGGAGGCTACCATAAATCCGTTAATTTTTCATTCTGTTAACAAGAATTACATAAAAGTTATGTGTGGTACTTCTTTGTTAGGAATTCCTCAAGAAGTAATGGTTAGCCAAAAAGAGCATATGCAAATGATGTCAGCACCAGAAGTGGAAAATAATACTGATGAACTTTTACAGGAAGTTGAACAATAAGTGCCAGCTGAGCTTTGGTCCCTGCATGAGACAGATATAGGGTAAGTAAAATCAGCCAGTCCAGTACAAGTGCAACTTAAACTAAATGCTAGACTCCCCAGAAAAATGCAATATCCTTTAGGCCGTGAGGCTGAATAAGGTATAAAGGATACAATAAAAGGACTTGTTAAATCAGGTGTGTTAATAGACAAGACTAAAACTAAAGACTAAAACTGTGAACAGACAAAACTAAATGGCGTCTTGTACATGATTTGAGAGCAATCAATGATATCTTTAAAGATTACCCTGCTGATGTTCCCAATCCACACATGCTGCTTACAAATGTTCCTCCTAATGCCAAATATTTTACAGTAATTGATCTTTGTTCTGCATTTTTCAGCGTACCGGTGGCAGAAGAAAGCAGACACCTATTTGCATTTATGTATGCTGGTAAACAATATTCTTATAATCGCCTACCAATTCGGTTCACACATTCACCTCATATATTTAATCAGGTTCTAAAAGCTGATTTAGAAGACATCATGTTAGACAGCACTTTGATTCAATATATTGATGATGTTATGATATGTTCAGAAACACTTGAACAGTGTCATAGAGATTCCATTAAAGTGCTAACAAGATTAGCTCAAGGAGGGCACAAAGTGTCTAAAGCCAAACTGCAATATTGCCTGCCACAGGTTGAATATTTAGGACGATTGATAGCATATGGCACAAAGGCCATAGCGCCATCACATTTAGAGGGCATAAGTAAAGCTCCAATGCCACAAACAGTACGCCAAATGTTGACATTATTAGGAATGACTGGATTTAGTAGTGATTGGATTGAGGATTATGCTATAAAGAAATCTCCATTGAGAGACTTAATGAAGTAAGCAGGATTGCAAAACTTAAATGCCTCATTAACATGGCATACGGACGCCACAATAGCCTTTGAGAGTATTAAGAAAGAGCTACAAAAGGGACCTGTCCTGAGTGTACCTGACTACAGAAGACCGTTTCACCTGTATGTTGCTAACAGAGTAGATGGCTTTGCATCAGCTATATTATTGCAAGACAACTGCAGTGGTAGGAAAAAACAGCCAATAGCATACTATAGTACAAAACTGGATAATGTAGCACAGGGGTACCCACCATGCTATCAACAAGGTCTTGCGGCCTTACATCAGGTGTATGAAAAAGCATCAAGGATCACTATAGGATACCCAGTTTTCATTTACACGCACCATAAAACTGTAGAGTTAATTGAGCAAGGAAAATGTGTTTTAACTCCGGCCCGAACCCTATCTTATGCGATGTTACTTACATATCCAGATGTTACCATTAAACGATGCAACACTGTTAATCCAGCAGAATTAATTCCCTTGGTTGGTGAAGGTAAACCGCATGATTGTGTAGCTAATGCCTTAGCATTTACTAGGTTAAGACCTGATCTAGGGTCCATCCCAATTCCTGAAGCTGATGTTTCTTACTTTGTAGATGGATCCAGTTTCAGAGATTATTTGGGAATTTATGCAGGATATGCGGTAGTGAGACAAGAAGAAAATGATTTTGTGCCTGTAATATGTCAACATTGCGCAGAGCCTTGCTCTGCTCAACTAGCAGAATTAAAAGCCCTAATAGCTGCGTGTCAAATAGCAAAAGGACAAATAGCAAACATTTACACAGATTCAGCATATCCACACGGGGTGTGTCATCTATTTGGATTAGTATGGAAACAACGAGGCTTTAAAAAAGTGATGGAACTCCCATTCAACATGCTGAACATATAAGTAAATTAATAAATGCTATGATGCTACCAAAACTATTAGCTATCATAAAGGGTCAAGCTCACAAAAAAGGAAATTATTATGTCATTAAAGGTAACAATGCTGCAGATTCAGAAGCTAAAAAAGCGTCAGGGTGTCAAGTGGCCATATTAGCTCCAGAAGTTATTATTGAACCTCATCCTTGTTTAGATGATGTTGTTAGAATTCAACAGCGAGCAGGCCCTTATGAATAATCTATGTGGCATCGACGAGGTGCATCCACAGATTCTAATAAAATTCGGCGTTCACAGGAAGGACATATTGTGGCACCGACATCACTTCTGCACAGCATTATCGTAGATGCACATGGTTTTGACCATTGTGCAAAGGGGGAAGTAATAAGGAAAATTAAATTACAAGGTTATTGGTCTCCATACTTGTACGCTATGGTAGCAGAATATTTGTCTACATGTTAGATCTGTGCTAAGTATAATGTCAGAAAGGGAATAACAACACCAATAGGTCATACACATGTACCTGAAGGACCCTTTAAACACTTAGTGATAGACTATGTGGATATGATAAAACGGGTGCAGGGAAAAAGATACATGCTTGTGGTTGTTGATCGATTTAGCCGTTGGTTAGAAGCAGTGCCATCATCAGATGAAGGGCAGGAACAGTAATTACGTTTTTGACAAGAGAAGTTTTTCCTCGGTTTGGTATTCTGTCTATTATATCGTCGGATAATGGCTCTTCTTTTATACAAAAGACATTAAAACTAGTATTACAACATTTACGAATAAAACAACGATTAGGGTGCATCTACAATCCACAGAGCCAATCTAACGTGGAATAAGCTAATGGGATTCTCAAGGCCAAGCTTAACAAAATATGTGCAAGTACCAAACTAAATTGGGTTGATGCATTACCTCTTGCTTTAATGAGTTACCGCATGCAGACTAACAGAATTACTCATTCAACACCGCATGAAATGCTTACAGGGAGACCTATGCCGGTGCCGTGCAGCAGAGGCCCATACGAAGGACCCCCATTAGAGCAATTGCAAATGGAATTAAGAGCGTACATGAAAAAACAAACTTCTATCCGCTACTTGTGTGCAGGAAAAGAGAAAGGAGTCGTTTAAGGAGACGGATACTATTGTGTATAATTCTGATCATATTCTGTATACTGTGGGGCTTTTATTCACCCCAGTTATGAAGAAGTATTCATAGGAATGTTTGTTAACATAGATGTGTTAGTAGATCAGAAATCACATAAACTTAGATGAGTATTAGAGTCACGATAAGATTGTTTGCATGATAGAATCACATATATGTACTACTTATGTAGTGATTGCTTATATATTTTAATCATTTTCAGCAATACAAAATCCAGTGATGGTTTAAAGGCCCGACCCAATTAAGTCAAACTTATGATGGATTATAGCACAACTTATTTTTTAAAAAATATAGTCAAGGTTGAAATTCCACTATTAGACAAGAAACCTTGTTGCTTAAAAATAATGGTGGCAGACAAGGACAGTGGGATAATAAAAAATAAGCGATAGCGGGGAATTACCTGATTGGTTTCGGAGGGAAACACCTTTGAAAAGTTTCACTATAACTAGAGGCTGGAAAACACCAAGTTTTCAGATGTTTTTGGAGACTTGGAACATCTCACTTTGTTTGACTTGTACAAATAAAGTTGAAACTTTGACACCTGGACCTTCCTTGTCTGAGCAATTTTTTGAGCTTGAAGATCAATATTTTCCCCATCATATTTGGGGCCCAACGTGGGGCTGGGCAGAGGCTGAAGGCATTCGACGACACCCGAGGGCGGACCATCCGGCTGACTGCACAGATCAGGTGAGCATACTTTTGCTTAAAGTGTAAAGTTTTTGATATCTGTGTGGTCTGCCGGAGGTGAGTTCTGGGTAGAGTTGATGTCTATAAAAAGCTTCTCCAGTCTAAGAACTAATTGACACTAATATTGCAGGAGGGCCCCAGGTCTCAAAGTAAAGAATGACTGTAGGTGAATGAATGATGTCTAGACAATGTAAATAAGTGATACCCGTTTTGAGAGGGTATTGGCCTTTTGTGAGTGGGCCATGTAAATAAGTGATACCCGTTTTGAGAGGGTATTGGCCTTTTGTGAGTGGGCCATGTAAATAAGTCTTACCTGAAGGTAACTGCCTGCTTGGAGGAGGCATGTATTTATTACTTAGAAGAGAACCACGTGGGGATGTAAAATAGTTCTGTTTGTCTGTGTTATTATCTGTGTCAGTGTCTAAAGAAATTGAGAGAGTAGGAAGGAGGGGCTGCTGGCCACAGTCCCAGAATGAGTAGTGACTATGTGTGTGTGAGAAATGTGTGTGTGAGAAATCATGTCTGAAGGAGCAGGGAGCAAGGGAGAAGATAGAAGACTATAAGTAAAGCTCTTTATTTTAAAAGAATGAGTTTAAGATATAAACAAGAGTTTTGAATATATTTTGGAAATAATTTATTATAAATAATGTGATATTTCGAAAAAGAATAAAAAAATGTCATTGTATGCTGATATATCGTGACCAACGTAAAAAAGAATACGAGGTGTATATGAGACGATCAGGGCATTGCCTTGTGAGAGCTCATATAGGACAAACACCTAGACAAAAGAAGGTGATATATTAGGGACGATCACGGTTGAAAGGCTGTGTGAGAGCCAACATAGGAAAATCACCCCATGGTCACGATACGATGCATGTACTGCATTTTTTCTAAGCATATTTAATAATAAAGGAAACGATAGTAACAAATGTTATAAAAATAGAAGTAGTTTGAGTCTAGATCTGAAAGTATTTGATTTATTAGACTCAACTAAATACATTATTATGTGAACATTAAGAATATTCCCTCTTGGAAAGATTGAGTCTTATAATTTTTTAGTATCAAGTTTTATGAACTACCCTTCCCCAACAGCAACTATGTTTTATATTTTATCGTAGCATATTAAAGAAGTGAAGTTGAGGTTTTTGATAATTGCTCCTCTCTATTGATATTGTCAGATGATATGAAACCCTCATTGCCCATATTGAACATTGATCTTAAAATAATTGTTACATTTCATGTCTTAAACTTTTTTCCCCATTGGTGATTTTTGCTTTATGTTGTTTTTATTTCAGTTCACTGCATTACAGTTGCATGGCTGAAGAGGGGCCAGGCCTTGATTATGAAAGAAGAGAGGCCTTTCATACTAAGATACTGACCCTAAGAAAAGTAGTGTTTGAAACTAGAGGAATTGGAAATCACTTTTGGCAAGAAGATACATACATTGATGAGAGGGGGTTAGAACAAATTCTGGTACGAGAGAGAAAAGACTGGTACCTGAATCAACTGACAGAGATTCGAAATTTGGAAATTGTCCAGTCGGAGTGGCCTTACGTAAATTGGGAAGAGATTGTAAAAAACTGTTGTAAAGTAGATGTGTTGAATCACTACCTGAATGAAGTCTGTGCTTACCAGCATAACAGATCTAATTGTCCCTCAGGTCTGACAGCAAGAACATTATTGGTTCAAAGGATCCCCATTGGTAGGCTAACAGGAGCTTACTTTGAGATAGGAGAGCTGCAGGGGTTTTCCTTAGGGAGGGGACAAACTGGGCGACTTATTGGTTTCCCCGAGTTGAGAGTCTATGCAGAAACTCGATATGTAAATTGGACAAGTAAGGTATTATGTACTTGGAATGAATTTGGAGAAATGGTTCCTCAACAGTTTGTGGCAGTGACTCTGAAAAAATTGGTGATGGAAATAGCCCCAGAGAACCCTAGGTCCTGGTTTGCACCTTAATGCTTAAATAAACAAATGAAACACATTTAAAATCTCTGTATTTTTCTCTTTATAATAATACATCTAAGAATATTACTGATTCGTGCATTGTTTAAGTATGTCGTCCACCCCTGTAGATTTGTTGGGGTCCAGATACCCGGTATGCAAAAATTCAATAGAAAGAATATCCAAAAAATGGGCCGTAAGAACCAAAAACTTGAGAACCATATGGCCAGAAAATGGTACCTTTGATGTAACAGTGTGTGAGGAAATGGAGGGACTAATTAAGAACCATAAACCAAAAGACAGAAGCAAAAAACGAGAGGAAAAGAGAAAATTAGAACAGGAAGTACTCAACCTGTTCAAAAATGAAGGAGTTAATTTCCTGAAAAATATGAGAAAAATAAGAGAAGTGTTAAAAAAGGATGATGAAAAAAAGGAAGAAAACTTTGAGAAAATGACTCAGCCACCTCCCTATGAACCTCCCAGTCAAAAGTTAGAAAAGATACAAACATCAACTCAAATGCCAATGGTGGCAATAAAAGGAGATGTCAAGATAGAAGGACAGGTAGAAATAGGTACAGACACAAAAGAGTAAGGACGACAGGGCTAGGCAACAATCCCCAGGTTACAGGAACTTAGAGGATGAGGATGGCAGAGGTGCATGCGGTCCTGATCCTTATGGCAGACTGGTAGAGGCACTGAACAACATAGCAAAGAGACGTGAGGAGACCTACGAAAGTGTGACAGAAGATCTAATACAAATACATACAGATTCTGCACATGCTTTAAGTCAAGGTTCAGGCAACAGCTCAGAAGGAGGAGAGGAAGAAGAAGAGGATGCCCCTAGAGTCAGAAGCCAAGAAAAGACACAATGTCCGAAAATCGACAAAGGAGCCCCTCCGGGATCAGCTTCAAGGAGCCTTCCAAGAGGAGAGCGAAAGCTGGTCACGGGGAGCCTCTATCTCCAGGATGATCCTGAGGAGTGGCACCAGCACTGGACCCGAGAACCACAGGGGAGACTGACAAGATCTGCAAGTGTCACACTCCTTCCTGAAGTCGCAATACCGAAGTCGCGTGACACAAAAAGAGGAACGCAGTGTCCCATATTAATAAAAGGGGCTCAAGCACAATACGTGCCATGGGCATCTCAAGACCTGGATGGACTGGTTGCACGCCTGCCAAACCTAGATGAAGGGGCAGGCAAGTGGATCAGACTGCTGGAGGAGGAGACAACAGGAAAGCTATTGGCATCGGGGGATATCAAAGCACTCCTTGCCAAGTGCGTGGGAAGTTCCAAGCTGAATGAACTTTTAAGAGCAGCTGACATCCGAGCGGTAGACACCCCAAATCTTGATGGACACCCATTCGACGCATATAGAAGACAGATATGGCGTGGGTTAAGAGAAGAATTCCCCAACCGCGTCGATCCCCGAGCCCTCAAGGGAGAACAGATGGGAGAGGAAGAGAACCCTGCCACCTACATACAGAAACAAATGAGGAAGTGGAAGCAAGAGCTTGAAAGAGATCCTGATGAAGACTTATTGATGACGACTGTGTTCAGAAATGCTGTTGTCGATGCAATGCCTCCGCTAGTAAAGGCCAAGCTGGAGGATGTAGTGGGTCTGAACTCCAAGTCACACAAAGAGTTCTGTGACCATGTGACCCATGCAGTCGAACAGTATAGAAGAAATGAACTAAAACTGAGAAATCAAGAAAAGGATCTTCAAAGAAAACTGGTACAGCTACAGCTCGAAGAACTGGCAAGAAAGAAGAAGACGCAAGCCGTGGTCAAAGACAAAGATGAAGAAAAAGATCATGCAGCAACGATGGCTCCAGTAAATGTCCCAGTTCCTATGGCACCGCAACCGGGTGCAGCCACTGTACAACAAACACCTGGGAGTGGACCTCAGCAGCCAGCGCCTATTGTCATCTATATGAAGCCTGAACAACAAAACAGATATGGCCCAAGAACTATGCAAGGAGAACAAGGAAGACAGAACAGAGGAAGGAACTCATGTTGGGGATGCGGACAACAGGGGCACAACAGAAGAGAATGTCCCACCAACCCTTGGAATGCAAACCAGCAACAAGGTTCCCGATGGCAAGCAGGCCAACAGCAACGACCTCCATGGCAAGGTCAGAGGCAACAGCGACCCCAATGGCAGGAAGGGCAACAACAACCCCCATGGCAAGAGCAGAATCAACAGGGACCCCGCTGGCAGGACCAACCAAATCAACCAGAACAAGGACATCAGCAACAGGGACCAGTCAACCCATGGCGAGGTCCAGATGTCGGATACTAGGGCTGCCAAGAAGATCCTACGGGGAGGGGTCAGCACCCAATGATAACCGAAGATGCTGACACAGAACCAATGCTGCAGGTCACTATTGAAGGCAAGAACACACCAATGATGATAGACACTGGAGCAACTTATACATGTATAAGTTCAAGTCATGCCTCACACCTCCCCATGTCTGGCAAGTTCACAAAGACAGTAGGATTTTCTGGACAAACGCAGCTAATTCCAATAACGGCTCCAGTGCGTCTGAGGACAAAGGACAAAGAAGTAACTCTGCCTATTCTAGTATCAGAACAGACCCCTGTTAATCTGTTAGGGAGGGATGCCCTATGTAAACTAAAGCTACAAATATCATGTTCCCCAGAAGGCATTTACATTAGCAGCAAGGGAGTTAGGCAAATGGTAGTTACAGTCCCCCAGGCCAATGCCTACTGGATAGGAGATTTAGAGGAAGAGGTAGGGAAGACAGTGCAGAAATGGGAAAAGTTTGTTAAAGAACAACTCAAAGACCCCAAACTACCTGGATTAGAATTTCACTGTACCATGATATATGACCCACTGAGAAGAGTAGACAGAGAAAAAGTGGTTGCAAGAAACCAAAGATAAGAAAGTTCCCCTCATTTCACAGCATATAATAATAGGACCACAAGGAGCGGCATTACAAGTAGACAGTAATGATTTTATTAAAGAATGGTTCCAGATCCCAAATTCAGTCCCCTACATTACATTATATTTAGAGCAGGGAAGTGAGAACAAAGAAATAGGCCCAATGATGAAGAAAGCAAAGGGAATACAATGGAAGAGCACAGACAACCCCTTAATTTTTATTTCAGCAGATGAACATTTCATGAAAATTGCATGTGCAACAATTATGCAGGGAACTCCTAGAGAGGTGGAAGTCAGTAATCACGGAAACATGAATTTGGAAATCATCTTGGAAAAAGAGATGAAACAAACGGAGCTAATTGAAGAAATGGAGCAATTAGTTCCGGAAAAATTGTGGTCAAAACATGACACAGATGTTGGGCTGATAAAGTCTGCTAGCCCTATAGTCATTAAGACAAAACCAGGGGCTAAGTTACCACACAAGTACCAATATCCATTAAAACCTGAAGCAATAAAAGGCATCAGAGGTACTATTGAAGGACTGACCACAGCAGGAGTGCTGTTTGAGACATCCAGTCCTTGTAACACTCCTATATTGCCAGTTACCAAAGCAGATAAAGCAAAATGGCGCTTGGTACATGATTTAAGGGCAATCAATGAAATAGTAGAAGATTGGCCAGCAGAAGTTCCGAATCCTCACACTCTGCTTACAAACGTGCCACCTGATGCTAAGTATTTTACAGTGATTGATCTTTGCTCTGCCTTTTTCAGCATTCCATTGGCAGAAAGTAGCAGACATTTGTTTGCTTTTACTTATGAGGGGAAGCAAATATCCTATACTAGGGTCCCTCAAGGGTTCCGCCACAGCCCTCACATATTTAATCAGCTGTTAAAGGCTGATCTGGAAGATCTGGTACTGGACAGTACACTTCTCCAGTATGTGGATGACTTGTTGATCTGTGCCCCTACAATTGAGCAATGCCACAGAGACTCCATTAAGGTTCTGACTAAATTAGCAGAAGGAGGACATAAAGCCTCAAAGACAAAGCTACAGTATTGCCTTCCCCAAGTAGAGTACTTGGGAAGATTAATTGCATATAAAACCAAAGCAATATCACAAAGCCAATTGGAAGGAATTAGCAAAGTTCCACTTCCACAGACTGTTGGTCATATGATGACATTCCTGGGCATGACTGGATTCAGCTCAGATTGGATAGAGGATTATGCAATTAAGACTGCCCCACTAAGAGCTTTAATGAAACAGGCAGGGCAGCAAAATCTGAGAACCACACTCAAATGGAATAATGATGCGACAATAGCATTCGAATCCATTAAAAGAAAACTGCAAAGTGCTCCAGCTCTCACAAGTCCTGACTATACAAAACCCTTTCACCTCTATGTAGCTAACAGAAAAGAGGGATATGCCTCTGCAGTATTAATGCAGGAGACTTGTAAAGGGAGGGGAAAACAGCCCATTGCCTTTTATAGTACGAGGTTGGACAGTGTAGCACAGGGGTATCCTCCCTGTTATCAAGGACTTGCAGCTGTATATTATGCTTATGAGAAGGCTTCTACTTTGACTATGGGATACCCTGTGATAATATATGCACATCATAAGGTGGTGGAAATGTTGGAACAAGGTAGATTTGTCTTAACACAGGCCAGAAGCCTGGCATATTCAGCTCTTTTGACATATCCTGATGTAACATTAAAGCATTGTGCTACTGTAAATCCAGCAAATTACATACCTCTGGATAATGAAGGCACGCCACATGATTGTGTATCTGAATCGTTGGCATTTACCCGTCTTAGACCAGATCTAGAGTCTACGCCCATACTAAATGCGGTGGCTGATTATTTTGTAGATGGCTCTTGCTTCAGAGATCATTTAGGAAATCATGCTGGTTTTGCTGTGGTTAAACGAGAAGGAAGTGAATTTCTTCCAGTAATTTCTCAACACTGTGAACAGCCTTGTTCAGCACAACTGGCTGAGTTGAAGGCCTTGACAACAGCTTGCCAGCTAGCAAAGGGGCAAGTTGTAAATATTTATACAGACTCTGCGTATGCGCATGGAGTTTGTCACCTTTATGGAGCGGTTTGGAAACAAAGAGGTTTCAGGAAAAGTGATGGTACCCCAATACAGCATGCCGAGCAGATTGTACAGTTAATTTCAGCTATGATGCAACCTAAACTCCTGGGTATTATTAAGTGCCAAGCGCACAAAAAGGGAAATGACTTTGTAATAGAAGGAAATAATGCTGCCGATGCAGAGGCTAGAAAAGCCTCAGGGTGCCAAGTTGCTGTAATGGCCCCCATGGTGTTAATACAACCCGAGCCCCGAATTACAGACCTTGCTCGCATACAAGAGCAGGCAAGTGCTGTCGAACAATCAGCATGGCAGCAAAGGGGGGCCACAAGAGATGTAAATGGAGTGTGGCGATCTCATGAAGGACTAATCATTGCACCACATGCTTTATTGACTGTGTTAATTTCTGAGACACATGGATTTGATCATTGCGGTCGAAATGAGATACTGAGAAAAATCAAGCAACAAGGATATTGGTCACCTTATTTGCAAGCGACAGTGGATGATTTTCTAACAGGGTGTGATATTTGTGCTCAGAACAATGTAAGAAAAGGGACTTCAGCACCTATAGGACACATCCCTGTACCCGAGGGACCTTTTAAACACTTGGTAATGGATTATGTCGACATGATCAAGTCAGTCAGAGGCAAAAGATACATGCTGGTGATAATAGACAGATTCAGCAGATGGGTAGAGGCTGTGCCATCATCAGACCAGGGCTCTGGGACTGTGATTAAGTTTTTGACAAGAGAAGTGATTCCCAGATTTGGAATTCCATCTGAGATCAGTTCGGACAACGGCTCCTCATTTATTCAAAGAACTGTAAAAACTGTCTTGCAACAGTTGCGCATAAAACAGCGGCTAGGGTGTGTCTACCATCCCCAATCTCAAGGAATGGTGGAGAAGGCAAACGGAACCCTAAAGGCAAAAATTAGCAAAATCTGTGCAGACACCAAATTGAACTGGGTAGATGCCTTACCACTAGCGCTAATGAACTATCGTATGCAAACTAACAGGACTACAAATTTGACTCCACATGAGATGCTCACGGGTAGGCCTATGCCAGTGCCTTACTTAAGAGGCCCTTATGATGGACCGCCTTTGGAACAGTTGCAAGTTGAGTTGAGAACTTACATGAGACAATTAACTGCTATACATGAGGCCATATCTTCACAGGAGCAACGCCGAGGGCCTAGAGAGGACGAAGAAGCTCCGTGTGCCATCGTTCCAGGAGACAAAGTGTATCTAAGAGTCTTCAGAAGAAAATGGAATGAGCCAAGGCGGGAGGAGCCCTACACAGTCACACGAGCAACACCAACGGCAGTACAAGTGGAGGGGAGCACTACCTGGTACCATCTGAATCACTGCACCAGAGTACCACCACTGCGACGGCGAGATCCTGAGCAAGCTGACGAGGAGACCGAGGACTTATCAGAAACGTCAGACGAAGGTCAGAGCCAAGATGATAGTCAGAGAACCCCTGAGGGGATTTCAGAGTCCGCGCCAGAGACGCCTAGGGCAGCTGAGGGACGACCGGAGCAGCTCCCACAGCACGAGCCAGAGCAGAGGACACAGCAGGAGGAGCCATACCAGGAGCCAGAGCCGGCACAGTCAGAGCACGAATCACAGCCAGAACATGAGCCCGGCGAGCCAAGACAGAGCACAGAACAGGGACACTCGGAGGAACATGCTGTCAGGACTATATACGATCCTAACATACATGGGGAACATAGTGCAGCAAGAGATAGCCGCTATAGACCAGAACCACACACCACCCCAACCACAACAGGCGCCGGTGAACCACGGCCGGGCCCAAGTCGGGAGGGAGATGCAGGACCTTATGGTCACGGTACTACTTTTGATGAGCTTGGTGCAGACCATACCACAGACCGAGAGCTTGCCAGCCCAGAATTATCCGCCGAACAACTACTGGCAGAAGAGTTCCCAACAATTGACTTGTCAACACTTGAATGGACACCCTACGATTTTAACGTGTGATGAAGTGTCCCAGTATGAGAGACTTTGGGACAGTGCTGTTCAAAATGAATGGTACAGGTGGGCACATTTCACAGTAGATCAATCATACATGGACAGTTGTGTGTTTTGCACCCCATCACCAATGAGCAGACTGATTGTTGTACCAAACCCATATGATTACAGACATTGTGCTGGACATTATTCAAAGCAGTGCAGTACTGAAAGAAACACTGTTCCTTTTTGCCATGCAGAATGTTTGGCCCTGGCAGGGCGTGAAAACAGGGAACGCTATTATACTCATTCATTATGGGGAGAGGAGTGTATGGATATTGATGTGAGGATCCCAACAAATATGATTGAAGTTCCAGTAAGTTATGAGATAGATTATACATTGCAGTACGAATGTTATAATAGTACAAACAAAGAAGAGGGTAAAAATGTGGGAATTTTTGAAGGGAATTGCATAACCATTTGGCACTTAGATAAAAATATGCGAAGTCAGAAGGGAGTAAATAGACAATGGGATAAAAGGTTTGCTTCTGCTACACTTACAGATAACTTCACAGTAATAGGATGGGAAGATTGCCCAAACATGACAATTGGATGGCCCTTGATTGAATCTTATGAGACTCAGGTTAATGCTATAGCCGATTACTTTTGGGTGTGTGGGGAAAGCAAACTAAGACCAACACTACCAAAACATTGGAGAGGTTTATGTGCAAGAGTAAAACTAATACAAGATGTCACTATGATCACGTGGGATCCGAATGAAAATGTTAAAAGTGAACCAAAACAGAAAATAGTGAAAAGGGCTTACCGAAGTGACCCAAATGTTTATATTGATGCCATTGGTCAACCTAGAAATATCCCACACCAGTTTAAAGCAAGAGATGAAGTTAAATCTGGATTTGAGTCTATTTTTGTATGGATTACACCAAATAAGAACACGGAATGGATTAATTATGTGTATTACAATCAACAGAGATTTATTAACTACACAAATGATGCACTTAAAGCTCTTGGGGAACAATTAGCCCCAACAAGTAAAATGGCCTGGCAAAATAGACAAGCTCTAAATTGGTTATTAGCTGAAAAAGGAGGAGTCTGTGTGATGTTCGGAGAAGATTGCTGTACTTACATTCCTAATAATACTGCCCGGCTCGTTTACTCGTGCTATGGAGAAATTGAAGAACCTTAGAGATGAAATAACAGCTAATGCAGGAAGAGATAAGGCAATTGGGACATGGTTTGAGTCAATGTTTGGGTTCTGGGGCGAATGGCTGACCAAAGTAGGAATAACGATTGTTATTGTGTTGGTAGCCTCTGCAGTGTTGTTCTGTTGTGTTCTCCCCATACTAAGATCTTTGTTGGTTAAGGCCACGGCTAGACAAATGTTACTGCATACAGAGTTGAATGTACAGCATGACTCTGAGGCATTTATGTTAACCATGATTACAGCAATGGACAAATGTGAAGAATATGAGACCCCTTAGCTTGTTAAACAGCCAAACCAGAAAAAGGGTGCCACTTTTATTTTGCTATTATGACTATGTTTGTATATAAGAAAGGGAGAAAGTCTAGAATTGTATTTCCTTTTGGGGCATGTAGTGTAGTTATATTCCTTTAGACATAAATAGGTAGGAAGATAGCTGCTGTTTTGTTTGTTGTTTTTGGCAAGAAACCCTTTCCCCTTGTTTTTGTTTGCCCATGTTAGATCCCAAAATGTCAATAAGAGGGACATGCATTATGTGTTTCTTTCTTTCTTTCTTTCTGCTACTATCACCACAACATACAGGCCAATACTGGGGGTGTTCCGGAGGAGGTTGCAGGTGATTGTCAAACTGTCGTCCGCAGCGAAGTTCAGTAAACGGCAGGAGGTTCAGCTCAGATGGGAACGATGTCTTCCGCTGCAAGAAGACGAGTATTCCCGGGAAGGGTGCCCAACGTGGTATAAGAGAGTAGTGCTACATCCTGCACGACCGCGGTACCCAAGACGACACCTAGGACCAGTAGCACGGCAAATACTGGAACAGGATCCAGCGGTTCTGGCAGTAGGACAGTCAGTTGTCGTCCCAGCTTACTACGACAACCAAGTCGGGGTAACTTTTGTCTTTTTCTTCACAAAACCTGGATATCGACCAGTTGTAGACCGAGGAGACAGCACTTTGAAAACAACACGTCATAATTTACCAATCACGGAGTGGGAATACCAGTGTGCGCATTACCCAAGGAACTAGACCTGTGAGTAGGAGTACAAGGGCAAAAGTGCCAGTGGAAGAACCACTTCTTTTAGTGAAGTTGGGGGCCACCCACTGGACGAACATAGTTAGCTTAAAAACATTAGTTACCCTTAAAGGAACTCCTTTAGTGACCTCACCTCTTCATGACCAATGTGGATGCAATTAGAACGCAGACAAGAGGAGTACATGATTGATGTCAGCTGCCTTTAAACAGTTTGCTGAGAAGTTCAGGCCATATCATATGATCGATTCCCCACATCGACAAGTACCTGCGGACCGGATAAGAGGGACATCGCTCTATTTCCCTCCAAGAAGTGGGGGTACTGAGGGACAGTGTTATTATGACTTGGTGATCTCTGGATATGTGTCTGCATTTTCAGGACAAAGACAACCACAGTCACAGATAGACACTTTGAGATTGTTACCACGGGATGATGCTATACTGGCTGTAGGATTTACTTCAACACAAGAGGATACATGGACTGAAAGAAAACCAAGTTGGACTCTAACAGTGTACACTCAATATTTGCTTTGGCCATCAGTTAATCAACATACAGGAGTTTTGACATTAAAACCACATAATTGTCACACACGATTCAAAGCGGGATCCAGATTAAGACCAGGTCAGTGGATGATCTTCAATTATCGTACCGAAGGATACGAGGTGAATTAAACCTCAGCAGCTATAACAATGGAAGGAAGAAGACACCCATTGCGTCCCAGGAGGCTCCGAGGACTGTGTGGAGAGAGAGAAATAGCTTCTTTGATGTTCATTTTGACATGTATAATAATAATACCAATCATTATGAGAAATGGACTGGGTATGGGTCGAAACAACATGGACGTCTTGAACACTACCTTGGGGCAGATGAATACTACCTTGGGACGGGTGGACTGTGGAGTAAATGGTACATCATCTGAACATTTGTTCTGCGGTCTACTGGTTCCAGAGTCCGAGTCAAAGCATCGAAAGAAAAGACAGAATGGCAACAGCAATATGAGACAGCTTTCCAACGCATGGATGGAACACCCCAATCCCCCTCATCCTTATGCTACTAACATGTGGTGGAGATTGACGAATCATACCGTTAGGATGAATGCTGCCGGACACTGTTACGTTTGTGCTCACTTTCCTCACAGCACCACCGGAGGAGATTGGTGGCCACATCAGAATCCCAACAACACATTTGAAGCAGCCAAGGCTGCAGTAGCAGCTGCTGGACTAAAGAAAGGTCTAGGCGCTAAATTTCGAGAATCAATAGCAATATTAACAAATGGACTAAAGCTACCCCAAAATGAGAAGACTATGATGCACGACACTGGGATTCCCCACCCTCTTCCTAATAGACTTTTTGCTCAGATAGCAACTGTTAAACACGTCCCTAACAATCTAGTCTGTTATGAAAGAAAGTCAGGAAATCATGCTTTAGGGACGATACCAGAGCGGAAATGTTCAGACATCTATAAGCCTATAAGCAAATCGGTGAGACGAAGTTGTATGGCCTGTCTTCGTTATGCAGACGACTTAAGTCCCCCAGCTACGACTTTCACTGTTACGCATAAAGTACCACAGCCAATTGTTACCTACCAATACATGCTTACATCCGAAAAGGGACGAGCAAAATGTCCATCATGCTCAACTGTGCATGTTCCTGATCGCAAGGGAACTGGAGTCGTTGAAGGATATTACTGGCTGTGTGGCTATCAAGTATACTTGTCGTTACCAAAGAACTGGACAGGACTGTGTGCCTTGGTTCAGTTGCATGGAGGAGTTATTATCTTGCCCCATCACGCAATAAACAGTGAACGGCGGGTGAGGAGAGGATTATTCAACTTCTTAACGGACAGCCCAGTGCCAAAAAATCATCACATATGGACAGTTGCAGAAAAGATTGCGGTTGCATTTGCTCCAGCACTAGGAGTAGAATCACTGATGACTGGTTTAGAAATCACTAGATATGAGTTATCTTCATTCATCAACACAACGAAACTCATGATGGAAGGAATCAAGGAAGAATTACAAGGATTACGTCTTACCGCTCTTCAGAATCGATTGGCATTGGACCAACTTACTGCATCACAGGGAGGTGTTTGTGCGATGATTGGAGAGACTTGTTGCACATACATACCAGACAACGACGCAGATGGACATCTCATCGAACAAGGAATAAAAAATATTTCAATGCTTTCTGCCATGATGGCGAAGGATGAAGTAGATTCAAATAACTCGCTGTGGAACTGGCTTGACAACATATTTCCCAATTTGCATAACATATTGATGTTGATAATCTGCATTGTGGCGCCAGTTCTGATACTACTGTGTTTTTGGCCTTGCATAATGCAGGGAGTTAAGGGGATTGCTAGATCTGCTCCTCACCATCAGATGGTAGTATATTCAGTCAGTGATGATCAACTTTTTGCTATCTAATGTAGAAGGCATTTTTATGAAGGAAAAGGTAACAAACAGGAGTTGTCCGTGTTACGAGATAACCTAGTCGGTCAGATGGATTTCTATTTTTACAGCTTATGAGCATACCCTTAAGGAAATAAGTATTATCATTAATGTTGATTATTATTGCTCACGCACACATATATTCTTTTTGAAGTGCACATATATTCTTTTTGAAGTGCACATATATTCTTTTTGAAGTGCACATATATTCTTTTTGAAGTGCACATATATTCTTTTTGAAGTACACATATATTATTTTTTGAACGCCTATTTTTGAAGTAGCAATTCCTCCTATGTTAGTACTAATCAAATGTGGGACTCTTATGGAGTCCCAAAGGGGGAAATAAAATGTGTATAATTCTGATCATATTCTGTATACTGTGGGGCTTTTATTCACCCCAGTTATGAAGAAGTATTCATAGGAATGTTTGTTAACATAGATGTGTTAGTAGATCAGAAATCACATAAACTTAGATGAGTATTAGAGTCACGATAAGATTGTTTGCATGATAGAATCACATATATGTACTACTTATGTAGTGATTGCTTATATATTTTAATCATTTTCAGCAATACAAAATCCAGTGATGGTTTAAAGGCCCGACCCAATTAAGTCAAACTTATGATGGATTATAGCACAACTTATTTTTTAAAAAGTATAGTCAAGGTTGAAATTCCACTATTAGACAAGAAACCTTGTTGCTTAAAAATAATGGTGGCAGACAAGGACAGTGGGATAATAAAAAATAAGCGATAGCGGGGAATTACCTGATTGGTTTCGGAGGGAAACACCTTTCACTAAAAGTTTCACTATAACTAGAGGCTGGAAAACACCAAGTTTTCAGATGTTTTTGGAGACTTGGAACATCTCACTTTGTTTGACTTGTACAAATAAAGTTGAAACTTTGACACCTGGACCTTCCTTGTCTGAGCAATTTTTTGAGCTTGAAGATCAATATTTTCCCCATCAATACAACCTGTCCAATAGCCCCAGGGGATGAAGTCTATCTAAGGGTGTTCTGGAGGAAATGGAACGAGCCGAGAAGGGAAGGACCTTATAAAGTAGCAGCAGCTACTCCAACCGCAGTCCAAGTGGAAGGAAAAAACACTTGGTATCCCCTGAACCACTGCAGGAGAGTTCCAAAAGAAAGAACAGGAACAGGAAGAACAATACCGGAAGTCAATGAGCAAGAAATTCTTGTGGTTGACAACAATGAATTGCAAAGTGTGGCAGAAGGAAATGAACAAAGCAATGAAAATGAAAACTCTGACAATATTCCTGATCATCATATGCTTGTCACAAGTTCAAGCTACAGGCAACATGACAACTCCATATCCTATAACTCACAACCATACTTCCCTATCATTAACTATTCAGTCCTCAGCGAAACCCAGTAACAACTCTGTAAATGAACTGTATGGAAAACAACGAAGAAACATTGAAGAAGATTACAGTATGTATGAGGGAGATACCAAATTAGATCCGTTATGGGAAACAGCACAGAGTAATCAATGGTATGAATGGGCAACCTTTACAGCCACAGAGGTAAAAAAGAAAGACTGTTTATTCTGTACTAAAACACTGATGAGCCAAGTGAAAGTAATCCCAAATCCTTTCGATTACGAACATTGTGCCAGATTCAAGAGAGAATCTTGTCATTTGATAAAAGCAGCAAGATATTTTTGTCCAGCTGAATGTTTGGGCTTCCTAAGTAATTATCACCACATGCTTCTCCAAAAGAATATACCTCTATTGAGAGCTAAATGTAAACATGCTGAAATAACTGAAAGTATAAAACTGCAAGATAACCAAGTAGAAATTCCAGCATTGTATACCATAGATTTACAGTAAGGAATATGAATGTTTTTTCAAATCCACAGGGGTTATAAACGTGAGACAATTTAAAGGGAAATGTAGTGTCATTTGGAATATAGATAAAGAAATTTTTCTAGATGTAGATGACTCTAGGGACTTACAACCCTTTCGGGCTGCAGGATTAAGAAGAGGAGACAGAATCAGTCCAGCTGAAACTTGTGAAAATCAAACTATATCTTTACCCACCGCAAAGTTGTATCATGATCAAACTCAAGTAATAGCTGACTATTTCTGGATTTGTGGAAAAAGAAAGATATTGTCTTCTTTACCCCTCGGATGGAAAGGAAAATGTACGAGATTATGATTAATACAAGAAATCAAAATAATAGAATGGGATTCAGAATCCACAAGGGAAACGAATGAAACAATCAATTACCGAGCTAAGAGAAGTTATACACCAGATCCAAAAGTTTACATAGACTCCATAGGACAGCCTAGAGGAATAGCGGATCAGTTCAAAGCACGAGACGAAGTTAAATCAGGTTTTGAATCAATATTAATTTGGATTTCACCAAACAAAAATACAGAATGGATAAATTATATTTACTACAAACAACAAAGATTCATTAACTATACTAATGAAGATTTACTTGCTTTAGGCGAACAATTAGATGCAACCAGTAAAATGACATGGCAAAATAGATTAGCCCTGAATTGGATGTTAGCAGACAAAGAAGGTGTGTGCGTCTTATTTGGGAACCAATGTTGTGCTTATATTCCTAACAATACATCACCAGAAGGAAAATTTACTAAAGCCATGATTAAACTCAAAGAATTACAAATATAATTAACAACTAATGCTGGTGAAGATGAAAAAAACATGTGATTGGTTTAATTTAAAATTAGGAGTTTGGGGAGAATGGTTAGCGAAATTAGGAATGCTTTTTGGAGTGACAATTGGTATAGGAGGATTACTTTTTTGTTGTGCAATACTGTTGGAATGTAAAATTCTCAATGTCCCCTACAAAATATTATTCTATGGTTGAAAAGTGTAGTCGACGGAACACACAGAGTTGCAGCGCTGGAGACAAAGTTTGACACAGACAACAAGTGCTTGTTTCAATCAGAGTCCAATGTTTATTTGTATAAGGACTAATATTTATAAGATTAAAAGGAGGTGTCATAAAAAACCACAAGGGTGGAAAAAGACAAGACTTGATGTTTAGTCTCATTCCTCCTGAGAACGATCAGATATGATTACAACGTACGTATTAAGCATCAAAACACATCAATTCACATCATTAGGAGCCTTGAGATGGAGACCGATAGTCACTCAGGTCAGTACGACTCTCAACGAGGTTTAAACAACAGGAAAGTAAGGCCCATATTAGGGTGAAGGAAGCTTATACTAATCTAAATGAATACGTATGATAGACAAATGTTCTTTTAGACACAGATGATATATTTAAAGAGGACAGGACGAAATCCAGATTCTCACAATGGCCACTTTCAGACCAACAGTCTTACAAGCAGTCCTGTGTCCCTTTAAAGAACAAAATATAGAGCAGAAAAAAAGGTTAATACAAATCTTTAATAAAAGGATATTTGCAATTGCGTATTTTTGTGTGGTTTTCTCGTTTGCAAGGTATTCTTTGAGGTAAAAGATCAATCAACGTGATTAGTAATGAAAACATAACAAAACCAATCATCCTCAATAAAAACAAAAACATAAACATAATTATATCTACTCTTCATCCTCTACCGTACCAATCTCAATTACCGAATCGTCGAACTCATTATCTCTCTCCACTTCATTGTCACGTTCATCAACATTTCTTGGTCCTTCTATCACAGGTATTGGTTCTGGTTCTAACTCCTGTGTGAGAACATAATCGTTATCATCCTCGTCCGTATCGCTGTTACGATCAAATGTGGATCCCCAAATTTGATTCTGATCTTTCGGACGATAACCTTTAGGTGTAAGTCCAACCAGCATAGCCTGGTTGACGTCAGTCGTTCTCTTTGCTAACATCATTTGATAGGTTCCTTTGGTTGTAAAGGAAGTAACAGATCTTTTAACACATCCGACCACGCACTGTAGTATGCATGGCAAAAGTAGTAACAAGGCTAATACGGTCATAACAACTGGAATTACTGTACCGGTTATCCAATATCCCCATCCCCCTGATAGGTTGTCCAACCATTGAAACCATGTTGCATCTACCGGTGTGGGTTCACGAACTGATTCTCTCATGTGCTTCACAACGTCAGTGACATTGCGCTATCAAATCCCTCAATAGTTTTGTTGGGATATTGTATGGCGCAATTATGACGTCCGCTATTTGATTGAGACAGAGTAATTACATTTCTGCAATCGGACATTCCTACTATATGCCTGCCTGATTTGGAACATACACATAATTCTGCGGGATGAGCATATACATAAAATGCAGGACCTTGAAAAGGTTTTCCTGTGTATGAACAGTTATAGTCTCGCATTATGGATGTTGGTGGTCTTCCTTCTCGGAAATTCAGAGTCATTTGTACTATTAAAGACATTTGTTTTGGCATCTCGCAGTTACCATTGTCATTCAAAATCATATCTGCTGTAAGCTCTTGAGTTCTCCACATTGAGTGGAGCTGTAGACATACCCAACAATATCCTCTAACCTCATCTGCTAAGATTCCTCTCTGCAATAAGGCTAAGGCACATGCGTAGTTGCCATCACATTTAGCTTTGGCAACTCTTACTTTTTTTGTATCTTGGTCGAGATTGGAACCCATGAAAAAATCAATATCCTGCGCTGCTTCTCCCTGCCTATTTGAGTATCTGTGTGTCGGGCTTGTACTTAGTTCCTTAATTCTTTCTTTTATTTCACTCATTACCTTAAGCCTGTCTTTATCAGGGAAGCTATCATCTTTTTCCCGTTTTGGCCGAATAGAGAGAGTCTCATTTCACTCTAATTTTACTTCTTGACTCAGGATTATACCAGTGATTATTATACCTATTAGGGTTAGAATAATCGTTGTTCCACGCAGCCCACACATACCTGGCTGCCTGAACGGATGCCATGGCCTGTTAGGTTCTATCATTGTGGATGTGGGCAATCTTTTTTGCTTACAACTAATTCTCCCTCTTCTAGCCTGAAAGCATACAGAATTAGGCTACCTGGCATTGGGCGTTGCAACACTACTCTAGTTGTGTCAGGGGCAACTTCTATTGTTGTCTTCACTGAGTTAAGAAGATCTGGGCCAAACACAATAAGGGCTTCGGTAATTGTGCACCCAGTATAAGAATTGATATCTAAATATTCCATAAGAAATTTGTACTTAGGATAACAATTTTTCCTTGGTCTTTTTAGAATAAAATTTGGACCTCAATGCACTACAGGGGAAGCTACGGAGTCAGCACTGTTGGCACAATGGGCCTACTATCTTCTTGCTTTGGGCGGCCCCCACCTCATGAAAAGTAGTTCTTTCCTCAGCTTAGTCAGTGCTTTCTCCACCCTGAGGTGTAGTAAGGCGAATCCCCTGTTGAGATTCTATGTTAATTTGGAGCTTGCCTGCTCTCCTGAAGAACACAACTTCAATCTGGAAGCGTGTATCCACTGCGGCTGGTAGTCCGTCAGAACTCCTGTCCGTGTGACGGCAATCACAGTCGCAGGTCCGTGGTACTTTGGTTCTCCAACCTTTGTTGGCTTCAGACTCCTCACAAAGACTTTTTGTCCTGGAACAAAGTTATGAGTAGGCTGTTCGGAGGGAAGAGGAAGGCACAATGAAACATCAGCACATATAGAATTTAACTTCTCGACTAGGGAAGTCACTTAGTCCTCCGGGATCACCTCCAGATCACCTAAAAAAAGAAATTCCTGCGCGGCCTTTGACCGACGGGGTCAGGAAAGGTCTACCCATTAGTATTTCAAACGGCGACAATTTTGTCGTGGAAGATGGAGTCATTCTTATTTCTGCCAAGACTGCGGGCAACAAATCAACCCATTTTCTTCCTGTTTCAAGTACCGCTTTTGTTATTCGTGTTTTCAGTGTTTGGCTGCTTCTTTCCACGACTGCTGCATTTTGCAGATGATAAGGAATATTAAAATGCCAGTCAATAGACAACGCTTTTGATAAGAGCTGTGTTACCTTTGAAGTGAAGCTTGTCGCGTTGTCGCTTTCGATGGTGCCCGGCATTCCGAAGCGAGGCACGATCTCCTTCGTTAGGATTTTTACCACTGTTTTCGCGTCCTCTTTTGCGCATGGAAATGCTTCAGGCCACTTTGAGAATCGATCAATAATTACCAAAAGATATTTCAGATTACCTATCGGCGGCATGTGCGTAAAATCGTTCTGTAGATGTTGAAAAGGAGCCTCCGGATGTGTCAATGCATCGTGCTTAGCTGATTTGTGCGGGTTCACCTGTGCACATGTTAAGCATGCATTCAAAACAAGATTAGCTGTTTTATGAACATCGGCTATACAATACAATTGATTAATTGCTTGAACTACTTTTGCACAACTGGTGTGTGATAACCCATGGTAATGTCTAATTAGGATAATTAACCCTAATTTTGGAAGTGCTATTCTACCCTGTTCATCCCTTATAATCCCTTCCTTATCAGGAGTGCAAACATTCTTTCTCCAATGCTCTAAGTCTCCCTCTGTTGGCTGACTTTGCAAGAATTTGATATCAATATCAGGTACATTCGTTATGTGCGCTGTCATTGCTATCTGTGTTTCATTTCTTGGATGAAATGGTGATTTAATCTGAGTTTGGGCTGCTGCCTTTGCTGCTTCATCAGCCCTTTTGTTGCCTACAGCAAGTTTATCCTCCCCCGAAGCATGACCCTTGACCTTTACGATGGCCACTTCGAGCGGAAGCTGAACTGCCTCAGTTAACTGTCCTATCAGATTTGCACGGCTATTGGCTTACCCTCAGCAGTTTTGAAACTTCGTGCTTCCCACATTTTGGCATAATGGTGAAGAACACTCCAAGCATATCGGGAGTCGGTATAGATACTTACTCTTTTACCTGTCATTAGCTCACAGGCCCGTATTAATGCTATCAACTCTGCTGCTTGTGCCGAATTATAATCTAAAGCGAAAGCTTCCTTTACCTCTCCTGTATCGGAAACCACAGCATAGCCACACAGGTAGACACCGTCAGAGGGCTTTGAACAAGACCCATCAACGTAAATGTGTTCTCCCCCCTCTAGGGGCGTGTCCAGCAGATCGACCCTAGAAGAGTAAGAAGTTGTCAGTTCAAAGATGCAATCATGTTCAACATCAAAATCTGCCATGTCTACCATACCCAAAATACCCAGCAAAGCAGGATTAATGTTTGCTGTCGGTTGAATGGTAAGATTTTTCGTTGCCAGCAGAGTAGCCTCGTAACCTGAGCGTCGTTGCGCTGTCATGTGTTGTGTTTGCATGTTGTGTAAAATTACACCTACCTGATGGGATGCATACAATGTTAAAGGGTGTGACAGCACAGTTTTCTCAGCCACCTGTACCATCAGAGCAGCTGCAGCCACTGCACGAAGACATGCTGGCATACCTGTGACTATGTTATCTAATTTCTTAGACAGATATGCAACTGGCCTATATACTGAACCATGCTCTTGCAATAAGACCCCCAAAGCTGCACCCACCGTCTCCCTAACATGCAAGTGAAAAGGTTTGGTGTAGTCTGGCAGGCCCAATGCTGGTGCGGTTGTGATGGCTGCTTTCAAGGCATTGAAATGTTCGTCTGCTTCCGCAGTCCACTCCAATGGTGTGTTTGGTGGAGCTTTGTGATCGATCAGACCCCTCAGATGTCTATCGTGAATCGCGCAGTCGGGTATCCACTGCCTGCAATAGTTAATTAGTCCCAGAAAGCTTTGTAACTGCTGCACTGTTCGTGGGGACTTAACTTTTCTGATCAGCTGGACCCTGTCCGTGGAGATTGCTCTGAGACCCTGCATCAGCACATGTCCCAAATAGGTCACCTTCGTTTTGACCCATTGCAGTTTCTCTCTCGAAGCTTTGAAACCTGTTTCAGCAAGTACATTGCAAACAATTATAGATGCTTTTTCACAGTCCAACTCCGTCTCCCCCGACACGAGGATATCATCTGCAAACTGAAGAACAAAAACTGATGAAGGCAAATCAGTCATTTTGGCCAAAGTTCTGTGCACTGCTGCAGAAAAGACAGCGGGTGAATCGCGATAGCCTTGAGCAAGGCGTGTCCACGTATATTGTTGTCTTTTAAATGTAAATGCTAACAAAGGCTGAGTATCTGGGTGTACAGGTACAGAGAAAAAAGCTGCACACAAATCAATTACAGTGAAATACTTGTGTGAATGTGGCACAGAATTCATAACAGTCAAAACATCAGGCACAATTGGTGCGAGTGGTATGATTAACTGATTTACTGCTCTTAAATCTTGAGTTAATCTCCACGTTTTCCCATCAGCTTTCACTACAGGATTAATTGGTGTGTTGTATGGTGAGTGTGTGTGTTCGAGGACACCCTGCTGGACAAAACTTTCAATTAAAGGCGTAATACCTTCTTCCTTATCTTTAGATAAAGGGTATTGTTTAATGTAGACAGGCTTGTTTGTTTTAAGTTTTGCCCTGTACAGTTCCATATGAATGGAACCAGTGTCATCTTTGAACTGAGAGCACAACAAAGGGTTAATCATGGAGTCCACCCGTGTAGGCATGCTGCATCCGGAAACAGGCGATTGTGAACCGTTTGGCTGTCCACCTGTTGGCAAAGGATCGACGGACGCCTGTAGACTAGACAGAAAAGAAAAAACAACCTTGTTATCAGTAAACTTAATATCCATGCCTAGTTTGTGCATCATATCACGACCTAAGAGATTTAGTGGAGCTCCTGGAATAATGGTGAATTTGTGAAAAAATGGTTTAATACCCAAGGCTTTAACCTGTATTGGGGGTGTGACAGTACAAGCAATGTCAGTTCCGGAAATTCCCACAGAGTGAATAATTTGATTTGTTATGGGACCTTCGTAGCTATTAGCAGTCATGGACGAAGCATCTGCGCCTGTATCAAGCAGAAAGGTTTGAGGCTGCCCATTTATCATAAGGCAAAAATAAGGCAAATCTTCGCCATTATTCGAGAAGCTTAAGGTCACCATACTTAAATCAAAACTGACATCACTCCGTGGACACCCCTATGCATGATTTAAGTGCCACTGGGTTGGGTAGGAACTACCCGCTGTTGAAGCACCCATGTTCTCATGTCTGCTCTGTGGTGTGTGCCTGTGTGTGTGTGACTCACCAGAAACTGGCTTGCGCAACTGCTTGCACTCTCGCTTGTAATGGCCCCTCCCTCCGCACTGAAAGCAGATTACCTCAGACTTCTTTCGTTTGACAGACGTTTGTTCAGTTTTCCTCTTTTCTGGATAGCCTGTAAACATCGCATTCTCAACCTTTCCAGAAAACCCACCAGAACTATCCAGTTCCCTGATCCTCTTTCCTAGACCATCTAAAGTCATATCATGCAAGTTAGAAGTTGTTATTCTGATCAGCTGCGCCTGTCTAGGATGCATGTTATTCAGAAGAGTGTTAACAAACACAGGCTTTATTTCATTGTTTAATGGCAATTTAGAATCTTCAACCCACGCTTTCTTAAAACGGACAAAAAATTGAGCAGCTGATTCTTTCGTTGCCTGCTTAGTGCCTGCGGCGAAAGATAAATCTTGTTGGCTCCCTAGACGTTCATCTAGAAACACTCTTAACTGATTGAAAAATATTTCAACATAAGCAGAAGTTTCCCAAAACAACTCATGTGGGTTTGCAGCTGTACCGCTGCTGGTGATTTTATCATTGTCAATAGATAATGCGGGACATTTTTCAATCTGCATTTCTTCAGTTACATCTTTCTCTAGTGTTCTTAACAACTCCGCTCGGAAATCTCTTCCTGTAAAATGTGCATATTTTGTGTGCGTTTGCAAAATTGACACATATTTACCCGCTTCCTGTGGGGAAGGCAAACTTTTACAGATCGCCTCCATATCAGACATTCGTAATGGTCTAACATTTAGCGTATTTCCAGCCCTCACCCAAACCATTGAATTTTTCGGGTTTGTAATTATGTTAGGTTTAACAATGCATTTTTTCGGTTTTACCTCGACTGTTTGTTCTTTACCTGTAATGTTAAGTTTTGCGGAAACGGTATTACCCCTGATGATTGGTTTAACCGACAGAGTGGGCGCAGAGGGTGAAGTCTGACCTTGGCTAGGAGCCTGGTAAGAAGGCGGTGGTTTTTCTAATGGCCACAGATTGTGACTTGCATATGCAACCATTTTTTGTTTATCCGGACCCTGGTCCCAAACCTTCCTCATCTCTTTCCATACGGCATAAGCTTTATTCATGTATGGATAATCCCACATTGGGTCTCCCCACCCTTCTTTTACCAGGCTCTTTGCCAAAAACATACAATCATCAGAAAAAGAACCTTCCCTCGGGTAGGGAATATCAATTTGCGGTTTTATTCCCTCCGACCATCCTGCGAGATTGCTAACATATGGATTTGCATAAAATCCCTGATTATTTCTATGCATAAATGCGACAGGTGTTTCGCCCGGCAGTGGCTTTGAAGCAGAATTCCCCATCTTACACTCCAAACAAGTTAGTGATAAAGACAGTACAGACAAAACAAAGATAAACCCTCGTGTTCAATCGACCAAAAGTTTCAACACTACTAAATGTATTATATTGTGATCAGAGGTGGATATTAAATTCACCGTCCTTTTCCTGATAACAATATTTCAATATGTCATGCAGTAACAGTGATATCTGTAATAAATTATTCTTTTTTAGAATAAACTCTAATAAATTTGTTAACAAAGCACTTTCTCTGAGAAGTCAACACCACGATCCAAAATTACAGTGTGATCAGTACTGCAAAACCTTTCATATTCTTACGTTAATAATTATTTAACTAATTACTGTTGCCAGCCTTATTGTCAAAACAATGGGAAAGCGAATTCCCACTAACATGAATTGAAAAAACCCTATTTCGTCTTACGAAATATTAAACCACAAAAATCCTACAGGGTAAGCGTTTTATTTCTCTAGGCCAGAAAAAAATTGTATAGAAGAAAAAAACACTCACCCTTTTCCTGTAGGTCTGTGCCCGATCGTCAGGTGCGCTTTCCTCAGTATGCTTTGGCCTCTTGGTTCTAAGAGAGAAGAGAGTCTCTCTTCCACTCTTTCGTAGACGAGCCGCCAACTGTTAGAATGTAAAATTCTCAATGTCCCCTACAAAATATTATTCTATGGTTGAAAAGTGTAGTCGACGGAACACACAGAGTTGCAGCGCTGGAGACAAAGTTTGACACAGACAACAAGTGCTTGTTTCAATCAGAGTTCAATGTTTATTTGTATAAGGACTAATATTTATAAGATTAAAAGGAGGTGTCATAAAAAACCACAAGGGTGGAAAAAGACAAGACTTGATGTTTAGTCTCATTCCTCCTGAGAACGATCAGATATGATTACAACGTACGTATTAAGCATCAAAACACATCAATTCACATCATTAGGAGCCTTGAGATGGAGACCGATAGTCACTCAGGTCAGTACGACTCTCAACGAGGTTTAAACAACAGGAAAGTAAGGCCCATATTAGGGTGAAGGAAGCTTATACTAATCTAAATGAATACGTATGATAGACAAATGTTCTTTTAGACACCGATGATATATTTAAAGAGGACAGGACGGAATCCAGATTCTCACAAATACCCATATTAAAATCCCTAATTATTAAAGCCACAGTTAAACAGATGAACATTTTAAGGTATTATGATGATGAGAAAATAAATTTGACTCAACAAGAATGTTATCAAAAGTTATTACACAAAACAGTATTGACTTTGCAACAGGCAGAGGAGAGTTAGAAAACTTCTTTTGAATATTAGGTTGGAACGCTAAACAAATATATTTTGTAACCTAATCAATATTATGCATGCCCTGTTTTCATATTATCTTGATTTTATGTTACGGATGATTTATTTTTATTTTTACATGTTATACATTTGTATCCTTATTATTTCTGTTTTCGTGCACATTTTGTTTTATTTTATTATTTTATTTTATTAATATTTCATTTGTTATGCGCATTTCTTTATCTTAATTTCTTTTATTTTCATTCATTCTTATCATGATATGTTATACTTCCATTTTTATGTACTTTCCTTTTATTGTTGTATTTACACCAATTTATTTTGTTTACTCTTATTTGTTTATATATGTATTCTACATAACTGTGAAAACCTAGAATCTTATAGTATCAGAATCTTTTACTTCCTTCTTGTCAATGGAGGAGGGAGATGTTTGGTTCTGATACTCCAGAATGCTGTGGCATGGTTGGTTATTGGTAATAGAAAATTCTGACAACTTAGTCATTAGATAGATATTGTGAGCTGTATCATGAAACAGTATTCTGGGAAATGGTACGTAAATAACCTACACGCAAAGAAAATTCACAACATCTCATATAGCCTAACACAGTATACAGAATCATTCATTCATACATTTTTTTGTATGACAAACAACTTGTTTGTCATTTCATCAGAGAATGTCCTGACTCCGAAATAAAGCAAGTCAGTGGATACCTCAACAGTGTTGGACAGAGGTGAGTTTTATACAATGCAAATAATGATTGCAAATAGTGCTTTGTGTTGAGTGGTACAGAATCTTATTTTAGCAGTACCATCAAATGTTTTTAAACTGTTCAAGCACTGTTCATATAAACACATACAAGTATTTTCCATTTTAACAATTAAAATTAAATACATTTTTGACCAAAGGCCTTTTTTGCTCTAAATTGACAACTTTCTTAAGATAATTAAAATGTGTTAATTATATTTAAACAATGATCAAGACACCTGTAACTGTGGTATTTGTTGTATTCTTAATAACATAATGAAATTTGTTTTCAAGAGTGCAGCGGTCCTGAGCAATGGAAATGCTAAGAACATTAGATCCAGTGGGTACAATATGTCGTGGACTTGGAATAAACATCATTCAGAGAAGAGTATACTCTGTTCCAGCTCCCATGGCATTATGGCATATTGACGGAAACCATAAGTTGATACGGTAATTTATTTTATCATTCATATTGCTTAGATCAGTGCTTGTTATGCTGGTACTGCAATTTGGACACCACAACTATGATTACTTCCAAAATATTTAGCTTCACATTCAATGTTAGTTATTGAAAGGATACAATAAGTCATTCTCATTCTTTATACAGAACTATCCAAGATAGACAAGCAAAACACACCATTTCTGTTACTAACATTGCTTAACCTATTCTTAAAACAATGAAAAAAACAACTTAATGTAACAAATTAAATGAAAAACATGTTTGTAACATTCATTTTACATTTACATCTGAAAGAGTAAGCTTGGTATACTACGTTACTTCCCCAAATATGAATTTCATGTCATCAGTTAACTTTTGTTGGTCATCTAGTGTCCTGCGTGTTCAAAAATTGGACTTACTGGACTTCGGATGAACAAAAGTTGAAGTTTATTGATTTGAGGCTCAGCGCTGGGCTGTCTCACACACTCACTCTACGCACAGAGTATTACCAGAGATCAGCCCCGCCTAAACAGTGTACAACATATTTATATTTGTATTTGTGGGTGTATCTTCCAGTTTGCTCCGGACCGTGGCCAACCCCTGAGCGCCTCCACATTTGCTGCTTTCTTTGTGTCCAATAGAGTGATGTCTCATCTGATATTTTCGTAGACTACGCCCTTCTTCTTTTACTATCTGAAAAACAACACACTTCCCCAACTTGATCACATCTGTTAACCCCTGACCTGAGGCCCCAATGGCTATGGAATGTTGGGCAACCATAGGCGCGCACACACATTTTCACATCCTGTTGAAATGTCTCACTGCAACATAATATGGTTGCTTAGTCTCTCAACCCTTTAAACACACACATTTGCTCACAATGATACCCTATTCTATTATTGATTATATGTAATCCATAGAAAGAAATAAAATGTATAAAAACGTAGATTGTAATTAAATGAACATTGTAATACAAAACATAACTTTAAAACCCTTCACTTTATAATATAATAAATTTGTTCATCTTCATGACACAAGTGTAGCAATAAGATAGCTTACTTGAGGCTGTGCTGTGTCAAGAGTACATTACTACATAGTGACTTCTAATATAACGCCTAGATCTTTAACTGGATTTGTTGGAGTAACAGTGCAGCCTTCAATTTGCAGGCAGTAATCTGAGATACTCTGTTTACTTGTTTTTGGAATAACAAAAAGTTTTTTATGATTTTTGAGTGAGTGAGTAGTGAAGGCTTGCATAACTTGTGAACACAGATCTTAATGTAACTGGTAAATGCTGTAAGGGGTATGATTTTTTTATTTGTATTATTAACAAAGGACTGACCTGAAGTATGTTTTTGTTGGTAACCATTAGTAATTTAAATATTTGATTCAATTTTCTTTGCCCGGGCAGACATGCTGTACAGTCGTGGCCAAAAGTTTTGAGAAATACATAAATATTTGTTTTCAAAAAGTTTGCTGCTAAACTGCTTTTAGATCTTTGTTTCAGTTGTTTCTGTGATGTACTGAAATATAATTACAAGCACTTCATACGTTTCAAAGGCTTTTATCGACAATTACATGACATTTATGCAAAGAGTCAGTATTTGCAGTGTTGGCCCTTCTTTTTCAGGACCTCTGCAATTCGACTGGGCATGCTCTCAATCAACTTCTGGGCCAAATCCTGACTGATAGCAACCCATTCTTTCATAATAATTTCTTGGAGTTTGTCAGAATTAGTGGGTTTTTGTTTGTCCAACGGCCTCTTGAGGATTGACCACAAGTTCTCAATGGGATTAAGATCTGGGGAGTTTCCAGGCCATGGACCCAAAATTTCAACATTCTGGTGCCCGAGCCACTTAGCTTTTGCCTTATCGTGCTGGAAAATGCATTGTTCTTCACCAAACTGTTGTTGGACTGTTGGAAGAAGTTGCTGTTGGGGGGTGTTTTGGTACCATTCTTTATTCATGGCTGTGATTTTGGGCAGAATTGTGAGTGAGCCCACTCCCTTGGATGAGAAGCAGCCCCACACATGAATGGTGTTAGGATGCTTTACTGTTGGCATGACACAGGACTGATGGTAGCGCTCACCTTTTCTTCTCCGGACAAGCCTTTTTCCAGATGCCCCAAACAATCGGAAAGGGGCTTCATCGGAGAATATGACTTCGCCCCAGTCCACAGCAGTCCATTCACTATACTTTCTGCAGAAGATCAATCTGTCCCTGATGTTTTTTTTGGAGAGAAGTGGCTTCTTTGCTGCCCTTCTTGACACCAGGCCATCTTCGCCTCACTGTGCGTGCAGATGCGCTCACACCTGCCTGCTGCCAAACCCTGAGCAAGCTCTGCAATGGTGGCACTACGATCCCGCAGCAGTTCTTGATGAACCTATAAATTGTTGATTTAGGTGCAATCTTAGTAGCCACAATATCCTTGCCTGTGAAGCCATTTTTATGCAACGCAATGATGGCTGCACACGTTTCTTTGCAGGTCACCATGGTTAACAATGGAAGAACAATGATTTCAAGCATCACCCTCCTTTTAACATGTCAAGTCTGCCATTCTAACCCAATCACCCTGACATAATGATCTCCAGCCTTGTGCTTGTCAACATTCTCACCTGAGTTAACAAGATTATTACTGAAATGATCTCAGCAGGTACTTTAATGACAGCAATGAAATGCAGTGGAAAGGTTTTTTTGGGATTAAGTTAATTTTCATGGCAAAGAAGGACTATGCAATTCATCTGATCACTCTTCATAACATTCTGGAGTATATGAAAATTGCTATTATAAAAACTTAAGCAGCAACTTTTCCAATTTTCAATATTTATGTAATTCTCAAAACTTTTGGCCACGACTGTACAACAAATTCAACTTGTCCTTATTTGCCATAACTATTTTAGAGACGTTCAATCATATATCACAGAGTTGGAATACTTTTAATTTATTTAGATAAAACCAACATATTAACAACAACATATCAAATCGCGTTCAAAACATTATACAAACATGTTTAAAACATTAAAATTAAAAACAAAGTGTTCTTTAGGACACAAAGCAAAGTTACTGAGAAGTACTTTTTCCATTTTCTGGGTTGGTTGATGCACCGGGGACCTATAGCACCTAACCACAGAAGTGTATGATTTTCATGAAATGTTCCTTTTAAGAAAATCACCTCCGCACATTTACAGTTGCAAACTAGATACAGAGATGGCGACAATTAGGCTAAGCCTTTGGACTGTCATTTTAAATCACTTTTAAAATCAGGTTTTGCATCAATATACAAAGATCTTTCAGATTTATTTAAATGGCATTTTATTTCATTAAAAATGCTTTGTATTTCAAGAATGATTTTTTTACAATGTTAGGATAAGTGATATACATTTAAAAAGACTTGTTTTTTTATTTGGTCACATAAGAGCGTCTCATCCTACTCAAAATAAGGTGTTGTTTGTAGATGGAGAATTGTGATCCATGGGGGGATAGAAGGGTACAGTAGAAAGTCATGTTCCTGCATGCAAGGGACAACAACAGAGCCTCGACTGTTCTGTCTTTATTTGTTGCTGCTGTGCAGCTCTTTGGGGTACCGAAAAGAGCTCGTAGCGATAAGGGTGGAGATAATATTGAGGTGGCACGCTTTATGCTTGAGCATCCAGATAGAGGAACAGGTATATTTTAATAATGTTTTTTTGTTGTTCATACTTTATATAAAATCATATTAAAAGACAATCCTATTTCATAATTGCTTATTTTTCCTCTTGATTAGGAAGTTTTATTACCGGACGCAGCGTACACAATCAACGAAGTGAAATACTTTGGAGAGATGTTTGGTGTGCAGTGACAGTTAACTATCATTCTGCACTCCAACATCTCTCCAGTGCCGGTGCTCTGAATCCTGACAGTGAACTTGGTATGATTTGTCTTCATTATGTGATGCTTCCAAGAATCAACATTCATATCCAGCTCTTCAAGCAAGCATGGGATCGGCATGCGATTTCCACAGAGCATGGGAGGTCACCACAGCAGCTTTGGATATAAGGACAGTTACAGAACATGGATCAAATTTGTAACCCACTTTCCGAGCAGGGCTGTTAATGAAGCTATTTTTAAATGCCCTTTGTATGTACACTTAAACATTTCTTATTTTACACTAAATTGCCAAACGTTTTGGGAAGAGTTTGTTCTATTCCATCATGACAATGCCCCTGTGTGGAATTCAGAAGTAAAACATTGATTCAGTCAATGTGGAAGAACTTGAATGCTCTGCATAAAGCCAAGTCCAGAACCCCGTTGAACACATTAGGTGTGACTTTAAATGCAGACTTTGAGCAAATACTCATCACCCCACACCAATGGCTTGTGCACATGAGTCGTCATTTTGAGACAGGAAAAGGTGCATTATTAAGTATGTAATTGCATTTCTATAAATTGCATTGTAAGGAATATTTTGGCATTCTAGGAAACCGTTTTTAAATCACCCTTTTTAATCCAATTTTTACCCCTTTGTATAAGTGGTGTACAAGCCATCGATGTGGAGTAACGAGTTTTGGGCTTTTTTATAGTCTCATTTAAAGTCAGAACAGCTGGGTTCAGGACTTGGCTTAATGAAGACCAAGTTTTCTAAACTGATTAAATCAATTATACATTTTTGAATCTGGCCTCATACTAACTATCATTGTCATGAAGGAACAGAAAAGAGCTCTTTCCAAAATGTTGGTATTAAATTGATGCACACAATTCTCTAGTAGTGGTTCTCGACCAGCATTCTGCATGGAAGGAATGAGGCCCACCATGCTGACCATGTGACAAACATAATAACTACAGCCAATGTCAAAATTTATTTATCAGTTTTAAATATTTTACAATGTATTAAAGAAAAAAAATGAAAACAAGTTTTTTTATATAAATTATAAAGTATTCATATAAATTCACAAAGTTTTGTGAGCATACTACCCTATTGTTTTCAGACACGTGAAGCACTGACGCAACTACGTACTTTCTTCGCACACACAAATGCGAGTTTACAGATGTTTAGGGAAGAGGGCACACAACAACCCTGGGCAAAATCTGAGACTATTGAGCTCGAAAATGCTTTTCATATTTGGATCAGCGTACATTTGCGAACGAACATTGTCTGCAGTGACGCGCATTTAAAAATCCCTTTCTTTGCGCATTTAACAGACTTTCATTATTCCAATAAATGTATCTGCTCCTGACAACATCAGGTTTAAGATTAATGCTAAGTAGAATTGTATCCTCTTATAATAATAACAATACATTTAATAGTCAAGATAAAGAGTTTGTCTCAATTTGTGCTCTAGTTTAAATAGCCTTAATGATGTTTGAATCATATTTCCATTTTGCCAAGGTGCTAAACTTTTATGTGTAACCTGTTTTAATTTGATGATTGCAATCTATCTGATATATCAGAGAATATGGTGTTCATAATCCTAGTGACTCTGACAAAACATACCACTAAAGACTAGACTCATAATGTTTAACATATTAAGCGTTTTCACGCAGTCACGTACAACGTTCTAGACATATATGAAGGAGCACAGCATTGACTGGGGAGACCAACACCAGTAAACAGTGATGACATTGTTGAAGTTCCCCCACCACCTGAAGATCTGCACAGTGCAGTTTTTCAGTTTCTTCGAGAAAGAGTTGATCCACCTGGCGCTAGCACTTGCGTTGGAATTGACATTTTATTAGAGACATTACGGATGTCAAGGGAGCAGTTTGATCATTTTTAACATGCATTTAAGTAAGGTTCCCATAGCCTGGTCGGAACAGACACAATTGCAGCAGTATGTATTGTGAAAATCTGTCAATAAGTTGATTATTAGACTACTCAATAATTTTCCATTTGATGTTAAAAATAATTTCCTTGAGTAGATTTTAAATATACCATCTTTAATTTCCTCTGTAATTTGCTCTGTTGGTCTGCAGCTGTCCTGCGTGTTCAAAAATTGGACTTACTGGACTTCGGATGAACAAAAGTTGAAGTTTATTGATTTGAGGCTCAGCGCTGGGCTGTCTCACACACTCACTCTACGCACAGAGTATTACCAGAGATCAGCCCCGCCTAAACAGTGTGTTACATTTTTATATTTGTATTTGTGGGTGTATCTTCCAGCTTGCTCCGGACCGTGGCCAATCGTTGGACCAGTTCTCAGCTGACGTTTTCTTCTCCTCCACTTGGCTTCTGTGAAAACAACGCATTCCCCCAACTTGATCACATCTGTTAACCCCTGACCTGAGGCCCCAATGGCTATGGAATGTTGGGCAACCATAGCCGCGCACACACACTCTATTCTCCTCGTTTTCTGCAACATATCATGAGACATAGCATACACATAGCATAAGACATAACATAAGACATAGCATAAGACATATCCCAACACACATTCTGAAAAATATCACACATCCCCCACACAGTCTTCACATCTGGTTTGTTTCTTAAAACCCTCGCTATATGGGTATGTGCGTTGTATGTGCAGGATGCTCTCCTGTCCTCCCTTTGGGCATGGAATGCAACACACACACATACTCCCAACCCCCATATCCTGTTGAGAACATCATCTTGCACCCTAATATTCACCCTTAGTCTTCACCCTTTTAAACATACACACATTATTCATACTGATATCCACTTAATGCACACAGTTTTACTTATTGATTATACGTGATCCATAGAAAGAAATAAAATGTAATAAAAACGTAGATTGTAATTGAATGAACATTGTAATACAAAACATAACTTTAAAACCCTTCATTCCCTCTCTTGACCTCTGAAAGAGGTCACAAACACATATCCCACATATTTAGTCCCTCTTCATTATATAGGGTACAACACAATCGTATTAAAAATTCAAAGACATCAAATTTAAGAACATAAAAATCAAAGGTATAAAAAATACGTAAAACATCCCTATGCACGGCTTTCCTCTTCCTCACTGTCATCCTGATAGTGGTCTGCTGCCAATAATGGCATTCCATAAGGGGGTGGGTTGGGGTCTCTTTTTTCTATGGCTGTCAAGTTCCAGTGTGGGAAGTTCTGGTTACAGATGCTTCCAAATCGATATGCACAGCTGTAATGTGGGAAGTTGTGGTTACAGAAGCTTCCCTCAGTCTTTTGCCAATGCACCTTTTATACCCAAGAATGATATACTGTACTCAATGTTCATTGTCAATACAATGGTCATTGTGAAATTTAGTTTAACTCGTGGCTGACGAGATCATCAAATGGGAGGTCAATTTATCTGTGAACAGATTTTAGCCAATTTCAGTTTCAGAGTGAGATTCATTCTCTCCACTTTGCAATTGTTCCAGCACTATCTAAACTCTGTTGGCAATGCAATAAAACAGGGGTGTTTCGTGATTTATTAGCTCTCCACACTCTTCTTTCCCCCTCCCCTTGTGGAATGTGTTCTCCCTGTTCTTCTCCCTCGCGGGCTAACTGCTGTGCTGTTCCACTGACTAATCTTGTTATTTGGTGTAATTGCTGTCTTATTTCATTTATATCGAACGTTTTGTCATGCAGTTCTTTACTACGTTTCCTTGGTTTAATTTTTACCATAAGTTGCTTCATTTTTCCGTCATACGGTTGTGGTTTTGTCAATAGTTGCCAGTCTAGATATAGTTTTGGGGGTTGGTAATATGCTGTTTGTTCAGAGGTGTCTCCCTGTTCACTTCCTGACTTCTTTATCTGCAAATTTTCTTCCCCCTCTCTTTTAACCGGACTCAGAGTAGTGGCCGTAAGCGCAATGCTTGTCCATATTCTAAATTCATCTTGCAATTTCTTTTCTTGACTAAAATGTTTCCCTGCATTTATCCATTTTACATTATTTATTTATTTATTTTCTCTTCTACATGTCTTTTTAGTCTTACATGTGCTCTCTTTTCCATGTCTCGTACCTTGGGTGCCAAGGGCACACGTGGTGGTAAGAGGAGTGGTAAAAGGCCAGTATTCTAACCCACCAGAGAAACCCACGACTCCTACTGTTCGGTCACTAATCTGTGCCTCAGTTATATGACATTTCTGAACAGTAGAGTATGTTGCACCAGTATCTACCAGTGCTTTTAGTGGCCTGCCATTTACCACTATTTCCATGAGAGGCTCCCCCATACCTCTCGTGGATTCTCTGTGTGGGCCCCTTCAACAATCCCCTGCGTCTCCCCCAGAGCCCCAATTTGGGTCGCACTCTGGGTGCATGGGCGCCTGAAAGCTGTGAGGAGCAGAGTGTTGTTGCCCCGGGGAGTGTCGTGAGGTTTGAGGGCCGCGCCCTCTGGGTCCACCCCTAAGAGGACCCCATCCCCCTGCAGGTGGTCCCATGGCCTGATTGCCCTGTTGGTGTGGACATGCACTCCTCCAATGATCAGAACTCCCACATCCATAACACACTCCCCCCCTGATTGGGCCTCTTCCTCTATCATTCTGGTATCCACCCCTGAAATTTTGGTACCCACCTCTTGGCCCTGAGGAGGGGTTCTGTTTTGGCCTCTGCCTCTGTACTTCACGGAGTTCTTTATTCACCCTTTCGTGCTGACGTTGTTTCAAAAACGGAACTCTATCTTTTTCTGCCTCATGTGCTTTAACCCGCATGTGTGCTTTTTTCTCCATCTCCCCAATTTTGGGTGCCAAGGGCACCCGTGGTGGTTTATCCCATCCATTTTTAAGACTTATCCGACTCCATTTCTCTCCTAATATCCTCATTTCTTTCTTATGGTGTTTTAGTTCTGTTTGGGCCAATATCACATCTTTTATACGACCCCATTGTTCTGTCACAGGGAAACATCCATATTCATCACATTCTCTATCAAATTCCCCTTCCATATTTAGGTTTATGCTGTTTATAATTATGCCGGTATTATGTACTCTTTTTATCACGATCTATTATTTTCTCTATAACTTCAGCCTTTATATAACTCTCCACACACTTTCATACATACACAACACACAACTTTTATCACGATACAATTTTGCATAAGGTTTTCTAACCTTACGGCTTAATAATGCTGGCACAAGGACTTTTCACCTCGCGACTTAATAATACTGGCACAAGGACTTTTCACCTCGCGACTTAATAATGCTGGCACAAGGACTTTTCACCTCGCGACTTAATAATGCTGGCACAAGGACTTTTCACCTCGCGACTTAATAATGCTGGCACAAGGACTTTTCACCTCGCGACTTAATAATGCTGGCACAAGGACTTTTCACCTCGCGACTTAATAATTTCTCATAAGGAATTAACCAAATGATTCCATGCGTGAGGTCTTTTAACCAGACGACTTAATTTACTTGCATAAGGACTTTAACCAAACGACTTAATTTACTTGCATAAGGACTTTAACCAAACGACTTAATTTACTTGCATAAGGACTTTAACCAAACGACTTAATTTACTTGCGTAAGGACTTTAACCAAACGACTTAATTTAATTGCGTAAGGACTTTAACCAAACGACTTAATTTAATTGCATAAGGACTTTAACCAAACGACTTAATTTAATTGCGTAAGGACTTTAACCAAACGACTTAATTTAATTGCGTAAGGACTTTAACCAAACGACTTAATTTAATTGCGTAAGGACTTTAACCTCACGACTTAACCCGGTCTCCTTATAACCTCAATTCAACAAACTTCACTCTTGTACAAATTTGTCTATTTATAATGATCAGGAATATTTGCAATTCAACACAAACAATTTAGAGTAGTCAATTAGCAGATGTTTGATAAAACAGGTCTCTGCTCACCTTTTTTATTCAGCCGGCTGTTGTGTTGAACCCAAGATTTTCCCTATCCGTTTTGTCACTCTGTACTCTTTAAGGATTGTCCGAAATGTCCCCTTTTAGCCAATCACGTCGGGGTCACCATCTTTTGGTCTGCAGCTGTCCTGCGTGTTCAAAAATTGGACTTACTGGACTTCGGATGAACAAAAGTTGAAGTTTATTGATTTGAGGCTCAGCGCTGGGCTGTCTCACACACTCACTCTACGCACAGAGTATTACCAGAGATCAGCCCCGCCTAAACAGTGTGTTACATTTTTATATTTGTATTTGTGGGTGTATCTTCCAGCTTGCTCCGGACCGTGGCCAATCGTTGGACCAGTTCTCAGCTGACGTTTTCTTCTCCTCCACTTGGCTTCTGTGAAAACAACGCATTCCCCCAACTTGATCACATCTGTTAACCCCTGACCTGAGGCCCCAATGGCTATGGAATGTTGGGCAACCATAGCTGCGCACACACACTCTATTCTCCTCGTTTTCTGCAACATATCATGAGACATAGCGTACACATAGCATAAGACATAACATAAGACATAGCATAAGACATATCCCAACACACATTCTGAAAAATATCACACATCCCCCACACAGTCTTCACATCTGGTTTGTTTCTTAAAACCCTCGCTATATGGGTATGTGCGTTGTATGTGCAGGATGCTCTCCTGTCCTCCCTTTGGGCATGGAATGCAACACACACACATACTCCCAACCCCCATATCCTGTTGAGAACATCATCTTGCGCCCTAATATTCACCCTTAGTCTTCACCCTTTTAAACATACACACATTATTCATACTGATATCCACTTAATGCACACAGTTTTACTTATTGATTATACGTGATCCATAGAAAGAAATAAAATGTAATAAAAACGTAGATTGTAATTGAATGAACATTGTAATACAAAACATAACTTTAAAACCCTTCATCTGGTAGTAGTTTTTTTTTAAGTACAAAGACGTAAAACAAAGGCTTAACTAACACTGATTTAAAAACAAATGGATTTATTGATTATTATCAATAAAACAATATTTTGAAAGCGTTTGAAATGATAAATCAATATTGTAAACTTTAAATGCCTTAATCACATACTTAGTTTTGAATCACGCATCTGATGACGTATGGTCTGACGTCATGACGCACAAGGTAAGCGCCATGATCTTTCAACCACACACCGCTTTTGCTTTCCAATCAGGGAAATTTCCTATTTAACACAATAGCGCTATTTTATCAAGAGTTTTATCTATTTGACGGATTGTTTTGTTCAGCGTGTGTGTGTATATTTGCATTGAATGTTTGTCACAAGTATTTAAAAAGTGTTGTTGTGCTAAGTTAGCAAGTCAGCCGGTAAGTTTCAAATCGGTAGGCATACAGTATATGTTACCTGATAAACTGATTGAGGTACATTGATCATTTATTGACTGATTATATGTTAGTAATTGTGTTATGTGTACAAGCTTTGATTTACTCCATAGCTTTCAATAACGCTTTAGTCTTTTCTCAGGAACTTAAGAAACTTTTTTAAGGACGACTTATGACCCATGGTGAGAAGTTTTAATGAAAACTCTTAATGCATAATATGATATTCTAGTCAAGTATAGTTAAGATAAATATATCTGCTGAGTTGTGTTTTCACCAATACACAATAAACCGTATGTTAAGTAAAATAAATTGACAATTTTAAATAAATGTACATGTACGCCTGTTAACCGAACCTCCTGTGTGCCTATTTCAGACTGCCGTCAGGCTGAACTTGTCGTGGCGAATCGGCCTTCCATCGCAGAAAGAAATCTCAGAGACAAGGGTTCCAGGTGCCAAGAGTTTAAACTTTATTTGCCCGGGCAAGCAAAGTGGGATATTCAAAGTTCATCTGAAGTGATCCAACGAATACATATCTGACTCCATCTTTTATACATTGTTTTCAAGTTGTTATCACAGTTTAAACCAATCATGTGTGCATGACATCGTCTTCTTCCAATCAGGTTTCATATGACATCACTTTTTCATTAGCCCGTCCCTCTGCGCTCATAGTTCCGGCATACCATATTAAGATTTAAAGGTTGCTTGTGCCCCTCAAAAACAGGTGCCTCTTTATCTTGACACTTTCCTGGGGGTTTCGGACGATACAAGATTTAACCATGTTTCTATCAAAGATGAGCTCATGGTTTAGCGAAAATGAGGTACCCAGTGTCCTTGGTTGTATGTGATTTAATTAGACTTCCCTACAAAAGTGTGTGGGTTGTACGTCTTAGTTCTAAAAGATATTTGGTGTGTGTGCAGATGTTCAAGTTCTCAGACTCATAACATTAACTTTGTTAAAATGAGCTCACTGTTTTAGAGATACCAGTGTCCTTGACTCTATGCAACAACCCAAACTTCCTTATTAAAAATGATGTGTGGTGTACGTGCAGTTCAGATAAGCTGTTTGTTGTTCATGCAGGTCTTCAAGAGCTCAAACTTTACATGAGGCCCAATATTGTCTCATAAGAATACATGAACCCTATAACTAACTAAATGTATTATTTATTATAAGAAAACTCAACACTATAATAGAAAAACCACCATAAACTACGCCTGACAGGTTGGGAAAGACATCTGAAACCTGAATTGTCTTGACATCAGAAAAATGACTGAACTGATCAGATCACTGAAACGGTAAGCGATGAATATGTGGAGGTTATAATAAACAATGCAAAAGAGTTTATATTTAAGATAATATTATTTTGTATGTATTTTATTTGGACCTTACATTAGTGGGTAATATTACATATTTTATGTTAATAACGAAATGTCTTCGATCAGTTGATCTGTTTTGATTACTTTAGTCTTTCTCTGGGAGTATTCACCTATGAGGGGGAGGGGCGCGCTGCTCAAGTCAATACACAGCATCAGAAGACACAGCCGCTCTGACTCCTGTGGTGTTTTTGTAACTGTTTATTTCCCCTCATGAGGCGGTGAGGGTGCTACAAATACCCTGACACACCGGTGCAAGGAGAATCATCTCATCCTCAAAGAGCAGATGACTGAAGAGACAGTAGTGGTGGTCTTCAGGAGACACACCACCACCAACTCCATGACAGTGGAGGGAGTCAGCCACTTCAGATTCCCTGACGTTTATATAAAAATCTCTCATGGGTGAGGGTGAAAAAGGCCCAGCAATGACTCCTCTCTTTATTTTAGAGATAACTGATGAAGTATGGAACAAGCTCTGCAATCTTCAGCTTATTCTACACCTGATCTTTGGACTTCATCTTAACTGTTTACAACACAGCCTGGTGTGACAACAGCTCCACCCAAACCGCAAAGCTCTACAAAGGTTGCTACAAACAGGCCGTCACATTGTTGAAGATGAGCTTCTCTCCCTCCAGGACATCTACAGAAGGATGGGTGTGAGGAACGCTCTGAGGGTCTTCAGTGACTCCAGTCACCTTAGTCATGAACTCTTCTTTCTGCTACCATTAGACAGACCTCAGCATATACTCACAACTCCACTGAACAAAAATAGTTATAGTATAATAATGTAATATCATATATTCAAATCAAGTCAAAAGTTTACGTCACCTTTGCAGAACCTGACAAATGCAGAACATTTGGGAAAAATAAGAGTTTTTTTGAAAGTGAAGATTTATTTTTATTTTGTAAAGAAATGTTAACACAAAGTTCACACCAAAGAATAATAAAAGAAATACATTACTACATGAAAAATAAGATTTATAAACAAAACAATATGTACATCAAAAAACATTTTCGGAGGTTTACATCCACCTGACTTTAAATGAATTGTGTTGACTTCTTGAGCATCACTGAATGTTTCTTTCGATTGTAATCTTTGTGTATGATCGTCCTCAATGTAGAAAGATGAATCTCAACAACGTACAGTTACTGTTGGACATAAGTCAAATATACAGAAATAATGAAAAAGTATTTTTTATAATACTAGAGTTTCACTCTGCAGGACTCTGACCCTCCAGGGCTGCGATGGACACATTTACATTTAGTCATTTAGCAGACGCTTTTATCTAATGTGACTAACAGAGAATAAAGCAGGCAATGAAGCTATATGTCATGCATGTGCAATAATACAATAAGTCTTTTCCACAAAAGACAGATTTTTTTTATTTATTTAGCCTATGTATTTATTTCGTTGTCAAGTATTGCCCTGGTTTATGAGTCTGTTTTAACTGATTTTTGTAGAAGAAAACTTTTATTTAAGATGATAAAAATGATTTTGTTGGGTTCCAAGGTTGATCTTCATCATGTTTTGTTTTTGTTTCGTGTGTGAGTGTTTGAACACGTGGAGTTCGTGTCTTGGCGCCACGTGTTCGCTGTCTGCGTCTGATTGTTGTCACCTGCCGCTCTCATTACCTCATCATTTTCCTCACTACCCACACCTGGTTTCTATCTCACCTACCCCTTTATAAACACCATCACTTCTCATTGTACCTCGTGCTATCGTTGACTCAGGTCACGGTGCCGTCTCGAGTTTCTCTCCTAGTCTTGTCAAGTGGAATACTCTTGTTAGCATCCTGCTATTTGTGTGTAGTCTTGTGTCCTGTATGACTGTCCGTTGTATTGTCCTGGGATTCCCTTTGTCTTCCCTTATACCTCACCACCTACGACCAGCCGCTAGAGGAAGAGCTACCTACCACGATCCCGAGTTCACCCTGGATCTCTCATTCTGGTGTTGTCCAGACTCCGGGACTACCCGTCACACCAGCTCTGCCGGATCTCGATATTCTGTGGTCTGACCTCTGAACCAGTGGGTTCCCCTGGAGGGTCTTCACGCCTCCACTGCAGACAGGTTCCTCACATCTTCGACGTGGTTGATGCTGCCGTACACTGGGGCTTACCCCAATTGGCCTTGCAGTCGACCAACTCTACGGAACCTCATCTGCTTCCCTGACTATTATAATTTTCCCTGTCTGGACTATGTTCAAGCTGAAATAAATATTTTATCACCGCATTTGATTCCTGAATTTCTGACCAACCCTGACGGATTTAGTGTATAATTTTAGTACCACAATCCAGCTATAAGCTTGTAAAAATTTACTTGGTACAATTTTAATAAACTTGAAGTTGTTCCACTTTAGCACACAAAAGTGCACTCAATACACTTTAAAATGTACTTTACTACAACTATATTACAACTAAACTATACTTAGTAAAAAATGTATATTCCCAAAATAGCACTCTTTAAGTTAACTTATCCCACTAAACATTGGACGTCTGATGGACGTGCAGATTATGTCTATATTGCGTCTGTCGGTCCAAAACCGATTCTGGACGTCTACACGATGTGCAAACTAGGTCCGCTATTTGGAAGTCTAACCATGACCCCCTTTGATGTCAATATGCAGTTCAAAATTTGCACGTCGAACTAGGAACCTTATTTCGACGTCTAAGACATGTGCAGAAAATTGAAATTAATAATAAATGTATTATTTTATATTTGTCAACATGGTTAATGAATAATTATTTGTCATGATTTTTTTTCTTATTTAATTATTTATTGAGTACACATTTTACCAATTTTCCTCTAATTTACTGGTTCATTTTAAGTGTCTCTGGACCCCGTTTGTGTTCGTCTCCGAATGTGTTCAATGTGGTACATGTTATCATGGTAAATACAACACTGTAGATCTTAAACCATTAGCCGCACGCTAACATGTAGCTTTTGCGTCAATTACGTTTGATATGCGTGAAATTCGCGGGGTTGCAGGCCATGTGGAACACGAACTTTACGCTACTCTGATTGGGTGAGGCAGGACGTCTTCATAACACAATCAGTAAACGCCACTCTGGTTGGCCTAGGCCCGCCCCTAGGCAATACACCAAGCATGCTGCGTCAAGTATTAGGAGCGCACTGCTGAAGCAGATGGTTTCTCGACTCTCGTCAGTTTATCTTTAACCGTCAATAAACATTGAGTCCTCTTTTTCCACTCAGTTGAATGTAAGTACAGTCATCTTAGTTAGTTTTATGTGCACTTATATACTATATTGTTAGATGTTTAACCTTTGTTGTCTTAAACTACCTGCTGTGGCTACAATTAGCATCATCTGTTTCCTTTATATATAGATATATGATTTTATTAAAAATATTAAAACATGCAGGATCAGAAGTAGGAAAACAGTTTTCGATTCTGTCACACGAACATACTTGGGGTAAAATCACTGTAAATTAGCGATGCGCGGATGGCGGGTAGAGTTGATCCGCGGTCAAGTGGGTTAATTAATTTAAAAATACATTCTTATAAAACGCGGGTGGATGTGATCATTCATTAATAATAGAAATATTAACTATATTTCTCCAATTTACAAATGTGTTTTAAATGGATTTTCCACCAGACATACGCTAATTTGAATTTATTTAAAAAAAATAAGCGCGTGGCGGCGGTAGATGGTGATTGGTCGAGAAGCCTCCTGCTCGAAAAAGTAAAATGGCGGCCGAAACTCCCGTTTGAGCATATTTTTATGCAAGTTTAATTTTCACTTTTAACAAGTTCTGCTTGCATTGATCTAGCGAGAAATGGACTGGTCTCAAGATTGGCATTTCGAATATGGTACATCATGTGTGTGCTAAATCGCAAGGACAGTCAAGTCAAACAAACACCTTAAGTTCTTATATTCGTCGCGACAGAAAAAAATACGCCTAGAAGTAACGTCTAGTCTCGTGGATACATTCGTGGACCTGTGCTGACTAGATATATGCCTCCTCGATGTTGTCTCTGGCAAAGGGTTCCTTCAAATGGCCCAAACTTTAATACGCATTATTTTACTATCAGAGATTGACGGATTAGTTCTAACATCACAGGATCTGGTAACAGCAAATCATCGCATCTCTACTGTAATAAAATCATAAGCAACCCAATGTATTTACATTATTTAACACTTTGGCAAACGGTTTTGCGGTGGCGTTTTGACTATTGTAAATGTTTAGTTGGGTAATTCAAAACCAATCATGTCTTTCTGTCAGGTGGTGTGTGGTGTCCTTTTTATATTTGGACGTGAAGTGAGGTGTCCTGCCCTTCAAGAGCACCAAACAACCTAAACAAGGTATGTGTTATGACCTCATTTCCTTTGCACATACCCCAGTCAAGTTAAAAGTATAACTAAATGAACTTAAATGGACGTCTGTGTTTACAGATGGCTTTAAGAATGAGAGAATGGCGGAAACGTCAAAGAGAGCTCGATCAACTTCTATGTCATTCTAACAGTGATGATGAACATTTGGGCATTCAGAATAATTCTGACAGTGTGCCTGGCACTCCAATTAGTTGTAGCAGTGACAATTTGCCTGGGACCCCACATAGTTTCATTAGTGACAGTGTTCCTGGGACATCAGATAGTTTTGACTTTGACACTGACATGGACTATTGGTCTACTGACTCTGAAAATGAACCAAATGATGAAGCTGAGGTGACAAGCAGCTTTGAAGACGACCTGAGACAGTGGGCCTTAGAGCACAAATTGACACACAGAGCACTTAATGGTTTATTGCCCATATTAAGAAAACAAGGGCACATATTGCCTGTGGATTGCCGTACATTCCTTGCTACACCACAATGTAACACAACAGAGCCTAAATGTGGCGGCCAGTACAAGTACTATGGCTTAGAAAAGGGTATCTGTCGTTTTTTAAGTCAGATGGACAGTAATGATGTGCACCTCAGTGTAAACATTGATGGCATCCCACTTTTCAAAAGTAGTAGTATCCAATTCTGGCCAATACTGGTGAAGTGTGAACAATTTGATCCATTTATTGTTGCTATATTTAGTGGACAACGTAAGCCAACTCCACTTGAGGAGTATCTTAAAGACTTGTTGACAGAGTACAAACATCTCAAAGAAAATGGTGTAGTTTATGAAGGCCAGACTTACACTGTCAGTATTGATGCTCTGATCTGTGACGCGCCTGCAAGGGCATATCTAAAATGTATTAAGGGTCATACTTCATATGAGAGTTGTGAAAGATGTTTAATCAGAGGTGCACGTGTTGAGAGAAGAATAGTTTTCAGTGAACAGGAATGCACTTCTCGAACAGATGACGGTTTCTCCAGGGTGGAGTACAGAAACCACCAAACTGATGTCAGCCCCCTCATTGCTGCAGGAATTCCTTGTGTTACTTCATTTGTCTTGGATTACATGCATATGGTCTGCTTGGGAGTAGTTAGACGCCTGTTAATTTACTTGACTCGTGGCCCAAAAATGTGTCGTTTATCTGTGAGGCAAAAGGATGCAATTTCTCAAAAACTAATTGCACTGAGAGGGAAGATGCCAAGTGAATTTGCTAGACAACCAAGGGGTTTACACGAAATGGATAGGTGGAAAGCCACTGAACTACGACAGTTTTTGCTATACACAGGACCTGTGGTATTAAAAACTGTGTTGTCCCCTGAAAGATACAAACATTTCTTGTCCTTGACAGTAGCCATGTCGATAATGCTGGAGTCTGATGACCGTATTCGAAATGCCTATCTCCAATATGCTCATGAACTAATCAAGTACTTCGTCATGTGCTGTGCTGACCTGTATGGCAAGACCTTTCCTGTATACAATATACATGGATTAATTCATCTCCATGAAGATGCCAGCCACTTCAACTGTTCGTTAAATGACATTTCCTGTTTTCCATTTGAAAACTACCTGCAACGAATCAAGAAACACGTGAGGAGCGGGAGAAGTCCCCTGGAACAGGTTACCAGGCGTTTGTCAGAAATGGAACATTCAGAAGTAAACAAAAGCAAAATGCTCCCGAAAGTGTTTATCTCTGATAAAGAAAGGGACAGTTGTTTTCTCTTGAGAGACGACAGATTCGCATTTCTCAGACAAAGAAATGCAGATGGTACCTTTGCTTGTGAAATCCTGCATCAGCGTCACACTTCACCATTATTTCACCAACCATGTAGCTCTGGACTTCTGAATATTGTCTGCATAGGAAATGGTCATGTCAGGATGAAAAAGGCACTACTACATGAAAGCGATCTGTTCCGCAAGGTGGCCTGCCTCCCACAAGATACTGGTGGATCTGTCCTCTTACCCCTTCGACATGGTCTGGAACACAAATTTTAAAGGTGGAATTTTCTTATTCTTTTATCTAGATCACAGCAGGGTTATCACAGCCGATCACCTGTTTGTTTTCTGTATCTTCCTCAGTGACTCCTTTCTCACTGCATCCATAAACATCCCCTTGCCTCCCTCTTCACTATTTCCTTCTCCCAATGTAACCCTCATCCCTCTTCTGCACATGTCCTGTTGCTCAAATAGAACACCATGGTGCTAGCAGGGCTGATAAAAATTTAAAATTGTAACTTGAATGCAATGTAAGAGCATGGATAAAAGCGTCTGCTAAATGCATACCTTTTCAAACCCTATCAACCTAACCTCGCTTGCTTTATCCACTAACTTAACATGGGCTGACCCTCTAACGCAATCATTAGTGATCTTGTCACTCCTAATGAGAATTTAGCGTAAGCTAAATTTAAATATTAAAGCTTTAAGTAACATGCATATGCTCTTCTTTCCAGGTCATGTACGCCAGGGCTGTTTGGAAGGAGGGTGAACAAGAGGAGGAGGGTGTAGTTCCTTACAATTGGATCGACAGGAACAATAGAACAGTTAGATGGCCACATAATATGAGCACCACAAAAACCGAAAGAGCATTAAAGGAGAAAATGAACCCCCAGGATGACTGGATGATGTTCCCTTTAATTAAAATAAAAATGACTTCAGGCAAGTAATTTTTATGAATCGAAAATTAAATCTATATCCAAGTCAAATATTACTGAAGAAATGTTTTTTATGTTGAATTGTCTTAACTTCTAGATAACCATCGTGAATGCAACAACTACAACCTGACCAGTCAGGCGGAGGAGGAGGATGAGGAGGTGGTAATTAGATCAAGGAACCGCACTAAAAAAGGAACTCCGGAGGGTTTTGTAAGAAATGGTATGTTTCTCATTCTCAAGTAATTCATACATTTGTTATCGGTTCACACAAATTGGGGCAAAAATTTTAGAAATCAATATTTATGTACTTTTTTTTGCAGAATTAACAGATTCAGATGAGGAGGCGAGCGTCAGGGGTAATGACTTTCTATAATGAATTTATAATTCCGGTTTCAAAATGAACAAGATTTACTTTTTTTTGGAGATGTATATGCTTATTTTTACTTTATTAACTCTGTATAGGTGTCAAGGTACCCAACTACCCTACTGCACCAAGGAAGCTGCAGCCAATTCATGACCCCAACATGATTCACATCGCTTGTGAGTACTGATTAAAGCTTATGAAGAAAGGTAATGTGTAGTGGATACACTACGTGATAGTTACAGGCTGATTCATGTGTTTCAGCATCTGAACATGAAGCCATGTCTTTCCAAGCTGAGCGTCCCGACAGCTCTCGGGGCAGTGAAATGTCCACTCCTTGTGAGTATTTACGTCTCCACTTTCATGAACCATTCCATTGCACAAATTTAAAGTTTATTCAACTCCAGTAGTTTCTTACTGCATAATAATTAGGTATCGGAATGACTTATGTATTCACAACATTATAGTTACAGGCTGTTTCATGTGTTTCAGACTCTGTAAATCAATCCTCAGATGGCCTTGCGGAAGCTGCAGGATCTTGGCCCAGGGAAATGTCCAGTGAGTATCCACTTAATCCAATGCACCAACAATTTCAAAATTATATTGATGGCAAAGTGTTACTCACTGCTTGAGAATCAAGGGTGATAATGATGTTTTTACACACAAGACAGTAGTTACTGGCTTAATCACATGTTTCAGACTTGTCTGGGCTGGTGGAACGTGCCAATGGGGGAAGGGAAATATCGACACCCAGTAAGGATCCATCTCAACTAATGTTCAGATTTTTGTTTAATTTCAATAAATTTGCATTTGTTATTTTTCAGGATCTCAAGATGAAAGCACTGCACCTCTTCACAGAGACCTGTCAAAACCCAGTGAGTATTAATCTCATCACACTTTGTACAGTCACTTTTTTTTTCAGGCCTTGTGAAATGTAAGAATATTCTTTCTGGTTTTCAGGATCTGGACATGTAGCAAGAGGTTGTGCCAGGGATGGCTATCGCTCCAGGTAAAGAAACAGGATAAGGCTCAAGATCTCCAAGCCCTTTCAATGTTATGAGATGGTGTTGTATTATGTCAGTTATAAAATGGCCAAGTGATTATAATACATTTAAATGATACTAGGTCCAGCAGTGTCTCCATACACAACGATGTCTCCAGTCAGAGGTCCTGGAGCAGTGATGGTTCGAGGCACGCTGCCAAGTCCAGACATGACAGATCACGACACGGGTCTAGACCTGACGGTTCACGCCATAGTGACGCCTCTAGATGTGATTCCAGATCCCGTAGTGATGCCAGATCCCGTAGTGATGCCAGATCCCGTAGTGATGCCAGATCCCGTAGTGATTCCAGATCCAGTAGTAATGTCTCCAGGCCCCCCGCCAGGTCAAGACATGATGGAAGATCAGGGCACAGTGATCTCACCAGCCCCCCCTATGACAGGCCAAGGCATGGTGAGTTGTCTAAAGAGTTGTCAAAGCACTTTGCAATTCAGTAAGTAGTAACGATGCACCACTAATCGTTACAATATTACTGATTTATTATTTCTCAATTGAAACAGCACAAAAGTTGAAAGTTTTGTCATATGGTAATTTCTAAAACAGACTTTCTGTGTTGCAGATGCAATGACCGAGAATGGAAGATGGACATTCCCATTGCCTTGGGATGGTAGGTGTTGATTTATTGGCAGTGTGAGACGACAGGACACTCATGAGCAAGAGAGAGAGAGAGTTTTATTAGGACAAATTTTGCTCTCCCTTTACTGATCTCTCTGTCCACACAAATTGCTTTTCAATTATAGCAATGGCTTGTTTTTCTACTGTCAATTGTATGGTGGTTAGAGATAGCATTTGTTTGAACTTTTTTCTTTCTCGTACACTCTACCGTCTTTATAAAAAGACTGAAGCTGCTTACAAAGATATTTGCTATTCTAATTTGAGCTAACCATTGTAATCATAAATGTTTTTCAGTTTTCCAGAAAAAGGTCTTAAGCATGCTGGTTGACCTCCGCAATTGCCATAAACGAGCACAGCCTGCCTCTTCAGCAGTACACATTGAGCGGATGGAGACCATAGAGGATTTCGAGAGAGAGGAGCAACGCCTCTGTGATGCACAAGCCTTTGATACCCTGGTAATTTTCACAAGTCTGGAAGTAATGGATACTCGCACTCATACACTGTTAGGTTCCTCTGGGGAGTGTCTGTAAACTTAATGGACTTATTCCTACAGGTGCTGCAAATTGCAAGAGTAGGAGGGAAGAACACGAAGGACTGCGTCCACAAAGTTCTTGACAGGTAGGCTTCTACATACAGTATGAAATGTGTGAGATGTTAGGGTGCTTTGGGATTTTCAAAGCGTGAAAAAAAAACTTTTCTGTGTGTTCGCCTATTTTTTGATTTAACCCATTTTTCAATAAAAAAAAACTCTATTGTAAGTTCACAACACAAAGCATTGTGAGCTTATAAACCAGCGGTTCTTGACGAGGAGATATTTATTAGGATGGTAAAAGGAGGGTACCACCCTAGGGGACACTGATCAACTTATTATTAGGTGTTTATGATATGCGTAATGTGTATATATATAAATATATATATATATCATTGAAGTTGATTTATAAATCTAATTTATTTTTCTTTAGGCTCTTCACGAACTCCATGATGGCTCAATTCAATATGAAAGGGAAGGGCAAAAAGGGGAAGAAGTCTTTGGAGAAGACAAATATATATAGAGCAATTACACGTAAGCCTCTATTTCATGTTGACCAAGAAAAGATAATTAGCTCCTGCCAATCTGTTAATGACTTAATTGGACAAAACATTTCCTCCCCTGATGAGATTTAAAATACAATGCTAACTTGGTGTATGACAAGATTGCCATCCACATCTCTAATCATTTGTCTTTCTCTACTTGCAGATGGAGTAATGAAATTTGATGTCACAGCCACAGAGGACTTCATAAGGGTGAACACTTCAGAGCATCTGAAGCATGCACCGCAGAGAAGTGGAGGACAAACAGCAGTCACTCAAAACTGTGACATTCACCACAATAAATAATTATTCCTGTTTACACATATTTTATAAATTGTCTTTTCTGTGTGTGTTGCTTATGGTTGGCTTTTTTTTGTCAAAACACTTTCAGTTTAGCACTTGTTTTGTTTTATATTATTATTGTTGTATATTTGTTGTTGTGGTACAGACCTAAGTTAACAGTCCCAGTTAAATAAAGATTGAAATAAATGGGTGGTGATTGAATTGTAATTTGTAAACCTCTGTGTATGACTAGTCATATGTTTCAAGAAGGTGGAGGTCCTGTTTCTTGTACCAATCAACTTCCTGTAGCTTCGTTTATGCCTCTAAAATAAGTTTGAATTATATGTTGAAAACACGTCCACAACAACCACATTTGGACTATATCTAGACCATTTATAGAGGTCCTGTGTACGTCAATACTTGACGTTCAGTAGACGTTGGAAAAAAGACGTCATCTGGCGTCACAGTCTGCACCTGCGTGTAACCCAAATTGGACTTGCAAAAATGACGTACAAAAGACGTCGTTTGGACGTGTCTTTGCGCAGTGGGATCATTAACGCACTATGTCACAGCGCGGACGACATAACGGACGAGAGATCAAGACGACAGCAAAGACGACATAACGGAAGAGATTAAGACAACAGCCATGACGACATAATGGACGAGAGATCGAGACGACAGCAAAGAAGACATAACAGATGAGAGATCAAGACGACAGCAAAGACGACATAATAGACAAGAGATCAAGACAACAGCGCGGACGACATAACAGACGAGAGATCAAGACGACAGCAAAGACGACATAACCGACGAGAGATCAAGACGACAGCGCAGATGACATAGCGGACGAGAGATCAAGAGGACAGGGTGGGCGACATAACGGACGAGAGATCAAGACGACAGCGCAGACGACATAACGGACGAGAGATCAAGACGATAGCACGGACGACATAAACGACGAGAGATCAAGACGACAGCAAAGACGACATAACAGACGAGATATCAAGACGACGGCGCGGATGACATAACGAACGAGAGATCAAGACGACAGCACGGAAGACATAACGGATGAGAGATGTGGACGACATAACGAACGAGAGATCAAGACGACATGACAGACGAGAGATCAAGACGACAGCGCGGACGACATAACAGACGAGAGATCAAGACGACAGCAAGGACGGCAGGAAGGACGATAGGAAAGAACGACAGTAAAGCTTACAGAACAAAGGATACACTGTGAAAAGACGGAAGGATGACACACGAACAAGACGATAATGACCATAGACAAAGACAATTGTATAATACAAAGCTCAAAACAGTTGATACATTTTTCGTACTAATGGAACCCAATAAGGATACACTATGAAAAGAAGGCAGGACGACATATACACGACGACATCAGCACACAGCATGAATGTCAAGACGCACTGATTTACCCGAACAAGACGGCAATGACCGTAGACAAAGACAATTGTATTGCACAAAGCTCAAAACAGTTGACACATTTTTTGACACTAATGTAACCGCATACTTTTGAGTGTAAAAGGATTGCAGACTTAAGGGTCTGGTCGGTGGATGAATGCATATTTTACACATCCGTTCACCTTTCTAATTAGTTCGTGTGAGATGTCTTCACTTTAATTGTGCTCTTCAGAGGTGTCTGAAGTTAAGATTGTGAGTGTTTATTTCAGTCTAAAATGTTATAATATACATTGTCATGAAGGCTCACTTCCTTCATGCAAGGACAACACACCAACAGAAAACAAGCATGAATAACAGGGAAAAATTGTGCAGCGATGTGAATCCAAATGAGTCGAAGCAGGTGATCTGTGGCGCTGCTCTACGATCCAGGAGGAGTCAACCAAATAAATCAACTTTTGGCCACTCTTCGGTCTCACTTCATTTACACAAACCACACGCCAATAGAAACAAGCACGAATCGCATATCTTGATCTCTCATGAGCTCAAACACTATCCATGCTCGCCAAAGTCAAACCAACGACGAATGTACTGAGGCAGCGGTTATATAGAGCCAGATGGAAAGCCTTTAATAGCTTCATAACCATTTTAAGATGACAATCCAAGGCGTAGAATGAATAACATCAATAAGTTAAAATATCAATAAAATATAAATATTATAAAAGTATTTCTTACTAAAATGTAATAAAATATATAACTATTAATTCAAAATATAAAAATACTTTTAATTACTAATATTATATATAATTATAACATAGAAGTATTATTAAAATATATATATAACCATTCCAGATAGTAAACGGATGTACAATCAATGTCTGTAGCATCAAAACAACAGCATCCTTTCGCTCATTGGGGTAAAACTAAACAAAAAATCAACTCAATTGATTCACATACCTAATGTTGGATCAATGTTGATTTCAATTCAGTGAAACGACATTAGAGAATCAAATTATTTTCAAAATGAAAGAAACGCAATTGGTTTGCTTGCCTAACATTGAAACAATGTTGGTTTAAGTTAACATTTAACATAATTAACATTAAATTGAACATTTACAATCTAATTATTATGAAAAATAAAAGATACACTAGTCTGTAATGAATTATTAAACATCACATTCAGTAACATTTCTTCAATATTACTTCGTAATATAGACATTCGTAAATACATCTTTTAAAGCTGTCATATTCACCAGCTGGAGTGCTCTTCATGCTGCTCTAGAGGGCACTCCTCACCAAAAAAATATTTTGGATCCTCACCTCTGTGTCTGTGCAACCGTGACAAAAGCATACTAACCTTTTTTGGGTACATAAGTACAGACTCAACTAAAAACTCAACTACAAACAACCAATGGTTTCCTGTTATCAACATTATTTAAATAATCTGCATCAGTGTTCTGCTGAAGAAAGTCAAACAGTACAAAATGATGTACACACCACATCCTTTCTCTCTGCATTAAGAGACTGACAGCATCATGAAATAATTTAACCGGATTGTACTCTGTGACTGTCCCTTTTGTTCCACAAAATCAAACAAACAAAAATTATAAATTTAGGTTATTTTGAGGGACTAGTCAAAGACCTTTCAGGGTTAAAGATAACTGCAGATGGACTCACAAAACTTACTTTCAGATTCTGAATGATAAATCTCCAAGGCTCTCCAGTAAATATAACTATTTGTTATAGTGTATCACTGTGGTGAAAATGCACAGCTTTGATACGGTAACAAGTAGAAAATATTTTAGTCATTAAGGATCTTTTAGGACTTTTTTCGGATGCACCTCCAAAAAAGACCCTGTGGTGTCGTAACAAAGTAAAATAGAAAACTGCAGCTCATAACAAAAACCTATACATAATATTATACATTATATTATATTATACATACAATTATACAGATATAAATGTGACTTTACTACTACAAACTCAACTACAAACAACCAACAGTTTTCTGTTACCAATATTATTTAAAATATCTGCTTCAGTGTTCTGCTGAAGAAAGTCAAACAAGTATAAATTGTCATGAGTAAATGATGACAACATTTTCGTTTTTGGGTGAACTGTCCCTTTAATAGCATGGTAGTCAGTCATCCACGGAACAGCAGAGAGGTCAGTGTGGTGTTCTGCAGTCCAACATCTGTCCAGGCCTCTTGATGTCTTCAGCTGGGTCTCTGTCACATCAATGTGAACAAAAAATCTATTCAGTGTGCACGGAACCAAACTGAACAACTATCTGTTGATGACATCACCGTACACACATGGCACAATAATTTAGGGGATTCATTTATGCATTTTAAAGGAATAGTTCACCCTCCAAAACATTTTTGTCATCATTTGCTCACCCTCCAGTATTTACAAACCAGTATACATTTCTTTGTTGTGTGGGTCCAGGCAAAGCGCCATGAGGGGGCATTGCACCCTCAGATCTGATTTGTGCCCCCTCAGTTTCATTTTAGCATTCACGGCAAAGTTTAAAAAACGAGGCTTTACAAAAATTTGAACTGTCTTGCATGTTAACAAGACTAAAATAAATAAATAAAAATATCTTGAATTTTCGTCCATGTATTTTATAGGCATCATGGATTCCAGCAAATATGAACCGATAAAAAATTATTATTATCCCTGCTAGGAGTCCTGCAATAGGCCAAGTTCAGATGGGACAAAGTGCAAAGTGGGAAATGAGCACGAGATGAAGCTTCTGCTATTGACATGCAGTTCCCTGACCTGAACCCTATGATCAACCCATTGATCATACTTACGAATAAATTTGAGCTCAACTGTATCTGAAGTGGAATCTGTTTTGAGATAGACTGAAATATTTTCCTGTCAAGCGTGTCTTTGTCTTACTCTCTGTTGATGTTTTCTTTTGTTGTGAGCACATTGCCTGTTCGACACTCAGCCATGTGCTCTCTTGACATCGTGCTGTGACCTGCCCTCTCATCACTCCACTCATTATCTTGTTTTTAGTCGACTCTTCTCACCTGGGTTTGGTCACTGTTTTCTTCTCTCCCCTCCTGTTCATCATTTGTGTTCCGATTTTCTGCCTTTTTGTTCCCTGCATTTTCTCATTCTGTGTCAGACCGTTTTTTTTTTAGTTCTCTCACGCTGACTCTCTAAGTCAGTGGTCATCACCCCTGCTCCTGGAGATCTACCGTCCTGCAGACTGCAACTGCAACCCTGCTTCAGTACACCTGTCTCTAATTATTAAGCAAACCTGAACACCTTGATTAGATAGTTCAGGTGTGTTTGATTGGGGTTGGAGCTAAAATCTTCCGGACGTTAGATCTCCAGGAGCAGGGTTGGTGACCACTGCTCTAAGTCTTGTGAATGTAATATTAACCTTATCTTACCTCATCTCATCTCGTTGTAGGGCCCACTGTGTTCACTTTGGCATTTTTTTTTATTTAAAACTTTATACTTATTTTAAATGAAGCGTTCCTGTAGCTCAGTGGTAAGAGCAATGTGTTAATAACGCAAATTTGTGAGTTCAATCCCAGGGGATTCCACATACCTATGTTAGGATAAGGCAATGTAAGTCGCTTTGGATAAAAGCGTCTACCAAATGCATCCATATCAATGTTGATGTAAATTGATTAATTTTAACATGTTTGTTTAAGTGTTAGGGATTTGAATAATATTGTTAGCCTGATGTGAAACAATCAGAGTCTGTAAACCTTTTGATAGCCCTTAAATATATGACCTAACCCATTTAACAGTACTGTTCAATGCAGGATGATGATATGATATACTGTGATATGCTTTTTTCATTGTTTTGCAACCACTTAAACAAATGTCCATGGCACATTTGTTTTTCCTCCCTGTTTTCAGTCAGTGGCAACAAATGGATGCTAAACAGCATGTTCAAACATATTATGGTCACAAGCTTTCGCCGTCCTCTAGCCAAAACGTCAATATTGATCAATTGTATTAATTGACTAATATTATTGACTTTGGCATCACCCTGTCTTCAACATTATGCTGCGTTTACACTTGGTGAATAGCAATGATAGACTCATTCCATGCAGCGCTGAACTTGTTGCAGTTTGCACTAAGTAGGCTGCTCAAGGAAATGAGACGAACACCTTAATAATCATTCAGAACTGGATAAAATCAATAATCAATTAAAAGTTCCTGTGATTTAAATTATGATTTAAAGGTTAATGAAAATGCAGTTGAATGAATCGTGGATGGGGTATAAGAACAGATATCCTATTTTGTGTGCCGTGCGTCTCGGCAAGATGATCTCAAACTAATGTTTTCATGCTTTTAGTCCAGTGAGATCCATTGAATATTGATGTGTGTTACAGCAGAATACCTTCATTGACTCTACCGTAATGAGAGTCTCACACAGTTTGTGTAAAGCACTTGGTGAAGATTATTCATTAGATTAACAAACATTTACAAAACAACAAAGCTTTCAAATTGTCAGAATGAATAATCTGTCAACATTTAGGATTGAAGAGGCACTATATGGACTCAAATTTAAAGAACGTTGACTAAAAGCATATATTTCTGATTTTAAAGGGTCTACAAATAAAATAAACACCAAATATATAATCTAAGTGTTCATCTGAAACAGAATTCAGATGTAGAATAAAGAAGTACATTCATCCAGTGTCCTGTTCTACTGTGTGTGGTTAAAAGGTTAAAAACGTATGTTCATCATAAGTGTGTGTGGATGCTCAAGGGATTTGGAGGAGGAATCTGAGACCTCATAACTGATTTAACTGCTTCATCCCACATGTGACCACTGTTATAAAGTCATCTCTTCTCAGACGTCACAGAGACCTCTGCATCTCCCAGCATCTTTCATTTATAAATTATTGAAATAGAGATGCTGGGAGCAGAGGACAAGACATGTCGTTAAGGGAACGTTCACCCAAAAATTAAAATTCCGTCATTCTGTTCTGTTGAACACAAAACAAGAATTTTTTAAGAATATGAAACAAACTATTCTGGGGAACTATTGAGTACCATAAAAAAATAGTGGGGTCATCTTACACTGAGGTCAAAGGGTTTGTGTCCACAATGTTGACCTTTAGAATATGATATAAAATGATTTATGTAAAACTTGACCTAATTCCTTCTAGTAGAATAAATTACGCCTTGTATCGAGCCTCAGTTTGTGTTGGAAAACAAAAAAGATCTTGATAAACATACATCTGTATACATTCTGTCCTCATGTCACCAGTGTGTTCCAAAGTGATCATCCCTATGCCCTTCTTTCTTCGAGGAGTATAGCTCTGTGTAAACTCTAGAGGGAAAAACGCAATTGTATCTCATAATATGTTTAAAATTCACATAGGAAAAGAAGCAATAAAAACATATTTGGAGCGTTGTTTTGTGTAGTGTCCCCTTACCGAAGGGCCCTTCTGAGGGTGATGTATCCCAATACCAGAGTTTCGCACTGCTTTCCATTACAAAGGGTTCATCCTTATGTCCTAAGGCCTTCAAGGTTTTACCCTCTAGAGTGAGAGCTTTGAAGGGTGTATGGGACCAAACAGTGCAAGTAAAAAGTATGCAATGAAAAAACGAATCAAGTAACTAGTTACTAGTTACTTTGTATATATCATTCAAAAATTAATGTTAATGCCAACATATTAATATATTTTAATCAATATTTTACATATTATTATTATCATAAGCAGATATCTTTGCAATATGCACACAGAGACTAAAAAATAGACAAACACAGAAGAGACAAGTATATGGCCGGCATTTATCATTTCTGGCAAACAATATGACGCATTTGCAGTTTTGGTTTGAAATATATACCTTCATCTACTTCATCCAATGCACTTTGTGTTCTGTGTGTACTTAAAGGGGTGATTTAACGCTGTTTCATGCATTCTGACTTCTTTAAAATGTTAAACGTGCTGGCTTCTCATGCTAAACATAGTCAACATATCAAAAACGAGCCGGACAAATAATATGGTATTTCTGTGCTTAATACACTCCCCCAAGGCTCATGTAGGTTTTGGAAAGTTTTTTTCAAACATGAAAATAGGAAGACTCGCTTTTCATAAAGATTGGCTGCGCTGCGTCAAGATCGGCTGCGCTGTGTCCCTGAAGCTACAGCTTGTTGTTCTTAGTGAAGTTAAGGTGTGTTTGTTTGTTCATGGCTTTTCAGTGATGGATGTTATATCAACAATTTGGAGATCGTTTCAAACTGATAGATGGAGCGGTCCCTGTGCTAAATGATGTCGGACATGAACCGCACGCGGTAAGTGAAACTAAGTTAAATGTCTGTGTTTTGTTGGTAATCGGCCCGTACATGCATAATGTGAACAACACAAACTTATAGTGAATCAATGCGATGATGTATTGAGTGCTCGTTATTTAGTTTCTCCCCCTGCACACCCCCAGGAGGCAGTGTTATTCTGGAAATAATCCTTGACTGTATCTATCTTTTATAAATGCGATCAAACTAAATACTCTTCGAAGATACAAAGTATGCAATACTAGTCAATTGGTACTTAAGATTAATATGAGACTGGCAGAAACTACCGTTCAACTGGACCATTAAGTTCCCTTTCTGTCGGTCTCTCGACGTTTTGTCGAGAACGACAGATGGGGTTCGTTCTTGAGAACCTATCAACTCTGACTACTATAGAAAAGGCCAATGAAATTTGGCGAATGAAATTTGCATGCCGGCTCCGCCCCCGGATATCCGGTATAAAAGGAAGCCGGCGTGCAGCATTCATTTACCTTTTGTTCTTCAGAGCCATGGACTCATGAGCACAAAACTAAAGAAAGATCTTCATCTTCTGCGACTACAACAACTGCCGGATCTACGACCTGTCCCAGCGGATCATCCCTCCTGCAGCGATCTTCCCCTGGGTGTCTCGGCGGTTCCAGTGGTGTCAAAGCTATTTTCTAAAAACAGTCCTTTTCAGGACTCACACTCTACAGCGCGGCATGTCCCGCTGTTGTCTTGGGTGCGGTACCCTCATCGAGGAGGGGGACGGACACGAGCGCTGTGTTAGGTGTCTGGGCGTCCAGCACGCCGAAGCAGCGTTCGTTGACACATCTTGCCTGCACTGCGGGCAGATTGTCATACAGAAGTTGCGGTCACGGTTGGCTGTCTTCCTACGGGAACCAGCCAACATCTCGTCTGCTACCCGGGCTGTGACATCTATGGCTAAGGCCCAGATCTCCGGTCCGGTTAGCGGCGTTAGTGATTTGGGGGTTTCTGCGACCGCACCCCAACACGCTCTTTTGAACGTTCCCCAACCGGCGGTGGCACACCGTCCGGATCCTCCTCTGCGCGTTCAGAAATGGACCGCAGGGCCGATGAGATGTCCATCGCAGCATCGGAGGGAGAGATGCCGGTATCCGACAATGACGAATCCGAGCTTCCCCCCCGGGGGGTTCAGCTCAGGAGGAAGCAGAGGTCGAGATGTCGGCCATGCTAGCCCGGGCTGCCGCGAGCATTGGGCTGCAGTGTACAACATTGCCCCTCCCCCAACGCTCGCGGTTGGACACATGGTTCCTGGGGTCGGAACGCGGTGACAAACCGCGCCCACCCCCGGTTCCGTTTTTCCCGGAAGTGCATGAGGAGCTGTGTCGGACCTGGAGCGCCCCTCTCACGGCTCGTTCCACGCAGACCAGCTCCGCCTCCCTCACCCCCCTCGATGGTGGGGCAGCCAGGGGCTACGTCGAAGTCCCCCAGGTGGAGCGTGCCATCGCGGTGCATCTGTGCCCGCAGACGGCTGCCACCTGGAGGACCCGACCTCGTCTCCCGTCCAAAGCCTGTAAGACTTCCGCTTCCCTGGTGGCGAAGGCTTACAGTGCTGCGGGCCAGGCTGCCTCTTCTCTCCACGCCACGGCCATCCTGCAGGTCCATCAGGCGAAGGCGTTGAGAGAGCTCCACGAGGGTAGGGCCGACCCGGGTGTCATGCAGGAACTCCGCGCCGCCACTGACCTCGCTCTAAGGGCGACTAAGGTGACGGCGCGGGCCCTGGGTCGGACGATGTCCACTCTGGTGGTCCAGGAGAGACACCTCTGGCTCAATCTTGCGAGCATGAGTGACGCCGACAAAGTACGCTTTCTCGACGCACCCATCTCGCAAGATGGCCTGTTCGGCAACACCGTCGAGAGCTTCGCACAGCAGTTCTCGGCGGTGAAGGAGCAGACGGAGGCGATAAGCCACATTCTTCCGCGCCGTGAATCGACGGCTCCCCGGCCTTCGACTTCCCGCGCACCACCTGCTCCCCGACAGACCAGGGCCTCTTCTAATCCAACTCCGGCTAAGGTGCACCCCCAGGCTGCACCCCGAAAGAGGACCCAGAAGGGAAGGCCCCCTCCTCGTCAGCAACCTTCTAGGAAGCGGCCCTGACGAGACGACGCCGGGGAAAACAACATCTGGCCCGACCGTCACAGCACCATCTCTGACCGGTCGGCATGGGACGCAGCCTGCCTCGTTTCCAAAGCCGGGCCCTTATCAGGGCCTGGCGCCCACTTGCTCAAAAAGAGAGTTGTTTCCCCCGGGCGTTCTATCCAGCCGTTCGCACACTCCCCCGGACTGTGCACGGCGAACCGACCTCACACCCTGGTGAGGTGTGAGGCCGCACACATTCGACAGCTGTCACCACTCTCGTTCCGACAGTGCGTGCCGTTGTCCCGCCAGGCAGGCAAAAACGTGGAGCCAACCATCCCTCCGGGGAAGCCCCGGCGACATTCGGTTGGCTCCACCCGCCGACGAACCACCCTCCGTGGGAATGGTGAAGCAGGCCGTCCCCTTGGTCCCCCTGTCACAGTCCCTGGGAGCTTGGCAGAAGTTGCCCACACTGTCTCGGTGGCTGATGCGGACGGTCCGTCTCGGCTACTCGATCCAGTTCGCCAGGGCCCCTCCCAAGTTTCGGGGCATCATCTTCCCCTCTCTCAGAGGCAGAGACGCCTCCGTGCTTCGGGCAGAGGTCTCCACCCTCCTGGCGAAACAGGCGATCGAGTCCGTCCCTCCAGCCGAGATGTTCAGCGGGTTTTACAGCCCCGTCTTCATCGTTCCAAAGAAGGAGAGAGGGTTGCGCCCTATTCTGGACTTACGTACTCTGAACAGGCACCTCCACAAGCTGCCTTTCAAGATGCTAACCCAGAGGCGCATCCTGGCATCTATCAGGTGTCAGGATTGGTTCGTGGCAATCGACCTGAAGGACGCTTACTTTCATGTCTCGATTCTTCCTCGACACCGGCCGTTCCTACGGTTCGCGTTCGAGGGTCGAGCATATCAGTACAGAGTCCTCCCCTTCGGTCTGTCCCTGTCTCCACGATCTTCGGGAGAGAGGTGTGCGAATACTCAACTATCTCGACGACTGGCTTATCTTGGCGCACTCGCGAGATCTGTTGTGTACTCAGAGGGACATGGTGCTCCGGCACCTAGATCGATTGGGTTTTCAGGTCAACCGGGAAAAGAGCAGACTCTCCCCAGTGCAGAGTATCCTCTTTCTCGGTATGGAACTCGACTCTGTCACCATGCTGGCACAGCTATCCGCAGCTCGCGCCCAGTCAGTGTTGGATTGCCTGGAACATTTCAAGCAATCGGCGGTCCCCCTGAAACAATTTCAGAGGCTCCTGGGCCACATGGCATCTTCCGCGGCAGTAACACCCCTCGGATTGATGCACATGAGACCGCTTCAACACTGGCTACACAGTCGAGTTTCGAGGACGGCGTGGCACACCGGCAGCAGGCGTATGGTGGTAACTCCTGTTTGCCGACGCACCCTAGCCCCATGGTCTTCCATGACCTTTCTCCGAGCGGGAGTTCCCCTCGGCCTAGCTACGAGGCACGTCGTGGTGACGACGGACGCCTCGCTGCAGGGGTGGGGTGCAGTGTGCAACGGGCACGCAGTAGCGGGGCGCTGGACGGGCCCCCGGCTGCGCTGGCACATCAATAGCCTAGAGTTGTGGACTGTACTGCTTGCACTGAGAAGGCTCCGGCCTCTAGTGCAAGGTCAGCACGTACTGGTTCGCCTGGACAGTACCACAGCCGTAGCGTACATCAATCGCCAGGGTGGCGTGCGCTCACGGCAACTATCACAACTTGCCCGACGCCTCCTCCTCTGGAGTCAGCAGGTGATCCGCTCCCTGCGGGCCACACATATCCCAGGCGTATTGAACGAGACAGCCGACGCGCTCTCTCGCCAGTACACACCCTGCGGAGAGTGGCGACTCCACCCTCGTGCAGTTCAGCTGATTTGGGTGCGGTTCGGACAGGCACAGATCAACCTCTTTGCCTCCCGCGACACCACCCATTGTCCGCTTTGGTACGCCCTGACCGAGGCCCCCCTCGGCACGGATGCCCTGGCGCACAGCTGGCCACGAGACAAGCGGAAGTACGCCTTCCCCCCAGTGAGCCTCCTTGCACAGACTCTGTGCAAGGTCAGGGAAGAGGAGCAACAGGTGCTTCTGGTTGCGCCGTACTGGCCCAACCGCACTTGGTTCTCGGAGCTCATGCTCTTGACAACAACTCCCCCCTGGCCCATTCCCCTGTCAGAGGACCTGCTCTCTCAGGGGATGGGCACGTTTTGGCATCCCAGGCCAGACCTCTGGAACCTCCATGTCTGGTCTCTGGACGGGACGAGGACATCCTGAGTAGGTTACACCCCGCTGTGGCTGAAACCATCCTACAGGCTAGGGCACCATCCACTAGGCGGCTATACGCCTACAAATGGCGCCTCTTCTCATCCTGGTGTCTCTCCCAAGGAGAAGACCCACAGAGATGCTCGGTCGGGATCGTACTGTCCTTTCTACAACAGAGGTTGGAGACCAACATCTCCCCTTCCACACTGAAAGTGTATGTAGCCGCTATTGCCTCTAATCACGACTCAGTGGACGGAAGGTCTCTAGGGCAGCACGACCTGGTCACTAGGTTCCTAAAGGGCGCGAGACGACGCAACCCGCCTCGTCTCCGCTCCATACCCTCATGGGACCTGAACGTGGTCCTGAGGGGCCTAGCCGAGCCCCCCTTTGAGCCCCTTGAAACTTCCGATCTTCCTCACCTAACGAGTAAGACGGTTCTTCTTGTGGCGCTCGCATCCTTCAAGAGGATAGGGGATCTCCATGCATTCTCTGTGTCCCCGGACTGCCTTGATTTCGGCCCTGGTAACTCTCACCTTCACCTGAGACCCAGGCCCGGATACGTGCCCAAAGTTCCCACTACTCCCTTTCGGGACCAAGTAGTGAACTTGCAGGCGCTCCCCACCGGGGAGGAAGACCCAACCCGGTCCGTGTTGTGTCCAGTACGCGCACTGCGCCTCTACTTGGACCGCACACAGAACTTCCGCAGTTCTGATCAGCTCTTTGTCTGTTTCGGAGGTCAGCAGAAGGGGAAGGTTGTCTCCAAACAGAGATTAGCGCACTGAATCGTGGATGCCGTTACGACGCCATACCGATCTCAGAATGTGCCATGCCCATTGGCGGTCACGGCTCACTCCACTCGGGGTCTAGCCACCTCATGGGCACTGGCCAGAGCCGCGTCTCTGGCAGACATTTGTAGAGCTGCGGGTTGGGCTACGCCCACCACCTTCGCAAGGTTTTACAACCTTCGCGTAAACCCGGTGTCAGCCCACGTCCTACGTGGCGACATGTAGGATTGGCATCCGGGAGGGCGTATGCCTGCGAAAGCACCTTCCCACCCTCCCCGAGGTTGGGTCAGTGTACTATCTACCCTTTTCTTCTTACCCAACCCTGGCTAAGAGAATTGGTACCTCACCAGCCTCCCTTCTTACCCACACCGTGGTTAAGAACAGGCATTCCATCCATCACTAAGCAAGCACCTCCTGGGGGTTGGCTGAGCAGAGCAGCCTTCCCCCTTAGGCCGGGACATATCTTGACCTATCACACATAGTTCTAACCGGACCTGTGCTATCGGACGCAGTAACACCCCTTCCGCGGGCTGTTCCGTCTGTCATACCCTCATGACACTGGTTCCCACACTTGGTAACCCATGAGCTTCCCCAGGTGGACCTCGCGGTTAACTACCCAGTCCGCACGTTCCATGCGTTCTCCTCCTAGGACGAGACCATACTTTCTCCACCATATTCCTCCCCACGGGTAGGAGGTGGCCTCTGCAGCGCTTCTCTGCTTAAGAGTGCGCTTTCCCGGTGTAAACCGATCCGGACGGCCTCTCGCCTGTAGAGAGCTAAGGCCCCGTCCGTGAAAGTTACCGGTCAGGGCTGTATCCATCTTTCCTGAAAGCTCTGGAACCCCCCGACCACCACACTGGAAGGTTACAGTTCTCACGAAAGCTTCGATCTGACACGCCCAGGCTTGTCAACGTTGCTTCGCTGAGATTGTGACGCGATACAGCGTTTGTGGCGTTTTCCATAGATAACCCCATCTGTCGTTCTCGACACAACGTCGAGAGACCGACAGAAAGGGAACGTCTTGGTTACGTCTGTAACCTCAGTTCCCTGATGGAGGGAACGAGACGTTGTGTCCCTTATGCCACAAACCTGTATCGTTTCTGTTGCAGTTGTGAGAGGCTCTCAGGCTCTTCAGAACAAGAGGTAAATGAATGCTGCACGCCGGCTTCCTTGTATACCGGATATCCGGGGGCGGAGCCGGCATGCAAATTTCATTCGCCAAATTTCATTGGCCTTTTCTATAGTAGTCAGAGTTGATAGGTTCTCAAGAACGAACCCCATCTGTCGTTCTCGACACAACGTCTCGTTCCCTCCATCAGGGAACTGAGGTTACAGACGTAACCAAGACGTTTTCCGCTATGAGTAGTGAGTAGCCCGCCACTTCAGATGATTCTGATTGTGCTGCAAACTGAACAAATCATTTGAACTGATTCGTAAAATTATTCAGACAATTTTTTCCATTGTACAATTAATGCTTTGAAAGAATCGACTCAAAAGAATCAATCACTCTGGAATGCCCCAGTTAAAACGGACGGCAACCTTGAAATAAACAACTAATTTTACAGTGCATATTTTAAATGAAACAAAGTATAACGAAGTAAAAGTACAGATTATCTATTAGAAATATACTCAAGTAAGAGTAAATGTACCCACTTATAATTTTACTTCAAAAGTACATATTTTCCAAAATGTTACACAAGCAAATGTGAAGAAGTAAATGTTACACGTTACTACCCACCTCTGTCTATCAGTTGTACCCTTCGAAATCCATTATTCCAAAGGGCCCTTTGAAGTGGCCAGTTATGAGCACTTCGGTTTGGAACGACCCTTCAAAATGGCCACCCTGATTGTTTTTATGAAGTTCCATTGGGAGGGCGATATATCCCATTTGGAATGCACCGTTGGTGTACGACTTTGGATGAGTGCCGCTATCTCCTTTGTTTGACATTCTAGCTCTCTGATTGGCCAACACAGCTTTATAGTTGGGTTATGGTTATATTGCCATCTGTTGGTTTGCCACGCTCTTGACAGCGCTACATAACGTGTTTTTTCCGTTTATAAAAATACCGGTGTATGTGTGAACCATGGGCGAAAATCTCTTTTGACAGTAGGGGGGGACAATGCATATAACATTTCTCAAGAGCAAATTTTGAAGGGGACACAAATAATACAGTCAAAATTGTACTTACTACGACACTGAGCGACAATTTGCATTAGGTTTATAGGTTCATCATGCAGACTTACAGTCATATTATAACTGAACTGAACTGTCACGTACTGTAATAAATGTGAAAAATAAAGCTTTTTTCCATTTATATATTTTTTGTCTTTGTTTTGAAGACAGGAACAAATATAAAAACACACTACCCATGATACTACATGTTGACAATGAGTCACTTTTTATCTTGATTTATGCTGCAACATCGTCTGAAAAAGTTACCGTCGACATTAATGAGTGGTTGTTATTTCCCCCTGTAGTGCACTGCCTCCGCCAACAAACTTTATTCATGTTAGTTTAGCCAAATAAACAGTCAGTAACAGTGACAGATGCTTAAATTCTTTGTTGTGCTCGTTGATGAATCGCCCGAGTTTCAGTAAACTGACTGTTTAGCTTATCCGCCGCGCACATACTGCACAAAATTGATGCTGAGAAAATGACCGTCTCCAGCTGAATGAAAGCTGTACACCTTTTGTTGACGCTAAATATAGTGCCAACGTCACAAAATTGTAACCGGTATGTTCGCGGCTGTGTGTGACACGGGACCTGTATGGCAGAATCGGTGGTTGTTGCCGTTAATGTTCAGATCATGCCATGTCGCCGAAAATAAATCAATGCATGGGAAACGGCTTCGGCGTGTAAAGTTGCAGTTTGTGACGTCCTATGTAACAAACTAACGTCAACTAGCTAACGTTTACTAGCTAAGTAACGTTTTAATCGTAAACATAGCAGATTCATGGTAAAATACATCGGTAATCAGCATTTTTTGCAACAACTAATTTATTAATGAATCAGCATCAACTACATTAAAGAGAATCACTTCATTTAAAGTGAATAAAATAGACTTCTTACTGGAGTTCAATAACCGCAGATGAACTTAGCCGTTTACCTGACTTGAATGTGTTGCGCAAAGCGCAGGTGAGATGAAGGGGGAGAGCAGGCAGTGGGCCAAACCACTGTGAGAGGCAGGTGTGGGGGAACTCAACAGTTGTTTAAACTCTAAACATATTTTTTGCGTTTGTATTTTCTTCTAATTACACAATTAGTTTAGGTAAACATAAACATATTTATGACAATAGCAAAGGCGAGTTTAATTGTTCGAGGGGGGACATCTCCCGGATAGAGGGGGACTTGTCCCCTCCGTCCCCCCGGGATTTACGCCCCTGGTGTGAACTACACCCTCTGTATAAAAGACCTGATTCAAACCATCAGCTGTTTATTGTGTTAACTAGGGAGATTAATTTACGCAGTAACCAACATTCAGAGCTGGTCTGATGAGTAGAATTAGATGTTCTATTTAGGGAGAAATTTAAAACATTCTGGCAGGACGGCCCGAGGTCAAGGGTTGGGATCCACTGGCAAATTACAATTAAAAAATATATATATACCAACAAGTACTAGAATTACAACAATTAATTTTAAATTGTTTTAAATGTCAAAACTGATAAAATAATTGAGGATTATTTACAGTGTGTAATGTTTGGGAGTCAGCCATAATAAGCACACAAAATGACTCTTCCAGCTGGTGGCATTCGTCCGCCTGAGGATTTTCGAGTCATTAATCATTCAAAGAGCGATTGTTCTGCATGAGCCAACAGGTTTCTCAAACACTCACATGTGAGGGGAAATGGGATTTGTGTCTTCAGAAAGTCACTCGTAAAAGTCGGGCATTACAATAAATATTTTATGGACGACTTGAATGTGAACTTTCAAAGAACTGAAAGCTGTTTTAGACAACAGGGAGGAGGGACTGATGTTTTACAGATAGCACTGATGCCAGTAATAAAGGGCAAACATGTGGTCAAAACTTGGATATCTATTTTAACCAATGAAACTGATCTTTAATGAAACTTGGTCTTTAACAAGTTAAACAAGAGGAACTGATGCTGCTTTTAAGAAATACATTTTCCACGTGTGTCTTTTCATCCCCAAGGGCTCAAATAAATGTAAACATGCCTTTGCCAGGTTTCAGTGATTCTGTGAAGATACGCCATGCTTTCTGGAGCCCTACAGGATGAGAGTAGAATTTAAAATACATGTAAAAAACTATCAACGGGAACTTTTGTTTCATTTTTCCTTAAAATGTTTCTGAATGGAGTTTACATCACAATTAGTGTAAAAAAAGACAACATGGAGGTTATATCTGTGGCTCTTTGCATGATAAGGAAAGTGTTTTAGAAACTCATGTTGCACATATTTATTTTAAAACAAATAACCAGGTTTCTTTTCAAATATGCCCTAAACCCCATTAGAGCTTTATGGTTAGTTTTAAGAGATGCCTGAACAAATTTCCACATTTAATTCAGTCAATGGCTTTGGAGAGAGGCGGAGGACTGCGGCGGTCTGTAATCATCATCTTCAGCAGCTGTTTGACTGGCTGGAACACAAAGCCACAGGGGTTAAAGCTGTAACCCTCATCTTTAATTTGTGCTATATTCGGTGGAGAACGGTCACCGTAATCACAGGCCGGCGAACGCTGATGCACACTGACGGCCCTTCGTTAGCATGAGCATCCACCCCCGATCCACTGCTGCGGGCCAGTGGAACACGCCCACATCCATCGCATCACTGCTCGCCTCCAGAGCTGAAATCTGCTGCTTATGAACTGCTTTCTGCAAACGTACACCAGGACAGAGATATGTTTAGGTATGAATATTAAAACCCTCAATGCATCGCCTCTATATGAAGCAAAAACCAGGGACTACCTTTTATTTCTATCTCATGTAGGCAAAAATGTACTTACAACCAGAATAAATCCTGACAAGTCTTGTATAACACTAAAGGCGTTTATTTAGCAAAAACAGCTGACTGGCTGTCCGATGTCCCACATACACAGCCACTTACCTCATAAGTCAAATATATTTATATATACAGTATATTTAGTTATATAAATACAATGAACTGATATAACTATTATGATTTAACTCATTTGTACCTCGCAAACTAGTTTCTTATCGCCTTTAAACTAAGATACGACATTCAAACAAGATGAACAAGCAATATGTTTGTGTAAATTGTAAATAAAATCTCATGTTATTAATTAGATATGTTTAATTTGTATTTATTTGTAAGTCTAGTATTGGTGAAGTTATTTGTAAGTGTAATATTGGTGAAGTCAGGATGACTTGCAGTACACGGATGAGCGACTGGTGTATCAAGCATTCCAGAGTGCAAAATGAGGTATGGCTCAGTTATTTATTTACTTGCTTTTTATTCATACTAGATTGATAATTATGGAAAAAAAAAAAAAAAAATATACAAGCAGTAAGATAAACATTTATTAAAAGGCATTAGAAGTAATATAAAGATTATGTAAGCATGATATTAATGATGTAAAACAATTAAAAAAGCAAAATTTAGAACCACTTAATGACTAAATCGATAAGCTGTGCATCAATTTTACCAAATAAGTAAATACATAAATATGTGATCTACAGTATTTCTGCTTCCTCCTCCCCACCCCAAGAGAGATTCATCGATGTCTGACCACTGTTCTCAGATGCAGAAGGGTTCACCACGCCTCGGGAACATATGACTGAATAAACTCTTTAATGTGCGTCAGACACACAGAGCCTTCTTATAAAGCTTGAAACCCAGAAATGTGACAGTACACCAAACGAAAAACTACAAAATGTATACGTTAGATATATTTTTCCATTACATAAATTATGAAGTTGGAACTTACATTTTCCTCTTAATGTTTGGGGTTTAAAGTGTAAAGTGTCTTTTATTCTGTGAAGATTAAACAAGCTACATTATTATTCAGCTTCATAGATTTAAAAATTCCTCAGCGGTTTGTGATCAATTTTATGATACAATGGGATTTCCCTCACATTCCAAACACTTTTCTTTCATCCCAATGATTTAATTGTGAGCAAATCCTGCAGTCATGCAAATTCAAATTCATTTCTCATTCAAATGTCTGTATATCTTGCCACGGGTGTAGCTGGCAGAATGTAATGTCCACACAAAGGATAATCCAAAATAAGTACTTAAATAAGAACAAATGGAAAACAGGGAATCAGGAACTCGGGAAACAAACACACGTAGCATTAACAATACTAGACATAGAACAGAGGGAGACACCGGGCTTAAATACTATGGAAGACACTCAGGGAAAACAGAAACAGGTATGGAACTAATTAACAATGACGAAACACAAGTGAAAACTAATTAACTAATAATGAACATAACCAGGGGAGGGAAAACACCAAACAAAACATACAACAAACGTGACATATATAAAGTGGATTGAGTAAAATTAACATCAATAAACTAACAGAGCAGATGACCTAGTATTGTGTAAAGTTCAATCCATTTTACAAAAGAAACCGTGATATACCGGACTTGAGCTTTTCAATTATCCCCATAAAGAATTTACTTAAATATGCAAGTTAAATGTATAAAAACAATATTTTCCACAATGACTTTTTGACAATATTCATATCCATATCTCCATCCTCCCTGTCTATTCCTGTATCACTTAGTAAAAATGAAATAATATGCCATAAAAGGTATAAAATGCATTCTAACGATGGTCTACAGTATTTATAAAAACAATATCTCTATGTTCTACATACAAGATTATTTCTGCATCATTCTCTTCATCGATGTCTGTTGGTTGAGCATCAGTGCTGTTAAATTAACCAAGCGTGGAGCTTTATTTTGGTGAGTTGTGTTTAATTTAATCTGGATTAAAAGGAGCCGTGGGGAGCTGCCAGTGTGCTTCAGTCGGTCTGATTAAATAAACAGGAAACAGTCACAGAAGGGAGAAGTGAACCTCTGATATAGCTCAGAAAGACACCCTGTAGAGATAAAGAGAGCTGATTGAAGGCTCAATTGTACAGATTTGGGTGTTAAAAGCTTTAAAGGGGTCTCTGAGGAGATGATGGTACTGTTTAAATAACTTTGGGGAATCTGAGAGATGTTATGCTGACATTGAAGAAGTCAATCATTTTGTGATGAACTCCCAATAGAAATGGTCTGTTTAGACCATAGTTATATTGTTACCTATATAACTTCAGGTTTACTGATGTTATCAGTGCTCAATAACATCATGAAATGATTCCACCAGCAACAACCTTATTTAATAAAGGATTTATTATAAAATAGCTTTATTTAACTATTTATTCTTAATTATTCTTCATTAGTGACAACTTTGGGTGCTGACAGACAAATAACCATCAAGGTGGTTCCATTCACATTGCACCAAACTTTTTTTCAATATGGTTTTGACCTATTTGAAGACCCATGAAGTGCCTTGAAATCTGCTTCTTTAAAGCTCTAAATTCTTAAGAGCTTTCGTCAGAAAAGAAAGGTAAGCAAAAGTGCAGAATGATGTCACATCTTTGTTTTCAATGCTTATATCTTCTAAATACTTTTTTTTGTCAAAAATGATAACATGGGGACTTGAATTTTTCGGCAGGATACAAAAGAAGATATTTTTGAAGAATGTTGGTTAACTTTGGCCACTACTTTAATGGACTGGAAACAAAAACACTGAGACCTTCCTAATTATTTAGTATGGTGTAGTAGCCTACATCATCTAGAATGCAACTAAAATGTCGTCATATACATATATATATATAAACATATCCACAAACTATAATTGACACTATATATAAAACCATATTTACTTTTAATTAATGCACATTTTTAATAATAACACTGTAGTAGAGTATGCGGGGCGAGACCGTGGTTCGAGGCCGGTAAGTAATTGTTAATTAGCACCAGTGGTGCGCGCACCGGCCTCGCATCACGTAGGAGATTGGGAGCATATAAAGAAACAATGGCGACCGGACCGTCGAAGAGAGAGGACCGGGCCCGAAGTGTTTGTATATGTATTCATGTTTTACTGTTGCTGTTGTTCGCCGGTGGTCGTCCGTGAGGGGCCGCCGGCTGTTATGTTTTGGTGTGTTTGTTACCCGGCGGTCATCCGTGAGGGGCCGCCGGCTATTATTATTACTTTATTAAATTTTTAAATGTCTTCCGGTTCCCGTCTCCTTCCTGCCCTATCTTGAATCCCATTACAAACACATTTTATTTTCATAAGAAAAATCATTGAACATTATAATTTTCCAAAACGGCAGTTTACAATAGTAATTTAACTTTATTCATGTCTGTTCCTCTGCATGAAACAAATATTGCTTTATTTTCTGAAATGTAAAATAAATGTTCTTTATCTTGAGTCTATAGTTTTAAAAAAAGTGGGTTGGTTACTTTTAGCTGTACCTTCAATAAAAAGTTAAAGATCTTATCAATGATTTAAGCCTACTCTAGAGATTCACATACTGTAATTATTATCACATGTCTTGTGTAAGTTAAGAACTGAATCAGATAATCACATATATAGGTTGATTTATTCATTTATATTTTGGACTTTAAAGGGCTGCAATCTCATAAAATGCACTTTTAAATGTTTATCTACTAGAGATTGAGTCGCCAGGCTGTGTGCAGAAACACCCTGTCATTTTACAAATCCCTCTATTCTCCTTTTTGTAATCGCCTTTAAACAACAACAGTGACACAAAACAGGCTGTTGTGGATCCCCTAACAATCTGATGACACATTGTTTACGCCTGCCCATTACCGCTCACAGACTCTGCCTTATGAGCACTTAGATCCACATTCAGCCAGAAAAACGCTATCAGCCATTTTCAGGCAAGAGCAGATGTAGCCACTAGCCAGCGATTAAAATGTCTAAGAAACAACAAATATGTGGTGTTGTTGGATGTAAAATGGAACAAAAAAGTAGGCAGAGTGGAGAACAATATGACGAGCCCATGGTTCCTCCCGCTGCGACCTCGCGGACCGGAGTTATAACGATTGAAAGTCCAGGGCGGGACGATGATGACTTAGCGTTCAGGAAGAATTTTCTTTTTTCGGATTGACAAACCAACATTAACCGGTCCATATTTCCGGTCCGGAAAGACTTAGAGAAACGAGTCAGGAGTTGTTTTAAATGTCTCCGCTGGGGCATTTGAACGATACTGACCGCGAGTTGATGCAACCCCTAGGTCGGGAGCTAGAGCTCCCGGTAGCCGGAAAGGTTGAAAAATCTAAGCTCCGGGACCCGGTGGCCTGTCAGTATAGCATGGCTTTCGACACGAAAAAAATCTCAAGAGTGGATCAGTACCAGCTGTTCGCAATCAGGCTAATTTTGAGAGTTTACATTGGTCTAAAGACAGGTGTCTGACATATACAAGTACTCTGAATTCATGTTTTAGCCAATATCCGTGTTTATGTCATGCAAATTATCAATCATCAATGGCCAACATTTCAACAGCACATGTTGTTCTATCTATGTTTTTGTCTTCTCCATTTAATTCGTATTATGAACAAGGCATTAAGGTGATTTTTATTGCAGTAAGTGTATAGTTTTGGTTGGATAGGGCATTACAGTTTTTACACCAGAACACAACAAATGACACGTAATTATTATGTATATTACGTGTCATTTGTTGTATTCTGGTGTGATACTTGTAATATATGTGTACAAGAAATGTCTGTCATACTGCCATGTTGGTCAGAACTGCACACAAGTTTTTCACCTACTGTTGGACCTGTGTATATGGTTGAGTGACAATAAAGGGATTTGATTTGATTTACAGACGTAATTGCGCTTCCCGCCATATTTCTTTTTTTATTGTCATACAAAGCACATGTCTAAGCACTCTACGTCATATTTTGCATACGGGGAGGGAAGCAGAAGCTTATTTGCATTTAAAGAGACTCACACAAAAACGGGACGTTTTCCATTGCAGCCACAAATGACCATGTTCAACATATTGTAATGAAAGATGGTGTATCTTGTAAAGAAAGGTGGTGTATCTTGAGCTGAAACTTTACATTTAGGCATTTGGCAGACACTTTTATCCAAAGCGACTTACATTGCTTTATCCTATACATTTTACATAGGTATTTGCAATCCCCTGGGATGTATTGTTAAGTCTTTTGCATTCACGTTGAGTGCATTCGCATTTATAATACGTCCGTCTGAGCAGCCAAAGCGTCCGTTCTGGCCCAAAACGATAGCGGCCCACCAGGAAAACTTATCTATACATAAATATTAGATCAATTATACACATATATATATATATATAATTATTTTCTAAATGACTACGTTTTTTATGCCAGAAGTCCTTCAACTCCACTTTGAAATCTTCATTAACAGAATCAGACAGTCCTGTCATTTACAAGCTTCTATTCCTGATCTGTTTTCTCATAGGCCTGTTAAAACACATGCACCTGTTGAAGTTTCCTCTCAGATCTCTAAAGCTCAGCTCACCCTCCCCAGGAGATCCGTCTAGCAAGTGCCCTTTTTCTGATGAACAGAAGTCAATACATCTACACAAGTGATGACAATTCAGCTCTGACGGCTTAAAAATGTGTAGCTGCACAGTTTAAAATGTGGATATACACATGATTCTCATCAGAAAAAAAGTCCAATATGTAATGAATAAACTGTATGATAGATGAGACAGGGGCAGGTTGTTACACTGAAACTTTTGTATACAGTCAATACTCGATTCTCAATTCTGCACCCAAATAGAATCGTGTCACTATTGGCCAGAACAAAAACACAACCTATTGACCCTATAAGAAGCATGCTGTCAATACACATTGATCCCAATTGAATTTATTTTAATTTATCCATGTCAGCCTCTGTTACGTCTGTTTTCAAAGTTCAAATGATGTTTAATCTTCTAGGATATTCTTTGCACTCTCAACTTTCAGCTGCCAAATCCAAAATGAATTTATCCCATCTTAATGCTTGTGTCTTATCCCCTGAAATCTGCCTTTGTGACCCCAGCTTGCATTTAATGTTCTAGCCATTGTTTCAGTCCCATTATACATGAACCTTGCTCACGCATAATCATTTATCTTGCGTGGGAACTGGAAAAGGGGTAAGATGGTTCTTCTGGTATACTATTTAGGCTTTTAGCCAATGTCTCACTTTCTCCTGTTTGGACTATAAATATAAAATGTGCAATATGAGCCAATTCTTTAAGCCTGCGTAGAGCTCATGGCTTAAAAGCTTACGGTACAGTGAAAAAAAGTTCAGAGCCTGACCTGAGATCTGACACTTCCAGATTTCTCCAAGAGAGAATGCCATGATGGCATTATAGGACCAGAGGGTTAGTATTATAATGACCATATTATCATTTTTGGATGAAATATCCCCTAAGGCCCAAGTTCTCAGTGGGTGATCAAAAGTTAAAGGAAGAGTTAACCCCAAAAATGAAAGTTTTGTCTTTTTTACTCAACCTTTAACACATTTTGACAAATCACTGACATGTCTTTCCGAACCTGTATGACTTTATTTCTTTAGCAGAACACAAAAAGAAGATGTTTTGAGGATTGTTGATAATAAAACAACATTGACCCCTATTGACTTCCTTTGTATGGACACAAAAAAGACATTTCTCAAAATATCTTCTTTTGGGTTCCACAGAAGAAATATGAAATGCAGATTTGAAGTACACAATGTTGAATAAATGATGACACGAATGATGAAAAAATTGTAATTTTGGGTGACCTCTTTAACTTGAACATACATGAGTAAAAAGTGTAAGCTAAAGTAGAAAACTTGTTTGTTCGTTTTCAAATTCACCTGTATTTAACTAAAAACTGAAACCATAACTTCTGCCTCTCTCACCATCCCTGTTTGAAAAATAAAATTGCAGGTTACTTTACACATCTTTACATAAGTAAAAAAAATGAAATCCTGAAATCTTACACAGAAGTTCAAATGATGAATCAATCATTATGACGATAGAAATGTATCTGTTGAGTTTTGGGGATGTTTGTGTACTCAGCAACTAATATTTGTTCTCTTAACAAAGTTTAAAGATTGCTTAAATTGTTAAACGAAACTGCATCACATAATATTCAACCATAAATTGAACTGCATATTTTATCTGACAAATTTAAGACATCTGTGATGGGTACATGAAATTTATATGCAGAAAGGACCCTTCCACAGGCAGAAAACAGCTTTGCACATGTTGGTTATGGCGTGTGACTGAGGATGCAAACACGGGCAAACATTGTGTCCTAGTTCCAGTGAGAGAATGACAGCTGCCAGAGCTAACAGACAGGAAGGGGGAGGAGACTCTGGAAGGGGCCGTGACCAGCCAGTGAGCTAATATCCAAAGCCCACCCTACCCCCACCCCCTGCATTACACTCCCGAGGGAAAGAAAGAGGAGAAATGAGGCTGATAGGAAGTCAACAGCTGCAACTCTCAAACACTTCAGACACAACCTCTCGGTTCCCATCCAGCAATGCACCTGGATTACTCGCCGAAGACTAGATAGAAAGACACATTGCAATTTCATGATTCATTTTGTCTGAGATTTTGTTTGCAACGGGTCGAAAGCTCAAACTATATCCACACATAGGCTACCCAAATACAAAATCAGCTTCAGCATCAAATAGTTTGCTGCAAACCTGCAATATCTTTCTGTTGCATTTTTACATATACGTAAGCATTTTGTTTGTTATTGACTTGTTTGTTTATGATTAAATCGGGATCTGATCATTTCTCCAGTGTACAATAAATCCAGGAAGGAGGAAAATGTATTGCTTTTTCATAACATGTTAAACCTTTTATCAACATTGATGCAGTAGCAAGACAAAAAGGGCAAAAGAGGATTGTGAATATTAAAGAAACCAATCATATTAATGGCATTTATGACGATTTCATATTGAATCACAACTATAAGAGATGCTACTATGACTTTATTACACAGATGAACAAACAACGGATTCTAACATGTTTCATGTCAGTGCAATTCATTACTATTATTTTATGTACGGAAGACTGATCCTTTTCTTTTCCAAAACAAAAAGACTTAACACAGCTACACAGCTAACCTTCATTGCAAACTAAACAATACAATAAAAAACAAACAAACACAATACATACCTTTTCAGTACAAAATGAATGGTGCTCTCTTAAAGAATCTGCTCTACAAAATTATATTTCAACATTATAAAAAGGCCATATACAGAAGCCTCATTGAACAGATTTGTATAATTTTGTGCAGTTTCTGTTTCTGACAGTATGATCACTGTAGTGTGTTGAGTGTTCTGAGTATTGCTATTTGTGCTAGAAAGTGTAAACTGTATATTCAAAGTTTTGTACTTATGACAAGTTCTCCATTCCTGAAGTCTATTAATATGAAGGAACAGCAAAAAGAAAAAAATGTTTTAACTGCTCAATAACTATGAAATGAGTAGAAATCTGAGAAACAAAACTTTACAATTTTGTATTTTTTCACAATGCATCATTTCAAACCAAAACACAATTTCCTCAACCTCTTTCTCACTTTATGCCACACACACACACAGTTATTATAACATTATTGCGGCCATAATTGATTATGTTCAATAAATTAAGTTCATTGGTAAATTGAGAATCCTCTTCGATTTATTTTCCTCTCTCATCATCATTCAAACTACAGTACACCAATCACAACATATTTATGATATCTCACTCGTCTCTTGATCATAGATTATGTGTATGTGGGTTTATATCCAGCGAGACATCAATCAAAGTGTTATAATCATCTGAGATGGTCTGTAATCTCATTGTACAAAAGAAGACTCAGATTTGGACATGATGGATGAGCATATGTGTGGTTTGACATCAGTAGTGGAGTTCAGGGTGGATATAAAATGATCAACCATCATTAATGCCTGGAATTAGGAAAGTTCCAAACTACTTTTCGTGTTCCAGTTTTCAATATTTCCTAAGCCCCTGATGAGAAAGATTCCCAAAGATACTCTATGGTATAGCTTCTGTTTCAGCAATACAATATGGGGCCCAAGTAAATGTCCCAGGCATTTTAACCAAGAACCCTTACATTATTGAAGTTATCAAGTCCCTGAAAGTACAACAGCGTGGTATCAGAAGAGTATGTGCCTAGATTAAAAGTGAACTTTGTTTGTGACTGGACCACAAAGTTACAGAGACAGCAGTAAACATGCTAAGTGACCTAGATAAGTGGAAATCACAACGTCAAGTGACAGAACCAGGTGGAATCAGCAAATGGACGGAAACCGATTTGACGTCAAACAAATTGAAACATACATATGCTGTAGTTGTAGAACTCACTATACGTTTTTAAACTCTTACTAGATTATTTTAAGTGCAGCTGAAATTTGTATTTGAAAAGGAAGACATGCATACCCTGAAAGTCCTCAATGATTGTCATGTTGAGATTAGTTTTTATAAAAAAGTTAATTGACTGCAACATTTTATAAAAAAATGTCTTGTTCAGTGCTAGACCCAAACAGCTGTATTATAGTCAAACAAGGGATGGACTTTGTCCAAAGGATCTGTTCGACTGTCAATATTTAGTTCAAGAAACTGACCCCTCTCTTCTTTCGGCTGAGGACATGACTGTCCCTTTCCCATTTGTCCTCCTGTCCAGAATGGTAAGTAAAAGCCCCCCCGGGACTTTGTCGCCTTCTTGGGCCTCTTGAGGAGTTCCTTCGCTGCGTTGTGATCTGGTGACATCCAGCCGGGCTTCTCCTTCAGCAGTTTATCCCGATCGGGTCGAACGCCACGCAAGAACTTCTTAAAGATGTTGGTGGTCAACGAGAACCTTTGACAGAGCTCTTGGGAGCGAGTGAATCTGAGCGGGTGGGCTGGAGAATCGGGTCTGTTGAGATCCTTTTCAAGTTCGGGAAGATCCAACCAGTTGCCCACCAAGTCAGCGAAGACGTTGTCTCCGAGCACAAGAGGCTGGCGATTGCGACTTTGACTCATGAGAGAGGACGTCCAATCACCAGAGTCATCCATACTGTCCTCACCGTATTTACTGTCAAGCGACGGTCCCTCGCGAGACAAGCTATGTAGGATCCCCGGTAGGTCTACTACATGGGCTGGAGGTGCCTGCTGTTTCGGTACTGACAAATCCTGCTGGTTGATCCTGTGAGGTACAGGTAATTGGCCCAACTTTGGACCACAGTACTCCACTTGTGTGGCTGTGTAACCTGAGATCCGTCTAGGCGGCGGTGTGCTCTCGCTCTCCAGGCTGGATGACGAGGACGAAGTCCCCAAGCTGTTGCATTGGGGATGCTGGGATGCGTCCTGATCTTCTAAAATGAAGGTCCTGATAGACTGGGGTGTCTGGTTGTCTAGATTGGGGATGGTGCTGGAACTTTGTACAGCTCCTCGAGTCAAACAAACAGTATTTCCTGAGATCTCTAGTTGCTCAAGGGCAGTTTGAACCTGAAGAAGTTTCAGTTCTTGCAGAGCTCCCATCATACTGTTCATTTGAGCATGTAGTCCATCACCGGCATCCTTCATGGAGAGCTGAAAGCACAAGAAAGTACATTTCAGTAAGCATTACAGGACCAAAAACAGAAGATAAAGGTAAAGCGAACAGCAAAGGATCCCTGTTGTGTAGGGATGTGGTTCTCAAATCTTTGAGGCCCAAGTGACACCTTAACTGGTACTATTGGAGATCTGTAAAAGGACTAGGATTGGGTATCGTTCGAATTTTAGCAATTGCAATTCCAGTTAAAGATCCCTATCTTAGTTTTTGATGTATTCCAAAAAACATGAAAACTACATACTTTATAGTGGACCTCAGAGCAGTGTAGCATTGCATTACATTTTCCCTTGTTTGTCTACATTTACTCACTTGACACTATAGATATGGACTAGAAGTACTTTTTTGGTCCTGTTACTTTACACATTGTACTCGTCCAGATACTGGAGAGAGAGAGCGAGAGTGTTAGCGCTAAAACTGTAGAGAGAGCGTTTTACTCCCTTACATTCAATTCACAGGTCACATGCGTTCTGAACCATAGAGTATGATCCGTACGGATCACGGATCATCTGTGATCTGTTTCACCACTAAACCACAGGGGAGAGGAAACGCGTGTTGTAGAGTTGTTTGTCCGTTTATGGCAGCTGTACAGAACGAATTCAATGTATGTGGGTCCGCTCTATATGTAGATATAAACAGCTTATTCTAAGGTATTAGAAACATAACGGTTCATTGTGTAAGGTCTTTAGATCCTCCTAAAAACCCTGTATTGTTCCTTTAAACTGATATTCTGATAAACTGATAAACATCTTGCAATACACCATTCTGTCACTCCTCACTTTTTTGGATTTCTTTCCACATTATGTTGTACACTTGCACTTGATAAAGACCCCATCCACCTACAAGGTACAGGCATTCACAGAAATGTTCCATAGCAACATCACATATTATGGAAAAGTCATTTATATAAATTATAAAATAAGTAGATTTCTCAGTGTCTACCATACGATATCTAATAAAGTAAGAGCTGGGGGCTCCATATGGCCTGTGTCTCAGGGTGGAATGCACTCTTGGCAGCTGTGGACCGAGCCTGTCGCATTCCCACATGACACTGAAAGCTGTAGTCATGTGACCTCACCGTTTCCCCTTCTAGTGTAACAGTCCCAGAACAATAAACCTGACTCTTGCCCAGACATGTACTGTACACTGGCACAAACTGCTGGAAGCAATTTTGTTAAAGGATGCATTTAAACTTCTCAAGTTCGATGTTATTTAAACTGGCTCTTTATCGGTTACGTCTTATTATGATTCATCAAAACGTCTATCATGATAACCATAAAAAAACAAAAATAGGAAAATAAATTTAAGTAGCATAGCTTAGTAATTATTAGCATCATATTGTAGAAATAAAAACAAATTGAAATGTTTGCAGCCTCTGAATTTTAAATGCACACTGTGCGAAACAAAGCTTAGAGACATAATTTATGATTTACGATTTATGTTATCATTTCGGTCAAAACCTTCACAATAGGTAACAATCAATTTATCATGTACAGATTTACGAATGATATCATTACTAATGCAGATCATCTGTCCTCATAACCACACAAACATTAAGAGCTATCGTCTTACCTGGCATCATCTTTCACTGAGGGATTTCCCTGCCCTTTGCAACCCGTATGCCTCTCTACTCTCACTCCTCTCACCTTTCAAAAGGCATACCCCCCACCCCAGATTTAACTCTCTGCCAATGAGAGACCCACTGAAGCCCTGGCACCCAATCAGACGGGACTAGACTTTAATCCCTAACAGAGGGGCCGCTTTATTCAAGCGTGATTGATTGTCAAAGAACTGGCGAGAGTCGTAAAAGCAGGGAGGGGCCGCTGCCATATGTTTATATGACAACGTTTCACTTAAACTGGATATCTTTTTGGGATTCTTTGATAAGCCACATGAAAAGTGCACTGTTCTTGCTCCACATATGCTGGATAGTTTATAGCAAAACATTAAAAATTAAATAAGCTTGTGCCAAGCTTCAAAAGCACCCAGAACCGAAGTACCACGTAAGCATTGTAAGTGTTCGGATGCTTCGGCATTTGACAAATTCATTTTATTCAATATCGAAAGTGTTTTGATGGCTGAGAAAGGGAGCAAAATAAAGGTGCCAATGCTGTATGGCCCTCAGTGACACCAGACATGGCGCGCCACGTTAAAACCGCAATAGTTGAAAGAAGTTGCAATTGTAACAAAGACTTCAAACTCTTAGATATGGTCTCCTTCCAAAGAAGCAATACCAACATATGCAACAACATGAGAGTCAGTAAACAATGACAGAACTTTATTTTTGGATGAGCTGTTACATTAATTTCATCCATCTGGTTGTCCATCTTCAGCTTGTCTTTAATGTTACATGTACAGTATGTATAGTCCAGTCATTTGGGATAATGGGACATCTTTATGAGCTGTGCAACGAGACATCATTACCATTTGCTTAGAAAGTCCCGAGTGTATTAACACATGAACTGTTTCAGTCTGCCATAACACCTCCAACAGGCTTTTAGAATGATTGCTCTTCAATAATTTAATGATTTTTGTCTGCTGCACATGGAGATTTGAGATTAACCTTATTTTAGATTTTGAAATGCATTCTAATCTGGATATTCTTAAGAGTAATAGTTTTCAGGTTTTAACTTGCTCTATTATAAGACTCAAACTGTAGGTCTAGTGGGTTAAACCACTGAACTGGTAAATCAAAGGTTGCTGGTTCGATCCCAGCAGACACCACCAGTGTGTCCTTGAGCAAGACACTTTACTCCATGTTGCTCCAGAGGGATTGTCCCTGTTATAAGTGCACTGTAAGTCTGCCAAATGACTAAATGTAAATGTAAATGTTATTTCAACCTCATTAGCTTTCCGAAACCTAACATTACGTTTATAAAAAGAAAACATGTTGACTGAAAAGTTTCTCCAACGCATTCACTAAAAGACCATCTCATTTCTAACAATCATTATATTAAAGAAAATCACTGCTCATTAATAGAAGGTGTCTATGACAGAAATTTAAAGCGAAGAATTTCATATTTTGTTGACAAGTTGCATCATCTAACTAGATCTGGGTCGAACCCTCTAACCTAGCTCAGATGCTATATATTAAAATAAAACCAAAAGCCAAAGCTTGCATTTTTGTATCCCTTCAATAACACTGTATGCAAAAGTATGATATTGACCCAACGTGATGTCCAACTTTGGAAAATGTTTTTTTTAAATCATGTATAATATTAAAGATGTATTAAAAGTTTTCTATGCATGTTGTGTGGTTGTGTTTGGAGTATAAACTGAACGCCGGATTTGACAAGAATTTAGGGAGGCATGCACGAGTCATGACCCAAGAGAATGACTGCACTTCATAATTACAAGAGAGGATCAATACATATTAAAAACAGATAAAACTTCAGAACATGTATGATTTTTTCCTGTCAGCTTTCAGTTTTTTCCATATTCCCTGATATGCTATAATTTGCTATTTTTGCCAAATAATTTAGCTTAATAAATATCTAAAAGCCCATTTAGTACCATACTAAATGTTAATGGTTTAATTAAACCTGAGGTGTTATCAACAGCAAATATTATGCAAATATGTCAAAAGGACATCATTTTTGGCCACTAGGCTTTATATTGTTCTACACATTGTAATAGTAATGCTTATATTGCTAAGCCTGTTTTTTCTTATATTACTAAAGCCTATTACCGCAATTTTCCCACAAAATATCAAACAATAATTGGCAGTACAACCACAGACTCGATAGTAGACTTAGATAGTAGCATCCGAGTTTACCATCATACAGGGCCTTAACCACAGCCACGTTCTGCACCCTCTGGGTGTTTGCTTTTCACAGCTCATGTGCTTCAGTGTTCTGAGAAAATCAGACTTAAAGTGTTAATATATGAACTGAACACGTCATTAAACTCCAAACAGGCCTCCAAAAGCCCACTAACTGAGCTCTGAATGTTAGCCAGTGGCTAGGAAAATGCATCAAAGCAGGTTTACAAGAAACACACATGTACCAGCAAATGGGTACAGTGTTAAGGGACAACGTTTTTCAGTATTTTCTCACCCTGGCGTCATTCCAAAACCATTTATTACTTATTAATTCTTTCATGTTGGACACAAAGTTTATAAAAAATGAAGAAGATGAAGTCTTTCGGAACTCATACCAAAGCTTTGTGTGCATACAAAAAAATTGTTTATCATACCCTTTTTCTTGCCTTAAAAATACTTTATTTATTGATCATTTTCCACTTCACGATTATGTAAGGTACAAATAAATCTAGGGCTTGGCGTAGGTTTGATATTGTAGTCACCTAGTCAGCAGTCCTTCATACAGTGAATGAATAATTTTAATTTCTACATTAGAAGAAGTAGAATAAAAATAGTCACTTTTTTCATCTAAATGAAAAAAAAGTACTCAATAAAAAACATATCTTATCTGTAAATATACAAACCTAAATTGGGCTCAACTGATGAATTATTCACTTAAATAAATATGTATTTGGCATTTGGAATAGACCTCTTGGAACTTAACTTGACTACACGTGATATACAGTATATAATTATGCTCTCAATGGGGACATTTGATAACATTTTCTTTAATCTGCTCTATTTGTAATGACCCTTCCTTAAGAAGAAACGCCTTATATCCTGTTGACACGCAACATTTCAAAATAAAGTCCCTCAGATGGACCACAAACAGAGAAAGTCTTGTGTGCAGACGTGCTTGATTTCTGTTAGCTAACTTCAGATTTAAATACCAGCAATACAAATGTTTGCAAACATAAAACAATGCAGGCATTATAGCACACATGCATATGCATGAATCCAAATAAAAATGCCTTTCATCAGGTCTTAAAGACCAACGTTTAGATACACAAACACCTGCAGATCTCAAAACATCGAAACAACTTTGGCCAATAAGACCATTTATAAGAGACACTGTGGGGTCACAGTCCTGTGGCCTAGAATAGACCCTTTCAAGCAGTGCATTCTGGGAACAGGAAGTGATGCAGCAGAGATTGTCAAACTTTGTAACTAGTGCATTTCATTCCCAGCAGTGCCATTAAATATGAATGCAGTGCTGTGTAGTGCAGGAGTAGTAATGTGATCTAGAATACAGAGAGTGGCCTGTGTGTGTGTGTGTGTGTGTCAGTTCAGAGGTCTACAGATGAGACCTTGACATAGTGAGTCGCTGTAATTGACAGTTTCCAGTCAGGGCACTTGGATTTCTCCATGGGTGTATACTGCACCGCTGACTAACCTGATACACAAATTTGTAAACCTGAAAACACAGTGGAAAAATGTACAATTGCCCAGCCAGAAATAGGCAACATGCCTTGCCAAAAGGCTCAGTGAAAATGGAAGCATTTGCACAGGTGCGTTTCTGTGTTCAACACAGACAGTTGGGGCCTCAAGACACTTGTTTAACATTCACACATTCAATTTTGTCGGCATGAATGTGTTGGCCACACAATTTTCATCGTCATGCTATTCTTTACCATTTCACACCGTTCTATGGTAAGTCTAAAAAGAATTGTGTTGCCCAATAAATAGCCAATACCATTTATGTAGTGTGTATCCATAACTCCTTTAGGGTCTTCCTCAGCAAAAATAAAAATATGTGCAATAAATTTGATCAATTGACATAATATAATTAAATTAGAATTGTTAGTCAATTGTAGTTAAAACATTGCACTGCTCCAAAGACATCACTTAAAAACATATAAGATGATGCACATAAACCTGCTTTCTCATACAATGCCCCATATAACCAACAAACTGCAAAAAACCTTCAAACAAAATCAATTTACAAACATTTACATGCGGATAAGATAAAGGCATTTCCTTTTGACCCAGATAGATGATATCATATGTAGGCGCCACTGAGTTCTATAAAGGTACTTGTGGCAGATTTTACATAATAGAATAAAATACAATTCTGTCATTTAGAATATGTTTTATTTGTTAACTTTATTAACCTGCATAGTACATACATCACTTTTACCACATCATTTTGTCACTAATACACGTCAGGTTGTCGAGCATTAGCCTGGCATGTAATGTAATTATTCTACACGTGAGCTCATACGTGTTGGATTCATTTAAATGTAGGACGCTAAACTCTATATAACGACCATTAAAATCTATTCCTCAATAAAAAATCGGTCAAAAAAGCTCAGCAAATCTCAGCAACAACCCAAGTAAGTACTCGTTCCTTTTTAATCTGTCTGTTCTCAATCTGTGGATTCATTTGGATGCAAATCTGTCAGATAAGCTTCACACCAAAATAGAAAGAGCAACTGATCTGTCCAAAACCACCCACAACAGTTGCTTTCAAATCACTTTCGTATGAGTTTGGACACGGAATCAGCAATCTGCAACACTGATGAACGCCATCAGCGCTACGATCACCCGCGTCAGCCCTGCAGCTGCCACCAGGGCATGGGCCAATTTTAGCCGAGGGGAAGGAAGGGCTGACTCAAGAATGAATGACCTGAGGTCTGCTCTATTCTTCTGCTCGAATAGAACAAACGTACAGCTTCTCAAAAACCTCCACCTCTCGATTGTTTATTTAAACCCAGCTGGACTTCACATTAAAGCGTTAAAGTGATAGTTTACCCAAAAATGAAAACTCTGTCATCATTTACGCACCCTGTTGTCATTTCAAACCTGTATGACTTTATTTCTTCGGCAAAACAAAAAAGATGTTTTGAAGAATGTTGTTAACTGGCCCCCATTCACTTGCATTGGTTTTGTGTCCATACAGTAGAAGTGAATTGGTGAATGCTGTTCGGTGACCAACTTTCTTCAAAATATCATCTTGAAATATCTATCTATTGAATCTTTTCGGACAACTCCATGATTTGTGAAAACTGAGGTGGAGTTTTTTTCTATTCGAGAAGAAGAACGACCAGAAGGTAATGGAGGCAAGTTAATATTCACAATATTGTGAATATGGTCATAGCTGAAGGGCACAAAAAACCTCCAGTGCCATGATAATATTTCAAATATAACGGCATTGATTGCCTTCACAGTCATTACATAATAAAAGCTTTCCTGTAGCTCAGTGGTAAGAGCATTGCGTTAACAATGGAAGGTTGTGGGTTCGATCCCAGGGAATTGTACATACCTAAGTAAAAAAGTATAGGATAAAGCAATGTAAGTCGCTTTGGATAAAAGCGTCTGCCAAATGCATAAATGTAAATGTAAAACATGTATTGAGCAGTACACAAATGTTTAGTAATAAGTCTTGTTTACTCAACAAAATCTAACCAAAGGTTTTGAGCAACTGTAAGGAAAAAATTGGCTATACTGTTCATTGCTTTATCCATCAACATTCAGTGGTTCCCTAAATAGCTAAAGAACCACATCAGTTCAAAGTTCACCCTTTTTCATGACCTCTCAATGCCACACACACACAGAATGACCCTTCTGACCCCCAGTCGAGTTCACACTTGTGTTTGGCTGACAATATTCAATTAACACCTCATTACAGTTGGCGTCTCGGCAGGTGAATGTATATCTCTAGACATCAGCATTATTTAATATGCTTATAGGTATAAGAATACAGTGATTGGGAAGCATCAATCTGGCAATATAATCCTATACATCATAATAGACTACATTTCAGTTTTTCAACTGTTGTTACAACTTCTCTTGACCTTCTTCCAGAACTTCAATCTACATCCAATGTGGATGCATTTGCTTGCCCCCCCATCTAATGTTGGCTTTTAGCATATTTACTTTATTCATTTGGAATAATTACAAATTATACTAAACGCATGAAAATAATTTGTGACCAAACGTGAATCTTTGGTAGGAAATATTTACAGCCCACCTAACTACACAGTTTAGGCCAAATAATAGAAAATACAATCAATTCAAGTGGTAATATCTTGAGGAATCAAATATTGGAATATAATCTTATCAGCAAAAGAGGTCGGACAACAAAACTATGGCAGGAACCACTCCACTTCTTGACTACTAATATTATAAGTGGACTTCAGAAAAGAAAAGAAAATAATAAAAAGAAAGTATGTTCTTCCACTCTAAGATGATAAAAAAATTGTCCAACAATAGTGTTTAAATTTGACTTATTTTACTAGACCTTTTTTTGAGTGTTTCAATGAAATCCCTTTGCCCAAATGGCAGCAGACAGGCATGTGGCGTCTCTGGCAGGGACTCCAGATCTAAAGCCACACAGACAGTCTGTGCTGAACAGGGGGTTGTATGTTCTCTTCTATTTACATATGTGACCATGTGCGAGATTCACATAAACCCCTGTCTGTGTAAGCACACTGGGGTTCAACAGTCATGTCACACCACGGCTCATCCGCAGTCCCCTGATCTCAGGCCATTTGACAGACGTGTGGCTAATTTGGCTCTCCAGAAGCCCCCGACACCTTGTGTTGAGCTGAGAGTCATGTCGGGAGGCCTGAGGCTAAAGCCGCTACCTCCTGTTTGATGATTGATCCAGAAAATGTTAAAAAGTGTTTACTGCTTTCATAAAGAATCCATTGAATCACAGCCAAAGGATTCGTCACACAGTCTTTTAGTCTTTTAAGGGTTTGTATTACTTTTAAAGATCTCAGATACATCATAGGTTTTGTAGAACCGCCAAGAACTCACACATCTAATGTAAAATGAGAATCAAAGCTGCTAGTCAGCAGAAATCACACCTGCACATACCAACAATCTGAGGACACAGAAAACCTGTGGGATCTGCACATGTGTGGACTGAGTTTTGAAGCAATGAATGAAAACATGAGGTCACACTTCCTGAAAACAATGAAAATCTCTGTTACTTCTTTAAAACATCTGTGAGATTAAATGGAGAGCAAATTTTTGATACTTTTGTCTCAGATACTTTTCATGAGCTCCCGAAATCTCACAAATGTCTCCACAGAGTTTCAAAAGAGATTTCACCAATGTCACCAACTGAGCTCAGATTTGTCAAGTCTGCAATCAAAAGTCAATGTTATTGAAGATCTCAAAATGAACTCAAACATTTCTCATCAAATTTACATAAAATCCAGATTATTTAATCTCTACGCTCATTTACACCTCAATACTTTGTATATATTTAAACAATTGCCCCGTTTGTTTCTGTTACATTGATACATAAATGAAATACCAAATGAGAACTCAATCAAATTTCCTGAGTTATGAAAGAGCAACATCTGGGCAATAACACAGCAAGTGATGTGACTTCAAAATCTCTAGAGACCTGAGAGGCTACAGAGATATATGGATGTCTATAAAGTCCAGATTACATTAATGGGTTATTGTAATCATATTTCATGTTTTCTTAGCAATTGAAACTAAAAGCATGAAGCAATAGAAATCGGTATAAATCAATCTATATGTCTTTTTTTATAATTTGTAAACATCTGAAACGAATCACACTCGAATAATCATCGAAGAACCCAATGATGTTTTAATAACATTTTAAAGATTTTAAAATTGACTGAAATTAATAAACCTATGCAAACATTTACGATCTTTATCATTTATAATTAGTGAAAAATCTCCATAATTACCCAGATCGATCAACAAAAATAAAAAGACTGCCAACCCCCGGTTACTGATCCTTCAAAAACACGCGCTGCATGGATGATAATGTGGATGTGTTGATATGGAATACATACCAGTTCTTGTTTTAACCTCCTCAGACACGTGTCCATGTTTCTGCGAGATCGATCCATGTCTGCAGTCTGCATGCGATAAATAGATCAGTTTTCAGACGACAGTTTTTTCCGATTCTTCTTTTATGGCTTTCATCCTTGGAGATGCGCGCTGAAGTGTCTGATCTTCATCTGAGAGCGAGTCAAAATAAACCCGCGCAGCGCCACCCTAAGAACACATTAATCACATCAAAAAGTTACCTGAGCACACAGTAATTCAGATTGATCTAAGTCATGTCCATGGTCATCTTTGTTCCGTCGATGTCCTGGCTGCGCGTCCTCTGTGCGCTCTACACGCGCTTCACAGGCTGATCAAATAACACAGACGCGCAGTCAGCAAACAGCGGTTTCGATGAATGACTCTGAACGATGGGCATGTGTGGGGAGTCATGTATCTGTGCTCAAGCACATTATCTGTTGATGATGAGGTTCATTGTATAGTTGAATTAGAAATCATTATTGGAAAATGATTAGGGTACACACACCTTCTTAATAATAACAATCGGGCGCGTGAATATTATTAGTCACGCAAACTATAAACTAAACATACATACTATATAGATAAAAATCTAAACATGTAGTAGTACAGTTCCCATACAATGCGATATACTGTATGCTGTCGTCACTTGTTAGTTCATTTTCCTCCAACTCCAAAAAATAAAAGTTCTATGCTGTATATGCCATTAAGTGCCTTTTGTTGCACAAAACATTCTTCATAGTGGAAGAAGGTACAGACTATAAAAGATAAGGAAGAAATAGTTATTTTAAAAATCTGTGACTAAGGTTCTTGGGTGAACCAACACAGTCCAACTCCAACAGTCCAGTCCAACTCAGTCCAAGTGCAACCAACGGCTCACTCCATCCTTACTTTTTGGCGCACTACAGTAGCTGACACAGAACTTATATGTCGTCACGTTATGTATGTTACATTTCTGTCAATAAATACACATTGGATTCAATTAAAAAGACAAAAAAGCCTTAAGGAAATGAAAGAAACAGATACATTTCCAGCAATCTGCCTTAATATCAAGATGTTTATATATAGGATATTTTATTTCCGTTCAATGTATAAAGAATTTGCTGTTGAAATTGAGTTTTCAGGGTAAATGTTTGAATTGTGAGAGATGCAAATCTTATTCATATATAAGAGATCATCAGCTGTCATTGGAACCAGAGACACATTGTTCAATTTACCTTCATATCATTGGTATCACATTTTCTACAGTGTGTTCATAATAGATTTCTATCAACTTTATCTATCGAATTGAGTCACAATACACCAGAAATCAAACTTATGGATACCCCTTGCATTTAAATGTAGGTTTTCAGGAGAAATGCTCAATTTTTGTCCTTTCAGGACACAAATACAAAATCCCCAGCAACTGTTTATTGACCTGATTTCATTCAAATCATTTCCAGTCTTAGCACATGCTGGTATATGCCTGATGAACAGAAGAGAGCAGATAGGGTTCAGATTCAACCCCCTAAAGCTAAAAGTAAGACATGAATAAATCATGTGCAAAACAGTGCCTAGCACTTTGGGGAGATGGAGAGAAAGCGCTTCTGATGGCTGACATTACTCTGCCTACACTCCTGTTGTCAAGTTATTTTAAGAGCTTTTTGTGTAAAAATTTGGGTGCCTGATTAAAAATTCAACGAGCAGTGAGAACAGAGATCTCCACCGTCGGGAATGTGTTCGATTTCGTGTTGAAAGAAATCAAAGTCATATATTATTAATTGTGGCCAATCTACAAAAAAACTTGGAATATGAAATCAACCATACTTTCATATAAAATAAACGTCAAACATAATGCTTCGTATAATCTTTATGTTTCAAACCGTGATGTGTTTGCTATTCAAAGAAAGCAACACATGTTATTACTAAGAAGCGATGAGTGTAAATCCCTGACCGGATCCTCTTCCTGTTCTGCAGCTGTCCGCGTGTGCTCACTTCCTTTCAGCTGCCAGTGCAACCAACCTAACAGAACCAGACTACCCTGACAAGGGAAACAGACTTTTTTGCTGATGTAGAACTTGTCTCTCCAAGCCAATTCGTAAAACCTATAAAGAGAAAGCAAGTTATAAACAGTTCAGTCAAGGTTCAGCAAAAAAAGGAAACCTCGGAGACCACACAGCTAAACTGTGTCAGCTTCTCACATGAACATTTCCATGCATCTGTCATTAGAGACATATTCTGGTATGTGATTGATACTACACACAATGAGCTACTGTAGCCTTGACAACACAACATCTTTTTTCCGAGAATTTTATGTGGCAAAATAAAACAGATCTACAGAGCACTGATGTACAGTAAAGCAGAACCCAAAGGCCCAGACAGTGAATGTAGAGCCATAAAACAGTCGACGGGACAAATTAGCAGTAATTACCACTCACATGGAACTCAAGGAGCAGCAAAGGACTGTGGGAAATAAAACGTTCAGGACTAAAGGAAAGTGCTGTTCTTTTGTCAGAGGATGAATAGAAACATGTTCAGTCAAACATTAAAACCAAGCTTTCTATTAATTATGTTTTAACAAATTTGGGGTCAGTTCAAAAGCAAAAAAAAGTAAGGCCAAAATGTCTTAGGGATGCAAAAAACTTATTAAAGAAATCGTGTTTTTAAAATTCTGCAGATAAAACATTCGAAAAACTATGATGAAAAAACACTTGACTGTAACACATGCACATGTGTGTATAATAGACTCATAAAAGAGGGTGTTAAGGTTTAGATTTGGTTTATTTTTTTCCATTTCATTTAACAATGTGCAGTCCAACTAACATCTTAGATCCTAAAGCTTATATCATACTGTAGTTGAAAGTAACTTGAACTCTAACGTTGAAACTTTGAATCATATTCAGATGATTTAATTTTTTAATGTGTCACAATAAAAGATCTTCGATCTCCGAGCTGCTGTCTGCTCACCGATGTGTTTGACAGATGTTTTTAATACTGATGTGATGTTATCTGCAGGAAATGAAGCTGTCAGACCGATACTTGACATGGTGAATTCAGATGATTGACAGCACAAAGAGTATATACGGGAAATTACTGTCTTATGTAAATTTAGTCAAAATGAAAGAATTAGCAGATCAGGTGCAGGGTGCAAAAAAATGTAAACTGTAATTCAGTGCATGAAGAATCCATTTACCAACAGATTGCTTCATGCATGTTAAACATTAAAATAGTCTGATTTATCCAATGAAATATTGAATTATTATTCTAAAGAGATAATTCATAATCAGAATGGAGCTGATTTTAATTGGTATTATATTTTGAAGTTTTTAATTCGTGATTACGAATTAATAAAATATTATTATAAAATATTGCCATCTAGTGTTAAAAGTTTAACATTACAACTCACATTTTGTCAAATTACACGAGTGTAGATTTACTGCAATTGGAATGTTTTACTAATTTTACTAAAAGTATATATATTTTTATGTTTTAAGTTACAGCAGCTCACCATCAACAAAAGTTTAAAGAGTAAGTTGTAATGATTATTAAAGGCATTTTGTTTTTTCTTATACATTTGCTGTCAAAACAACCTAGAGCTGAATGCATTCAAGACAGTGGAGATGATAGTGGAATCAGACCTACGAAGACTACAACAGACAGTTTGTAGTGCTGAGAAGATTATTGGTGCTCCATTGCCCACACTTCAGGACCTGTAAGATTCCAGAGTGAAAAACAGGGCAAGAAAAATCATCATTGACTCCACAAACCTAGCACACAAACTTTTTGAACTGTTGCCCACTGGCTGGCGCTTCAGAGCACCAAACACCAGTATTTCCAGACACAAAAGCAGCTTCTTCCCCCAGCAATCTCCCTCCTAAACAGATAACTGCTCCTTAAGAGCAATATTACAGTTTCACTATACTCCTATAGTGTGCACTTTAGTGCCTTATTATATGTACAATTTATTTATACATGTATATAACATTACATTTAACATTATCCATGTGCACAAGCGTACATACAATCTGTAAATATATATATTCTACTATATACTCGCCTGTACAATGTCTCTTATATGTTATTATCCCCCATTTTCTGTACAATAGTCTCTTATTTTGTATATGCATATTTTTTAAACCATCAGACTGCAAATCTTATTAGATTGTATTGTTATTATGTTGAATGTCTGTACTATAAGCTTCCAACACCAAAGGAAATTCCTTGTGTGTGCAAGCACCCTTGGTTATAAAGCTCTTCTGATTCTGATTCTGATTCTGAAATGAAGGGCTGCATTTATTTTTATATTTGTTTTTGTTAATCATTTTTTATGGCGCATGATTATTGGTTTAATCATTGTAGTGTTTTAATAATAAATGAACATCCAAAATATTTGTTTTACTATTCACGAAAACGAACACTTTCCTCAGGGAACACATCACCAGATGAAATGTAGTTTATACATTGAATGCTGAGTCGCTTTAAAAGTGCATAGTGCAAACATTTGTATGTATTTATATCCCAAAAAACATTTAAAAAAGTAAAATATGAATGTAGTGGAGTATGCGAGGCGAGACCGTGGTTCGAGGCATCACGTAGGAGATTGGGAGCATATAAAAGGAACAAGCGACCGGACCGTCGATGAGAGAGGACCGGGCCCGAGCTTGTGTGTATATGTATTTATGTTTTATTTGCCGGCCGTCGTCCGTGAGGGGCGGCCGGCTGTCTATTTATGTTTATGTTGTTTCGCCGGCGGTCGTCCGTGAGGGGCCGTCGGCTGTTTATGTTCTGTTATTATTTGATTAAATGTTTTGAATGTCTTCCGGTTCCCGACTCCTTCCTTCCATACTTGAATCTTATTACAATGAAATAATTTGAAATTATATTCTACACGTAACACCATGCACAAATGATATGGCAAACAAATTGATGCAGGGGAGGGCACTAGTGCTATTAATTTCTTTCAGAATAAATATAGTTTTAGAAAATTAGCAAAAACGTTAAATTAGAAAACTTATTTATAAACAATTAGGGGTGGTTTCCCAGACAGGAGTAAGATTAAGACTGGATTTAGTTTGATTGGTACATTTAAATGATTTTTTTCAAACTTGCCCTGATAAAGAACATTACTTGTGTGCATTTTAAGACAAAACAATAGCACTGATTTATTTAAAGATATGTCTGTGCATGTTGTTTTCGGTTTGGACAGCTCATACATTTATTTTAGTCTAATGAAAGCGTCAAATGAAAACGGGTCTACGACTAATCCCTGTCCGGGAAACGGCCCCATTGTGTATTTCTATTGTAAATCAGGGAACTAGGAAACTGGGTGTTGGTGTGTTGGCAGAGGTAAGGATAAGTATTCTCTAACAGTCGACATTTGGTTTGTTATTTAAACATTGTGTCCAATTACCTATTCCAACACCAAACATCAGGGCAACATGACATGTGACTGAATGATTGATGCCTGTTGGCATTGTGCTGCTGTGATTGATGATTAAATCAGTTGAACTCTTGAATAAAGACTCTTTTTGGGAACTGTGTTGATAAAAGCAATTATGCTGCTGTGCCAAATTTTCTGCCTAAAAGAAAATGTAAATCAGTCTTTTTGTTGCAATAAAAAATCTGTTTGCTTTTCTGATGTGATCAGTTCACTATGAAAACATGTTTGAAAAAATCAAACAAAATGGTACATTTACAGATGTGTGTTTACTTAACAGTTAAATATAAAAGGTTCTGTGTCCAAAAGTACTGGATGAATTCCATGATCAGTGTCACAATTGTATTGGAGTGAACTATTCGTTGCTATTCACAATCTCACCACTAGACGCCGCTAAATCACACTGGACCTTTAATTATCTGCCCAATACATTTCTTTCGCTCCAGCTATAAAAACTCACTTAGCCTCTTTCATTCGTTGTAGAAACAACTGGACATTCATTTTTGGTTGCAGTTTGAAGCTTTTATCAGATCCTTTGAAGAAATCACAAGACAAAGTCATAAATTAGGAACAACTACTTACATAATATACACTACAGACATCAAAACAGATGTAACAGAACTGATAAACAGGCAAAAGTAGGAGCTATGAGGATTGATTTATGGCAAGGACAAGACTTAAAAACACAACTTTGACAATACTTTCTGTTTTCCTGCTGCATTGAGAACCGACCAATTCAGGTTTATAAAGAGATTTCCAATTTTAACCGGCAACAGTAATACAGACCCCCCACCAAAAGGAAACGAACATGACTATAATCTTAATTTTTTCTTAAAAAGGTAAACACACAATGGCCTCAACCAAATGTTCCACTTCCTGCTTGGTGATGTCATCATCTCACAGACTAATGCTGCCTTCACACGCTCTCAGAATTACCGGAAATGATTGTATCCCACTGGGAAGTTAGGAAATTTGGATAACCAAATTCTCGAGATGGATCGCATTAAACTTTAAATATGGCATATGGACACATTAAACTTTTTTTTTTCCAACAGCATGTATGTCCCCAATATGTATGGTTGAAAACTAACACCATATAACATTTTCCCAAAAAACACGCAAGCATTTATCAGGCATCCTCCGTTCTTACTTACAAGAAAGCAGTTGAACACAACAAGCTCTGAATCACGACTTCAGGGGCCGGTTGCATAAACTGCTTAGACTAGCCTAATAAGCCAACTCATGTTTTCTTCAAGTCTGGTCATTACTTCTTCAAATCAGTTAGATAAAATGGTAGATTGGACTAATTGAAATCAGATAAGTAAGACTGGTCAGTCCTTACTAACTACTAGTCAGTGAGACTTGTTGTTAAGATGCAGTCTAACTTGGCGGCTATGTTTATGCAACTGTACCCAGATGTGGGAAATATTTCATTTCAGAGAGCATGTGAAGGCAGAATAAGTACTTACTCCACACAGGGTAGAAAATAGATGAGGTTTCAACCCTTTTACCAGAATTAAAATTCAGGCATTTTAAATTAAACAAATGTTAAATTTAAATAGGAAAAATACTTGAGTCCATCAGGTAATGCAGTACATATAACGTGACTAGATAACAATACAGGATCTGTTTGATCACTTTTTCTTAAAGGGGTGATGCAATTTTTTAAGTCATATTTTATGTAATGCACTCTCATATAAATGGTACATTATCTCACTGGGGCTGTACCTCTAAAATACACGTTTGCACGTACAAATTAGTACCTCAAAGTTGCATACTGAAGAACAAATTATTTGTACCATGGCCTGAATCACAGTTGGCATTCACTGTAACAAATAAAACTTCAAAATTGAATGAAATTGAATGAAGCTAATTAACTTAAATTTTTAAAATAATCAAATTAGCTTCATGAGTCGAATAAACTTCAATTGTATTGAATTATATTGAACTGACTTAAAATATCTAGTTCAATCGGCTAATAAAACTATTTTAATTTAACTTAAAAATTGAAGGCAGCTGAAATGTGTGAGTTTTACAGTGCTATTGTCTGGTTTTAATAGATCTATATCACTGATCCATACCATGTAATCTGTAAGTAAAGCATACTTAAAATAACCTCTGAAATTGTGTACATCACCTGATCATTTTTGTACACAATCTCCATATTTAACAATAATTTTGTAGAATCGATCCCTATGAAATAGGAAATTAATACAGAGACAATGAACTGACAAAAACAAGTTTAACATTTTCCAGCTCAATAATCTGATACCTCTAAAGTGCTGTATAGTGTATTACTGTTCATATAAGCTGAAGGATCTGTTAAAATTGCAATATCAACATTACTGAAATTAAGAAAGAGAACTATTGACAGCCCGTGCCGAGGAACTGCAAAGAAAATAAGCCACTCAAATCACAGTTTTTCCATATTGAGCAAGAAAACACCTAAAAGTGTGAAAGAAAACTGAACGGCAAAGATCAATTATGGAAATGAGTGTGAGGAATGGACATTAGGCTAGACCAACACATTCTCACTCCTCACTTGTTACATATTGACGCTCAGTCAGCGCCCCATGGCGTCACTTTTTAAAGCGCAGGGTACCACTTTGGTGTCATTTGGGAAAATTGTGTTTACATGACGCTATTCAGGCAGTTTGTGCAAGAAATAAAACAGTTTATTTTTCGTAATATAAAACACAAGGTACAAGCAGTCACAATGTTTTTCATAATATTCCATGGGTTCCGACGGCAAATGATTGATTTGTATGAGGAACAGATTTGGAAGCGATTACCGTCCGCAGTGATTGTGAATCTCAGATCTTGTTAGCCAAACAACAAACGTTAAAAATTGCCGCCAGAAGAAGAGTTATGTCAGCTTCAATGTCATTGGCTCTCCTGTGTCTCAACACCGATTGCATTATTTCGTTGGCTTTAAACCTGAAACGGTATTGGCTCCTGCGATCTACTGCATCTAGCTAGTTCCGGTTTAATTTTTGAATGAGCTGCGTGCATTCACGGACACGGCATCTTCATATAAAGTTATCGTACGGCTTCGGTGCAAAAAGAGTTCATGAGGTGTTTGTAATGTTTTAAAACTGTCTTATTTGTTCAATTTGTACAAGAAATACCTGTGACTGTAGTTTTATTTGTGTGTTGTGTTTTATATGGTTGAAAAGTGGTCAGGTTTAGGGTGAGGGTGGGGTGCTCCAAAATATTGAAAGCACAAATAATTACGAAACGCTTAGAATTGCACACGTCTCGTTTTGAAGCATTTAGCGAACAGCAACCCAATTCCTGCTCATCGAAAAACGACGCCAATGGGAGTATCCTGTGCGCTAAAAAGTGACGCCAAGGAGCGCTGAAAAAGATCGTCGTTATGTGACAAGTCAGGAACGAGTTGGCTAGACCACATACACTACACACACACACAAAAACACAATCATTGTATTGATTGAAGAAATATTGTTGTGAATATCTGTCGTGCTTCTATAAAGTTCATCTGGCTTATTGTGGTACATAAAAGTATTTTCCAAACATACACAAGGCCTTGTTCCAAACCAAGTGAGTTACCTCGCCACTGCCGTTTATTGTAGCATCCTAATTATAACAGACGTAATAAAAGTGACTTTAGAATGTTGAAGTGCTTAAATTGTATCCAAGCACTTTGGGGGTCCCATAACCAGCCCTCAAAAATAAATAAAAACAAGGTGCTGCCAGTTCAAGAATCCATCACATGATTGTTTGGAGTAATTTGGCCACATTAATAATTCTATTAGAGATATCCACATGAGTTGGAGATTTAAAGTAACAAGTTTTTCAAAACATATGATATAATTTTTCTTACTTATTGAGTATTTTCCTGTTCTTTGATTCTTGTTTTTTTATATTATTGAAATGCAGTGCTGGTCCCTTTTTTATTAATAAAATATTAATAAAAAAATCCCTGGATTGAGTAAGGGAGAGGACTCGTCAAAGTCAGTAGCAGCAGTTTGTACAGTACTGCCAAACTGCCAGTCACTGTATGCAGAAGAGTAAGACCATTTTAAACATGATTTATCCGTAGATAAAGTATATTTGAAAATAATCCATATGAACCTTTGCAGAATAAGAAAAGCTAATGTCATTCCTTTGAGGCGAAGGCTACCCTTCTGCTTTCGCCCAAAGACGGAGCTCATGTTTGCAGAACGGAATGCAAAATAATTTCTGGGTAAAACAAAATTTTTCCTGAGGTAAGTAAAATATTCTTGTGGAAACGCAAAAGTTTATCGTTATGTTATCGGGAGCAAAAGATTTAAAATATTTTGTCACCCTTTCCACAACCTCTGTGTCCCTTATGTGGCTCAGTACCGCTTTCCATCTGTTTGACAAATAAACATAAAACAACAAAAAAATAACATCTAAAGAAAGACTTGCATATCAAAATTATAGGAACAGTTGAGCTTTCAGATAAATGCTTTCAACATAAGAGGAACCGCAGGCGGCTAGTGTCACGTTGTGACATGTCTGTACTGTCTTCATTGAACGCTGTGTGGCGCGCTCGCTTGAGCATGCATGGATTTTTCAGACAAAAATGTAATTTTTTCGTCTTATGAAATTTGGACAACTAACGTGAATGTGATAATTTGACAAAAAAAGTTTTTAATAATCTAGTTTTAGTGAAAAACCAGGGGACCCTCAAGTTAATTATTTTAGACCTTATGATGCGTCTGGGATTGCCCCAGCCCTTCTTAATTCGAACCCTACATATGTTTTATAAGAAATAAATGAGGCGTCCACAACTGATTTCAAAAGAGTTTACCAATAGTATGTTGCTAAGATAATGATATGAACAAAAGCATGCACAAAACTCACAAATATTAAGTTAAACAGTCCATTTTTATTGACACTGATTTTATTTTCCGGGTTATATGCTATTGTTGAAAAATACTATAAGCATTTCTCATCTCGATTTCTAATTCGTCCATTTTTTTTTACAGAGCTCATCACAAGGCACAAAGGAATTGCCTTAACCACGAAAGATACATTTGATGTTGCTATTTTAAACAGAGTTCACTGCTGTCTACACAGGCAACTCACTTGGTTTGGGAACAGAGCCATATTTAAACTTACCAACACAGATCTCCAAAGGACCTTGTGAATATCACACAATATCAAAACACTTCGATTGTCGCACATGACGTGTGCCTATCGTGAAGACTGATGGACAACCAAACTGTAATGAAAGGTTTAAACACAACATCACTTTCACTCGTTGGAACTTCAGACGGTACCATCCTTTCCCCAGTCACGAAATCTCTGCGCTAACATTTGGTGTTAATACCGCTGTCCTTTCTTGGAAGTGAATTACCAACACTGAGACACATTTCTTCTCTTATTGGCTCATGATAAAGTAACTTGTAAAACTGCACTGGCTCTTTTACAACGCCTCCCACCCCCCATTTGGCATCTATGGTTCTACCCTACGATGTCCAGTGGATCTGTTTGTGTCAGAGCCCTCTGTCGTAACAGTTCTGCCACACGCTGTCATCCTAAAGTTCATCCCCGGTCTGAGGGGTCACAGGGCGGACACCTTGATGATGTTCGAACTAACGGTGGTGCTGATGGTGGTGGGAGGGTTGGGTGGTCCATGTCCGACCCCATCGGAGAGCAGCCGGGGTGGTGAGGGCAGGCTGATGATGGCTGTGGTGATCTGTTGACCTCTATTGTTCAGTTGACTCTTCTCATTTGGGTTCAAGTTCAGGCTAGAACGGCTGACGAATCAAGAGATGAATGTCATCATTTTAAGAAAAACATCATCCAAAAATTCTGTTGTTATTATTATTTTATTTTTTGAATAACATAAATAGGGAAACTTAAGAAAACATGCATGAGAAAGACACTTGCAAATACTCTGCATTTGGCAATCACCAACCCTTTTGATGCCAGCCTCCTAAA
>CM017911.1:16443637-16513637 GCA_008369825.1 Triplophysa tibetana | reverse complement strand
ATTAATTAGAGGTATTATTTTCAGATCTTCCATTTAATCTTGTGTGACATTCATGGAAATAAAAAGGGAGGGGCAGGTCAGCGAGCGAAGCTCTCCATTTAGACACATTCCAGGTCCCTTTTTAAGTCAGCACAACTACTAATTAGGATGGAATGAGAGTAAGTTTAATCTGGCCTGATTTCATTAGCGTACGACTCTGCTCACCCTTGATGAGAACATCAACAGTGCAAAATAAAAAATGGTGTCAAAGGCACTGGGATTTGACAGAGTAGATCTGGCCAACGCAGGTGAAGGAATCGGACAAGACATTGGCTTTGTCGAAGAAATTAACATCTGCATGTATTGTACCTATGATAATATAAGTATAGTATGATATGCGGATTAATTATTCAGATACATTGCATCTCTCAATTTTTTTATAAAAAGGCCCCGACTTACAAGCCAATATTGTGGCAGAAAAGTAAATCATTGACTAGCACAAGAAAAATGGCTTCAATCTCAAATCAATCTCCATGAGTCTACACCACTTATTGACTTAAGATATTTTCATTGGCTATACGTAAAGTGCAAGCATGCATATATAGGCGGTTGACAAATATACCACACATATGTCCTATTGTGTGACATACATTAGAACAAAACTGTTAATAATATATTTTTTATTTTTATAATATAAATTAGCATAAGAGATATTTATCTTTCACTGTTTTTTGTTTTCCTCACGAATGGTCTGGTGGGACCATTATGCCAAACTAGTGTTGCAGTCAAGACCACATAAATCGAAACCAAGACAGACCAAGACCAAGGTAGGCTGGGACTGAGTCAAGACCAGCAATGATCCGCATAAAAGATCTAAAAGATTAACATACAACTGAAAAGTCAGAATTACAGAATCATGCATTCTATGCATTCTAACCAAGGCTGGTTTCAAATCCTACATCACAGACTGTATAGAAAAATGTTGACTCAAATTACATTTTTATGTAAAAGCCACAAATACTCTAGTCAGGTCAACTTAAAAACTAGTTGGCACAGTAAAAACTTAAGATGTTAAGTTCAATGAACAAATTCAGAAACTACAAGTAGTGCCAATTTAAGAAAATGACGTGGAAACAACTAAATTGCGAAATCATTTTTTACTGTGTACCCCAGGCCCAAACTCCTCATCTCTTAACAAGAATAACTCTAGTTTCGACTATAATGCAGTTTGAGCTGTGAACTGCAGTGATTAAAACACAACAAAAAATGTGCAGGTGGAAATAAATTGTGACATGATTCATTTACTAGCAATCCACTGTGATATCAGTATGTTAGAGAAAAGCTTCAAATAACTTAAGAATTTAAAATATTTTAGCTGTCCTGTCAGACGTTAGCACAGTGTCGGACAGAAACAGGTTGTTCTAGTGATAAGAAAGCTTCACTTACCGTCAGATACAAGAGCTCATTAAAGAGTCCGTCACGTTTGCTCTGCAGGTAGGCATTGGAGCTGCCCAACTTGGCTATTCTTATCCGGGACAAACGGGCTTTCTGTGAGGGCAGAGAGGACTTGTGTCAGACGGATGGGGTGTAATGTAATGAATTATCTACCAGGAACCAATCAGTCATCCCATTCATCCATGCCAAACCAGAGAAACTTCACTGTTCAATTAAGGACCAAGTGTACATGAGTCAAGGAGAGAGAGAGGGAGAGAGCTTAATTTATATATAAAATGTACGGGGATTATGAGGACTGTCATTGAGCAAATATTATATAGACAGATTAGATTGGAATACAAGTCTGTAAAGTTCGTTTTAGAATCTACTTTTAGTCTTTTTGACCAAGAAAGGGCCTTTAAAATGCAACGCTTTTTTTCATTTCCCATTTACCCCTGACTAAAATTGTACATAGTCTCACTAAATAAAAATAGTATTTAGATTTATCAGGGTGCAAAATTATACAAATATACTGTATGTCAAACAGTAACATTTTTTAAGAAATAAAATACTTATACTTTCAAGGAAAAAAAATCCCGAAACAAAGCATTATGGGTAAAGTAAGGCAGCCACATTTTTGGAGATGATGTGTTGTGCATTTGATGGATTTAGATCTGTTTTGCCAATCTTGACAGCACAGTCTGGATGTCTCCAAATCCAACACACATGATTAAATACATTAACTCATTAGTAGAGACTCCATCGCTTGAATTGTGTGTCAGAAAATGAAGACAGCCCTCAACATTGAGAAAGTGTTGACTCTAGAGAGGATTTCTCCAATTCAACCAGTCAAGGGAAAAACTACAGAACTGCCAGAATCGCTGTTGTGCTCGGTGTTTTGTAATGCTAATAAATATATGCCAGCAACTTTTATTCCTGCATGTGATAACTTTAGGCATCTATCTGCACTCTGATTGGCTGGATTAGTTCCACGTTGTCGCTGCTTCATGCACACAGTCATATCACATGACGATAAAATCAGACAGGCTTGGAAATAGTCTGCGAGTCTGTGACTGCTGGAGACGGGCTCAGACCACATCACTGGTGTGAACATACAGTACTCATCATGCATTGTAGACGGCAACAAGCACTGATCTCAGGGTTTTTTCACAGGCCTTGAAGTCTGTCTGCAACAACAAAATCCAGCCAAAAGTCCTGTAGCGTGAGCTTGCCTTTTCTGGTGTTCAGCTGTTTTAGCGAGATAATATTTTTTAAAACATTGACTACGTTTACATGCACACCAATAATGTGATTATTTCTAATAATCAGAGAATGGACTTAATTGCATTAACATGTTTATATGTTACATATATGTAATACCTCTGTCCTCCCGTTGACATGAATGTTTTATGAGTCAGAGTTTTGCTATAATACACAACACAAACAATAATCTCAATTAGAGTAGGTCTGTGTTACTGGCTATCGTTTTAATATATTTAAATATCAAATGCAAAACTATATTTAATGCAAAACCATGTTTTGCATTAAATATCAAATGCAAAACATGGTTATGTGGCCGTACTTTTTTGTTATAAAGCGCTGAGTTGCGTGGTTTCTATTTGAACAGGAGCAGAGACTACTGACAGCGAGTTGTGTTGAAATAAAAACGTTAGACTTTCATGTTTGCCATGAATTTGTGCTTAAGATGCATGACAGAAGCACATGCACATCTTGGTCTGAGCAGTATAAATGCGATGAAGGTGTTTAGATGCCTTCTTATTGCAATAAAAACCGGCGTACGCCACATGTGTTACTTCAATATGCTTACTGCGATTATGATCTCAGTTGCATTGTTAAATAAAATTATTACGTTTACATGACAATCGCAATATTGCCAAATTATATTATAATCGCATTATGAGGGTGTATGTAAACTTATTCATTGTAAGTGCATTGACAATTTCTTGCAGTATTATTTTTGTATCATATTTCTTTCAGCAGTGTGCTTAAATTTAACCGGTTTAATCAACGTTGTGAATCATAATTTCTCTTCATTATTATATGAATTGGTTATAATCATCAACAATCAGAAAACTATTGTCAAAGGACCTTTTCATCAGTATTTTAGTTGTATGATCAAAACTGATTATACTCATATGTTGTTTGTGCAACAAACATACCACTTTTTGATTGAAATGTTAAATGTTTTAAAAGGTAAGTAATTCATGAGCGTTACGCTTTGTGCACAACAAAGAGGATCCAAGCAGCTTTGCTTTCAGGTGTGACGCCCTACACGTTTCACGTAACAGTATCTGGATTGGATCATCTGGGGTGAGAAATGAAAAGAGAATGAGGTGAGGTGGGTAAAACGGATGGGAAATAGAGGCAATATCTCAGAAATTGCTGATATCAGTCCTAAGTGCTTTTTTCCTATTCAAGGTGAGTATCAATTCTGAAAAATCCGTCACCTACTTGTTGGCAGATGCTCACCAGGGACCCATGAAGAGCAGAGCTAAACGAGATGGCTTCGTTTCAACAGAAGCCATTTGGTGCGGCAAAATAGTTTGTTTTCTAAAGACGCTGGCGGAGGAGAGAGACTGAGTTGAAGTTAAATTAAGTAATTAACTTACAAAACAACATACGGTGTTCGTAAAAGACTTCAAAGAGCTATCCAGAACTTCTGACACGACTTAAACAGCTAAACCAATTGTGCTAAAGGAATAAACAGTTCAAAAATAGAAGCCCATTGCTCACAGGTGAGGCCATGTGTCATATGAAGCTCTGGAGACCTGCGCTGGATGTCTTTGCTTATGAAAATAGCCATGGGGAGGTAATGGAATAGAGTCCCCACACTAATCTATGCTCAATTCAGTAAATGACTGTTCAACAACCATTTTTCAAGAGCCGAGGCAGAGCATCTGCGATTTGCTCGGAGCTGCGTGCACTTTCAATTATTCACAATTTCAAAAGTTGAAACAGCAGAGACCAAAAGTTTAAAATTGCAGAGATGATGGACAACCTGGAAATTGTTTGCGATTCCTTTTTATGTCCGTGGGTTTCCGTGCGTATTGATGAAAGCGAAATGAGCAGAATATATATTATTGTTCTGACAAGTAATAGGATACGCCTGTTGCGTTGCGTCCTGACAGAGAAACAGCAATAATAGACAGAGAAATGGTTTTCTCGCAAGAAAAATGTCACAAAAATATGTATGAGCCTTATGACTGCTACAGCATTCCCATTTCTGAATTTTCTATCCTTAATGACAAATCGTCTCCGCCCAATATGAAGCTGCCCCATCCATCATGGTCGTAAAGCCCCAAATATAATTCACTCCTATCATATCTTCAAACCTTTTCTTTCTACACAACCTTTTATCTAAGATTCGCATGTCCTCAGTTGGACATCTCAGCTGTCAGACGCTAGAAGAACTACATGTCCCCTCAGCTTCTGTGATTGCTCTGCTCTTGTGGTCCTTCAAATCTGTGTCCTCTGACTTTAAATGAAGTGGCCCTTGAAATGCCTCTGTGTCCTATCTTCCTCGTAGTTTCTCGCTTGACATATTTCTTGCTCCGTAATTTCTCCCCAAGCCACGGCTGACTCCACTTCCCCGCCTCCTTACTGCTGTGACCCCGCCCCTCCCATTTAGGGCAGCCACCAAGATCGGGTGGAGCTATGCATGCGGCCTCCCTGTCGGTCCAGTAAATTGGCTCTGTGATTTGGGCTAAATGACTAGTAAGCAATGTGCCTGCAGTCAACCTCAGGGTCACCGTTCCGGATCAGTGGTTGTGCGGAGGTAACCTTCACATGAGGTGGAAGGACACAGGGAACCACGGCAGACTAAAAAACAAAAGGCAAAGCGATTTCTCTGTGAATGAGACACCTCTGTTGATATTGAGATTTGTTTGGGTGTGAGAGATATCACGGCATGATGAAGCCCCAGATGGGTCTACTAATTGTAATGTTCAGCCTGGAGCGGGCCAGTATTAGACTGGAATGAAGACAGATGAGAGAAGGGCCGAGGCACGGAGGTTCATCCTGGCAATATCCGCTCGTCTTCTTTAATGAGTCGATTGAGGCTTTGGATGTTTTGAATGAGGAGGCCTGCAGGAATGAGAGCAGGAGGTGTCTGGTGGGAGGAGGATGATGAGGGAGATCATGATTGAACAGAGCAAGACTGATGAGGAATCGCAAAAAGCGCTTACAAGAGCAACGGGTCATATGAGTAAAAAATAACAGCGGACATTGGAGTCTTGCTCACCTGAAGGTGAGTCTGGTTTGACATTGAACATCATATAAAACGTTTATTACTTTTTAACCTTTTTTATATAAACTAGCAATAGGCTATCTCAAGCCAGGGGTTTAAGAAGCCTCTGTTATTCCTTTTCTAGGGTGTTTACTGTACAATATTAAAATTTTCTCCACGCAATCCTCCAAATTTAATACCACAGTGGTTAAGAAAGGCACAATCCACGGCTAGCGTTGCATATAAAGGATTTTAATGCACAATGTGGAGCCCAAGAACAACCAGATGCAAAGTGCATTGTGGTCCTTTGATGCATGGCTAGCCATGGATTATCCTGCTTATACCATGGTCATTTGCCAAGTTAATGATGTTTACAGTGTCTTTTTTGATCAGACAGGTATTTTGGTCAGTTAATTTCAGATCTTGATCAAACTGACTGGAATTACATGTGCATCAAACTGTTTTGATGCGCAGCTTCCAGCCAACCAGAATCAATTATCCAAACAGAAAAATAAATACATATTAAATATTAATATTTAAAAAAAATGTTAGTTTTCCTTTATCAAAAGTTCATTATAACAGTTTATATATTTTTTCCTAGTATGTTAGTGGATGATGTCCCAGAACTGGTAATTGCTGACATTCTTCCAAATATCTTTCTCTGTGTTAATCAGTTGAGGGTGAGTAAATGATGACAGATTTTTCGATTTTGGAGGAACTATCCCTTAAATGTGGGCATCAATGAATTGCCATAGAGTGCCAGATCTATTCTCTTTTGTATAACCAGTTGCAGCATCCATGTTTTGACATTTATAGGTCCATATCCTGGAAAGACTTGTTGATGGACTCTGTTTGTTGCTAAGGGCTCAGGCAAACACAAGGGTCTCTTCCAGCTCTTTTAAATCCTGTTTGTCTCTCTTTCTTTTACTGTGTCTAAATGTTTTACAACCACTTTCATACTCATGTCCACTGGAGCTACTGTATCGCCCTGGCTGCAGTTACCATTTAATGCTACGTAAAGACTGTCTATTAGGTTTTATTTGAATCAAGAGAGGATAACAAAAAGTGTATTTATGAAAAAGGCAATAGAAGAAACATACTGGATCATCACACCACTTGAGGATTAATTGCTTAATTCTACTAGCATTAAGGATGTCATTGCAATGGATTTAAAATTTAAAAAAACTTTAGGAAAATTCTACTCAGTAAAGATGAGATGGATGGAAATATGCACTGAAATCTGATTTTCAGATAAATGTGAAGATTCAAGCTGTCACATAAACTGCAGAGGTTTCCAATTTTACAAGAAAAATAAAGCATATCGGCTTATTTACATCTAGACTAACACTGAGCCTAGAAGGCAGTATCTCACCTGTTGTCTCTCCTGTCCTAGCTTTGCACGATAAACACTCTTAAACCATCATTAACTAATGATCTTTTAGCATTAATGGTCATGTGTTAGGCCTATTCAGGTCTTTTCCTGGATGGTAATTGTACTGTAGTGTTTAATTCCAACACATATTGTAAAGTTCAAGTAATCCTGAAGACCTTGATCAGGCTCAGAATTGATCAGGTTTAGAAGTAAAGCCTGTAGTGAAGTGTGATAAGGTGTGCAGCGGGCTGGCCTGAGGTCATGCTTCCAGCCGTGGCCGACCGGGTCACTCACAGCTCTTCTGCGCAGGCTTAGCCGACGTTAGTAGGAGATCTGCGATGGGCAGGCGGGACACACACTCGCTCCCAATCGCACACACAAACATACTGCTCACCCTTTACCCCGCGTCAGTTTGGCAAAGCTCAGCGACTAGTTAAAGGTGTTCACCTGTACCTTCTGAGCACGCCGCTTATCTGCCCTCTGGTTCTGATGGTAGATTCGGCTAAAGTTGGACACGATGACAGGCACGGGCAGAGCTATTACCAGAACCCCGCTCAGCGAGCAGATGGAACCGAAAATCTTCCCGGCGATCGTCTTGGGCACCATGTCTCCGTAACTGGAAGAAAGAGTGAACCCGACAAATTGAGACGGTAGAAAGTCAAACAAAATCAGACGGAAAAAGATAAACAAAGGGGGATACAAATTAGCAATCAAACATTTAACCCACATTTTGTAGAGGTACATTGCTGTTTTGCCGCTGCATAAATATTACAGTTATTGTCGCAAGAACTGCAGAAAACTTCCCTCTGTGCTCCATATGGAGGCTTTTGTGTCCTCGTGACGTTATTGTAATTAAATTACGCAGGAAAAAAGGTTGAGAAAGGACACATCACTTGTGGTGGAGAGGCAGAGAGATAGGGTGCTATCTGCAAAGCCAGTCCAGCTTTAAAACCTGCCAGCCCACTCCTACGCCAGCCTCTGTCTGGGGACTGTAAAGGTGTATAACAGGCTCCAGAGAACCCACGGCTTTATCTGACTCGTCAGGTACAAGCTGGCATGGAGAGGTGCCAAGACGCCACTCGCTGAGGTACCTGAAGTCATTAGGTTTCACCAGTAGATGAACATTAAATCAAGTTGTACAGCACTATAACAATGTGCTTCAAATTCAAGACTAGGAACAATCCAGACAGACTTACTACCTGACTTCACAGGACTAATGCTTCAAATTGCTTGGCAAGTTTTTTTCATTCAAACAATTTACCAAAACCAAAAGCTCTAATTCCCATTCAGTCATTAATTTTAAACCAACAATGCCTCTTTTCACACTGACCCCCCGTCAGACTGAAATAGACTTCAACAAGCCAGACCGGCCACTACACACCAGAACACATTTTATTGCTATGAAGATTTTACAGCAGCATGTGAATTTATCAACACACTAAAACTGCCGTCTGATACCTTCATACTGTCTTCACGCTTACTGCACAAAAGTAATGGTGTCCCATTACTCCACGAGCAGTTGTCTGCATTTCAGAATATTCTCGATTATTTGCAAGAGAGGACACAGAGATGTGACAGGTCTGCTGCAGATTAATTATAGATTTGCCTCTGCATCCCAAACTTTCAACAAAGTGAAGACAAGACATAGAAACTAAAGGGAATGCACGACGGAGGGATCAGTGCATGAGGGTTTCACTTAGTCACATTTGCTAATGCTGTAAAACCTCACAGATCTTCAAAACAAGTGGATTCAGAGAATGTATAGAGAAACTTGGTATACTCTATCAACTTTAGTAGCAAATTTCCCATTTGGAAACTGACGAATGTATTTTTTAATGGATTGATTTATATCACTCATATCATACATCACCAAATAACGTTATCCTTTTCATCTGATTAAAACTGTAGTTTGTTTCAGTTCCTTAAAATATGCTTTTTATTTTTATTAGAAAAAAAGATATCTTTTTTTTCCTGAAGATGACAGAATCCCATTGCTCAAACCTAAACTCATCTGTTTACACAGTCTCACAGTAGATGATTCTTGTAGTATAAAATCCAGAAGTCTGCATCGATTTTTTGGGCTGAGTGCTACATACGATGGTAACAGACCGACCATATGCCGCCGGCATCAGAGCCCAAGGGAGAGGTCTTGGCGGCTTTCCACCATCCCCATGGCCACTGTTCAGACAAATTCTTAGAGCACAAAGAATGCCCCTGCCAAAATGTCGGCCTCAAGTACTGCCCAAAGGATATCTGAAAGATGAAACAAAATGTTTGAAATTGTCTTAAGCAAGGTTTGGAATAAACACACACCACAAGCCAATACAGTATGTCACAATAGGTGTATGTCACAGTGGCTGATGGAGAAACAAAATGACATAGAACTGCACAATATACAATATATTTTGTTTATTTGTCAGCCAATGCGATAGACAACCGGTAAGATATTTCATATCAACATAACTTTGGTCCACGCAATAAGTATTTGCTTATTTTTTGTACATTTGTTTAATATACTGTATAAAAGCTGTTGGTAAAATTGGGCTGCCGTCTTTTTTCTCTTTCTCTTTCTGAATAAAAGTTATCCCCAAAACTTATCAAAACGTATAAACTAAATAACATTCCTCGAACAACTTTCCAGTTCATTGGAACACCCACATAAAAACCCAACAGCCTGAAACACGGACCACAAAATAAACAGAACAGGTGCAGTCTATAGAAAACACACAAACTTTACAGCAGTTTGATTTACCAATCATTTTAAATGGGAGATTAAAGTGGTTTCTATTACCCAGAAAAAGATTACCTTTAAAGATAGAGCTGCCACTGACAGAAGGGTAGCCCGCCCAAGAGGCCATATGACTGAAAGGTAAATCAACCAATTACGTTTTGTTTTGTGCCGCACCCTGTTTAGAGGCGTGGAAATGTTAACAGCTTTAACAGCAACAAAATGATTATAAGTTTATGCCGTGAACCTTGCATGCCTTTGAAAATCGTTTTATCCATTGCGATGAATTCTTATTGCAACCGTTGTAAGCACAACAGCTTACTTTTTATATCATACAGCTTTGTGTTGTTTCCAGGCGGACCGTTAAAGAATGCACACCCACTTTTACCCGAAATCCTGTGAAATTCAATCAATCAGATGACGACTTTGAACATGGTGAAGTGTTTTCAGAACAGTGTGCTTTATGCATCAGACGTTTAGCCAGTGGTCCGTGGGCGTGACGCCTAAGACTAACAGAAGGGTAACGTGGAAAATAAAGCAATTTAGAGTTTCAGTGGAGATATATTCAAACACAGGGTGTAGGTCTATTACCTCTATCAAAGAAGTACAACATTCATTTCCATTTCAATTGAATAATAAGTGGCAAGGATTTTTTTTGAATGGTTAACATTATAAATGAACAATTTTAACCAAAGATGTTGGAGAGCAACACTTCAATGATTGTGTTACTGTGCAGTTAGTTTGTAGTTTATGCTTTTACATGTCTCTGTTGATAAAAACAGCATATACTGGGTTAGGTATGTTTTGATGCTGGTTTGACTAGCTTAAACCAGATCAGGATCAGCACATGACCAGCTTAAACCAGCACAAACCAGCATATACTGTTTTTTTCAACAGGGGTGGGTACTTAATCATTCACAGTACACAAACCACACATTAATCGCAGTGAAATGTGTTTAATTCCTAAACATAGATGATAATAATTCAAAAGGAATGAAAAGTCTCACACAATTTCACCTTTCAAATCACTGACTCACCATAACCTTTAGACATTGAACCATTGGGCAAAAATGTAAAGTGTGTACATTTACTCCTCTCTTTGTTTAATATACCACCTCTTTGAAAACAGTCATTATATTTTCAGTTCACATTATAATGGGGTAACATAACTTCTGACTGACACAAGAGCAATCAGATGGGCTTAAAGTGGCCGTCTGGCTGCAATGATAAAAGACTTCCTCAGCTACAGCTGCCTGACATACTGTTAATGATGGCAATCCCCCAGCCAGTTGTGTAGTCCAGGGTATGGGTGGGTATACGGCGTATCCCAACACTAATTTTTCATAGTATGTAATAAAAGTGGTGAACAACAGGGCAAAATGAATGAAGTGCTGCCAATATTGTTAAAAACGCCTATGACTGATCTCAGCGTTATAATAGCGTCAATCTAATTGAGGTGGCCAATCAAATGAAGGAAGGCGAGAATTATTGTCCAATCAAATGAGAGAAGAGGGGAGTTGGTTTTGACAGAAGCCCAGCTCAAGGTCAGTTTTAACTGTGAAAGAGTGCGTAAGTAAGTAACTAAATGTTTAATGTTTGACAACTGTTGTATCATAGAAATGTTGCGTCTAAAACACGTCCAAATTCCTGGCTGTGTTGCATTCTACCTCTTTCTATTGCTCTCAGGAGTTTGCAGGCGCACGTCAACATGGTAAATGACCGAATGTAATATCCACTCTCATTAAACGGCTTGTTGGAATGCTTGATTCTGATTGGCCAGTCACAACCTTTGTAGGTTCTTTATACCCAGATAACAACCTCTTAAAACTAAGAACACACGGTAACCCGGATGCAGTAGTCATTTGAACAGAACTTTTTTAAAAACATGACAATATCTTTACAAATTATTAAACAAAATTACCCATTTGTGACGTTTGAACGTCGATTTCTTTTTCGTTACTTTAAAACCGAAAGTAAAGGGCTTTCCCTTGCGGAAGGTCTGCATTCGGTAAAATGAGCTAATCAAATATTTCAAATTCACATGATGTGTCTAGTTTTTGTTCTGTTATAACAATGTGCTACCTGTACATTATCCCTTATACGTAAGCATACAATTTACACGTTTCATGTAATGTCAGAGTGAAGAGACAAAACATGGCCAGACCTTCACTAGTTCATGCTAATGCGCGTAAAACATTGATTGCTAATATTTAAAATGCATTACTTTTAAACGAATTCTTGTTTTTTAATCCTGGTTCTAGATTATTTTAATTTGACCTATTTGAAATTAAAAACCCAAGTATCTGCAACTTTTGAAATTTGATGTCTATGGCTGTACACAAAAGTTTTAGAAATTCTGCTATCACTTATTTAACTTAATGCCTCTCTTATGAAACATAGATTATATCAATCTGGTAACATTTGCATAAAAATATTGAATATGTGTTTACTTTTGTTACTGATGCTGACAATAATGAATGGAGCTTTTGTTATCTCATTTGTCTTAAAAAGTCCCAAAATATGTAGATCAAGGAAGATATTTTTGGACCTCTGTACTTCTAAAATCCTGCGTATATATTCATAAAGTCTGCACCTCTTCTCTGGCCATCACTCATTTCACAGGATGGTGGAAACCCGGCTACATTAAAACACCACCGAATTCATCCTTTGTTAGGCCGCTTTAAAGATGGGGGCATAAATTAAGAGTTTACCCACTTCTTCAGACACCACTACACCACTGACCCCAGCCACTGCACCCCTGACATTTGTTCCTGCGTGAAAGAGAGACGGAGATGTGAAAAATATCACTCTGTGTATTGGGCTAAATGCAGCCTGCGGTTTTCGATAATGATATTTTTAAGAGTTCGCAACAGTTATAGATATTCGGTAGCATCAGAGAGATGGGTGGGTGGCGAGTTAAAGACAGAATAATCACAAGCTGTTTTTCAGTGTGAGGTTGCAAGGCGATGACCATCTGTGCTTGAAATGACTTTAGATACATATTTAATATCTGAGATTTACCATTTCAAAATAAAAACATGATGTAGAATTGTTGACCAATTAAAATCAAGGACTGTAACTATCTGTTTAACAAATACAGGAGGAAGTAGGTTCTTTAGGAAGTAGGTTCTGCACAGTTTATCTAAAAGTGCTGGTCAAACTGCAATAAATGTTTCTTATCTGTTCGTCTTTAAACTGGTGTCTAACAAGCTCTTTCGAACCCCTTAAAACAATAGACAAGTCACATTTAAAAAAAGTACTTTGCCTGCAAAATGTGTATGAACGTGAAATATCACCAGCGGGGAATGCTTGTCTTAGGCCTCCGTTTGACATCAGTAAAGCATGGCGTGAAATGCTGTAATGCGGTTGATGCGTGTGGGCATTAAGGCGGGAATGTGCGGGACTCCACAGCTGGGATCTAAACCGTCTCCTGTAACAGTTTGCTAATTGAAAGTCTAGTACATCCAGCGTGAGGCCAAGATTCACGGCACTCAGGGACGATTCTCAGTCTGTTCCAAATGTTCAATGATGGAGCCAAATTCTTGATTCAAATGAATGTATTCATGAATGTGCTCTGATCATTTCTGCCTAAAATTACTGTAAAGGCATGAGGTGGTCTTAAATATTAATTTCCCAGATCTTTCATTCCAGCTTTTTATTCTCACAGCAAGAGGTAAAAACTTAATATAGGCATTCATATATTCCTTTTTGCCTCATTTTACTTATTTTATCTAAGTTATTCTAATTGTCTTAGACAAAAGAGAGAGAAAAGAGAGAAAAATAAATATTAACAAAGTAGTATTTAGTTGCAAAGACTTGGGCACAATTCGCAACAATACAGATAGACGCTGTATGGTGACAATTGCCTACGGTTCTATTTCAGGTGCTTTCTCTATGGCCAACGAAGCATTTAAACTGAAAATCACACTTAATGGAGCAGGAATATAAAGCCTAGGGCAGGATAACATCTGCTCGGTTTATTTTTTCCGATGGTGCACTTCTGTTGCGGAAAATTCACATTTTTGTGTGCCAGCTGTAAAGGACACAAAGGACTTTCCAGAGGACGAATTTGACGTCATTGTGCTGGCTCGTGAGGAGCCAAGGTAGCCGAGTGATCTGGGCGTGAAACATTCACCTGAAGGATGCACAGTCATTCATCATCATTGCTGAAAGAAAAGCACAAGCACACACAGACTTCTGAAGAACTGGAGATATTGGGTGTGTGATTCAGCACTCTGGACAGCTCCTATAAATGTGAGTATAAGAGCCTGATGATGGATTAAAAATGTTATATATTGTAGAAATTTATCTTTTTATATCAAAAATGAGATCGCAATGTTGAGTGAATGCTCTCTACAAATGGTATACATTAATAAATACCACATTCTGGTTGGTCTGAAATACAAAAGTAGATGTATGAAATACAAAAGTAGATGTATGATCTGATTAGAAAAGTAATCTCATGAAATATGTATTTAAGAATGTGTGTATATCTCTCTCTCTCTCTGTGCGTTTGTATATATATAGATATGAAGATAACTCTTAAAAAAAAAGTTTTTCATGCTAGTCTCACTGGAAGCATCTTAGGATCGACTTTGGGGTTGATGGACCTGACCCAAGAGCAGAGGTCCAATGTCTGACTTCGAGTGCCGTTTGAGGCAGGAATATCAGAAATGCAGCATAAGTGCTCCCTCCCTGTAGTGTGTATAATAGAAAAGTGCAGCTACCGATGCGTTGTGGCCCAATTCAAGCACTGGGTGTGGAACTGAAACCCTATAGCCCGGTTTCACAGACGTGGCTTGGGTCTAGTCCCAGACTATAATTAACGTTTGAACTTAAACTTAACAGAAAATAACTTGCCCTGACATATTATTAAATAAGTCAGTGCCTTTGCTTTGTCTGAAGATGCACAACAGCAAAAAAATAAGGCATTTTTATGAAAGCAACTGAAAGGCAAGAAATGCATTTAATCTAAATGCATTGAAATCCCATTCTAAAGAAGAAGGATATGTTTTCACACGTCACCCATGTCTGTGATATTCAGATCAATCTATGTGTGAACCAAGCTTAGTGGGTCCAAAAACCCTATAGAGAGACATTTAACCCCTTATAATCTACACCCATCATATAAGAAGACAGATAGCAGTTGTTCGATCTTAAATGTAGAATAAATGAGTGTAAAACGGCTTACATTTATTGTAAGTGATATGGAGCTGTTTAAGCTTAAAGTAAGATGAATTCTTCTTCAAGAAATTGCATTCCACCTTCCTGCTTTGAAATTATTTTTTTCTTATTCAAAGATTGTAGAGGCATCAGTTGCAACCTAGTTTTCGTATATAGTCTCAGATCTATCCCCAATTAGCTGGATCTTTAGTGACACACTTCATGGAATATGTGCTTTGTTTAGCAATGTTTCACCCCGGCCAGACTAAATAAAGGCATGGCATTACCACACACTGTGTTCAAATCAGCAGTTTGAAAACCTTACATAACAACAAAAGGAAACAAACGTTGTGCAGATGTATCTACTCACATCTAATTAGAAATGCTGTGGAAAGGCTGTTATTAAGCATCATGTCTAACTGCTTTGTAATGGAAGACGTAATTGCACCACTGACGGAAGTTTCAGCAAATAAATCTGCTGCCACTTAATTGGGTGTCTGTCTCCTGAGCTAATCTCTGTTCCTAACACTATGCTTGCTAAGCGATCAATAGCGTCTGAGTCTGTCAGACTCTTGATAAAATAGTGAATGCCGAGTAATTACGAAGAACGGCTACAATGTGGCACAGCAATGCTAATGTACTTAATATTAATCCTGCAAATTATGCATTTATGTAGCATGTTCTTGTATTGCAACAAAAGCTTAATGAAATCTTAATAAAACTATTAATACATTTAAAAAGCTAACACGTTTAAGTGATTGAAAGAAATAGGAGAAAAGAATTGGTCTGCTAATATGGCCATCTCGGCTTGTTTTGGATGCTGGGTTTAGACATTAAGATTCTTAAATGGACAGTTTACCCAAAATTGAAAACTCTGTCTTCATTTAATAACCCTTAACTTGTCTACGACTACACAGGTTTCACAGGGCTCCTGCACCACCTCTTGAGTACCAAATCAAAAACACTTTAACTTGTGGATTCGACTTTAGAGCAATCTGTTAAATGACTGTTACATACTAGGATATCGTGCAGTGGGTGGCAAGTAATGACATGCAGTATTGATGTGTCCTTACAAATGACCACGGCTTTAAAAAGGAGCTATCCGTCTAGGTGGAGAAAAAATGGCAAAACAGCAAGATAAAGAAAAAGAAGGCATGTGTTTTTGTAATTTTTCTTACTAAGTCTTATTTGGTTTTGCCAAATTATGCAATGAATTACTTGCAAAACAATTCTCCAGTACAGATTTTCAAATTCAGTATTTGTCCACTATATCTCGTTTGCCATCACATTAAGAAAATAATTGATGTGTTTTCGTATGCCTAGCTTTTTGAGAAAACTGTATTTCTCATGCTTTATTTTTGTTAGTAAATTACTCATCTTGTAGTAAAAAGACATCTGGTCAATCTGAATTAGAATTTCATTTTATACTGAATTGGAATTTAATGTTTTCTTTCTTTCAGTCTTTATAAGAAATAAAAAAGAATTACTCAAATAACACATTTAAATGAGTAGTTTACAGATATGTTTAGGTTTCATAAGTTTGCTTAGGGCCCCCATACGTCTAGGATTGGCACTGCCTCTGTTGAACACAAAAGAAGATATTTTGAGAAATGTCTTATTGGTATTGTGTTCATATAATGGAAGTCAATAGGGACCAGTGTTCTTTGGTTACCAATATACTTCAAAATATCAGCTTTTGTGATTGAAGAGGAATGAGTGTCATACAGATTTGTAATAATATTAGGGTAAATAAATGAGGATACTGTATTTTAAAGGAAAATTTTCATTCTTGGGTGAAAGATCCCTTAGTAGTAGTTCAGGTCATATGGTCTACAAACATTTTATGGTGCTATTATATTGGCACCTTTCAAACTTTGTCAACTCTATAACCTGCTTTTTTTTATGGAAAACACCTGCATGAACTTCTTCTGCTCATTTATTTAACTAGTTTACCCAGGCCATGGTTTCTTACTCTTGCAACTCAGTAAAAGCATCAGAAAAAAACTGGAACTTGATTCCGCATTGGATTAAACCCAAATGCAGAGAGTAAACTTTATCACCTTATTCCAGAAGCCAACCACATCCACTGCTGCACAGGTGACCAGCATATCTACCGACCTGACTTGCTCTCCCCGGACCTGTTCACTCTATTTCGATGCAGTCCAACTCTATTTAATAAAGCAGCACTCCCTCCAAACTCCAGCTCTGAAGACAGAAATTAGCACTTTCCCTGGGTTCCCACCCTGGCAGCTTTAAAAAAGCCTCTAAGTAGGTTACAGGCAAAAGAGAGAGCGAGAGAAGGAGCGAGAGAGATAAGTAGGCTGCTGGTGAGAGTTGGGAAAGTGAGGCATGCTTCAGCGTTCGCCAGCAGCTACATTCCTGTGCTGTGGGAAATTAATGCTTAAGGTTTTATAATGCAGCACATCATTTCGGAGCCTGTTGTTTAACCAAAACAGCCTGGAAATTGGGGCTGTCATAGTTAATGGATCAACGTATTCACTTTATATTTATCAAATTCATACTGTAGCCTTGTACCTATGGCTGAAGAACAGCATGCTGATATAGGTCATAACAGCACAACTGCAGGTGTGATTCTGGTTTTATTCAAGAATTTAATTGAGAATGGAAACTACACTCACTACAATAAAGGTGCTTTATGATGCCACAGAATAACCTTTATTTGTCTAAATGGCTCCATAAAGAACTTTCAACATCTGAAGAACATCTCACAGAAGATTCTTTGTGGCAAGAAACGGGTGAGAAAGAGAGGGTTCTTTAAAATGTCTTTGACAGAATGATTCTTTGTGGAACCATAAATTCTTTTTTGTGGACCCATGAATGATTCTTGTTTGGAATCGTTGTGAAGAACCTTTTGTAGCACCTTTACTTTTAAAAGTATACGCGAATAAACAAGCTAAAAGAAGATCCTAGAAGAAGATGTTTAAGAAACAACTAAAGCAACAGATGCATGACCTGTAAATGCGAGTTTTACAAGTTTTAGAAACATCATACAAACGAGTCAAGACCAGGATTTGGTTCAGACTGTTTTTGAAAAGTAACAAACAAGTATATCCTTAAAAAAAATACTTCCAAAGGTTCTTCGATGCCATAGAAGGACCTTTTGGTTCAAAGAACCTTGAACATCTGAAGAACCTTTTTATGAAAAAGTAAGAAAAAGGTGGTTCTTCAAGAACCTTTGACTGAATGGTTATTTGTGGCATCACTGTGAAGAACCTTTTAAGCACCTTTATATTTAAGTGTATGAGACTGCCAGAATCTCGATATCTCAATAGTTTTATCTATGTGAAATGCAAACCTTTGCTAAAGTCTTCTGCGTCTCCGCATTTCTCCCGAGATAAAGATCCAGAAATCTCATAAATGTTAACATTTCAGAAGAAATAATAAACGGCAGCCGTATCACCCTGTAGCCCAAGACTCTTTGCCAACTGGAGCTAAGCAGGGCTGAGCCTGGCCCGTACCTGGATGGGAGATCTCCTGGGTAAAACAAGGTTGCCCTTCAAGTAACAGTAGGTGTGTAACCACGGCATCCTGGCCATTGCCTCTATACATCATGGCCTCCTTATCATCACCATATGTATTAATTGGCTTTGTAACCAATAAGCTGGTGTGTGGTGAGCATTCTGGCTCAATATGGCTGCCGTAGCATCATCCAGGTGGATGCTGCACATTGGTGGCGGTTGAGGAGATTCCCCCTTTGATGTAAAGCACTTTGTGTACCCAGAAAAGTGCTATATAAATTTTATTAAAACTATGTCTCTGAGTCTAGATTCAAAAGTCATTTTTATTGAAAATGTGAATATTAACATTTCTCATTAAATTAACAATTTTTTTGTTATTTTACCTAAACATTCATTTTAGACCTCAATACTCTTGGTAAATTTTAACAATTGTTTTATTTGTTTCCTATTTTATTTCCTCTATTTTATTGAATGAGTTGACAGCTCTACTGGAAACATAAACACAGCCATTAGCGTCGCTGTCTGCGCAGAATATTTCCTCTGTCTTACGCAGCGCAAACTATTTCACCAGAGGTGATTTTGATGACATAAATAGGACAAATTAGGCACTAAATGTTTTGCTTGAATTGTGTAGATCTGTGTTTTAAGAATGTTTAAGTAAAAATCCATACGCCAACACTACCAGGACAGCAGGCTATTTGTATTCCATTGACAGCGACTGTGTTGTTCTTGCTGAAAGCTTGAGAAGATGGGTTTTAATATTAGATTAAGATGAAAAGTGAAACAAAGCTGTTGACATTAGTCCCCCGTGGCTTTATTCAGAGCAGAGGACATGCAAGATAAATGTAGCAGCTGGCACAGCTAATGAATTCTCAGAAAGAAATTCTCATAGCCAGCCTAATATTTATATGTCTCCACTGCCTTTCTGTCCTTACACACACCCAAACTGAATGGGCCGTTTTGTTGTTCCTGTCGAAGATGAAAGTCTTTTGTGTGTCATGCTAATAATTTCTAAACGATCCTCACAGTGTTAGCGTGAATATGCATTACTGATCATCTGCATATATAAATATTTCAAGGACATAGGCGTCACAAGAATACATTTACAATGTAAATAAGAAACTGATGGTTTGAATACATTATGGTAGTAAAGTATTTATTGTTGACAGGAGATTTACATTTACATAAGCAATGAGGACCAAATCCAATATCTGAAGAGAAATGATTGTAACACAGTTTACAGCATCAATGGAATCTCATTAGTTATTAATCTCCTTTTGAAACAAGGTTTTGTTGCTCATTTCTGGAAACTCTCAAGCTTTTTGATGTTTTATTTTCCTATTCGCACAAAGATTTAAAGAGTGAATGATTATTAGAATCAAAGTCTTAATTGGTCTGTCCCTATGCTTTCCATTACCTATTCTCAGTCACTAATCGCTGTACATGATGATTGTGTGTTAACTATCTAACACCCAGGGGTGTTTACAAAGCATTGTTAGACTATGGTCGCAGCTTTTGTCGTTCTAGCATAGTTTAACGATTTAAATGTTCCAACAATCAATCGCAAGAGGTCTAGATCTGTGGTTAGAAGCGTGGTTCCTTTTTATTATGACATGTAGACTTACACGTCTCAAGCTTTCGATCAAAGTTAGCAAGAGACATGCTGTGCATTCTTTATCCATTATTCTATATTATATAATATATATATTAGGGCTGTCAATAATTTTTTTTTCAGAATTAATCACACCCCTTTTGTGCAATTAATTGTGATAGACTTTGAAGACTGTGCTTGCGAAAATACTAGACAAAATGTGCGTTCAAGTACGAAAGAGAAGTTAATACTGGTCTGAAAGATCCTGACGCAGTCTTTAGCCTGTGTGTACACCAGACGGGACCACTGTCGCGTTGCGTTGAGCTGTGTTTCTCAGCCAGAAGCTGCCAATAAAGGGTACATTTTATATCGTTTAGTTTGTCAAGAAAACAGAAGCGTTTATGCTTACGTGCTCTAGGAATCCATGGGCAGAGTGACATAGGAGCAACTTATGAATGACTTATATTGTAAAATTAAACAACAGAAATGAAAGATACGATAAAAAAAATTGTTTTGAGATGCAGCGTACTTTATTTACAGCAATCCTTTTACATTACATCGTTCTGAACAGTTTCATTAGAAGATAGTATTACTCCACCACCTATGTGACGTCATCAACTGTATTAGATGATTAGATTAGATTAGATGATTCAACTTTATTGTCATTACACATATACAAGTACAGTGTAACGAAATGTAGTTTAGGTCTAACCAGAAGTGCAATTAGCAAGTGCAGATATACAGTGTGAATAAATACAGAATACAATTTTAGGGAAATACTATACAAATGTTGTACGAAAAATATGACAGTCGGTATGTACTATGAACAATATATTGAAGGCTATATACTGTGAACATTAATGTACAGGTGGTTATGAACAGATAACAATATAGACAATACAATAGTGCAAGTGACTTGAGTGTGCATTAATTACAGACATTAGCTATTAAAGTTACAGTGCAGTAGATGAGTTAATGCGGTTATTAAAGATACAGTGCAGTACATGAGTTAATGCAGTTGTTGAAGTTATAGTGCAATGCATGAGTAGATGCAGATAATACAGTTACAGTGCAGTAGATGAGTTAGTGCAGTTATTGAAGTTACAGTGCAGTATATGCGTTAATGCGGTTATTAAGGTTACAGTGCAGTAGATGAGTTAATGCAGTTATTGAAGTTACAGTGCAATAGATGAGTGGATGCAGTTAGTTATGCAATAAATGCAATAGATGAGTTACAGTGCAGTAGATGAGTTAATTCAGTTATGGAAGTAGTTTATTAGTGCAAATGAGCATTCAGTGTAATATTCCTGGTGTGCAAGTGAGCAGTATAGAGTGGAAATGATGCTATGTGTGTGTAAACAGTCCGGTAGAGCAGATAACATGAAGTACTGGTGTGTACAGTTCAGTCATGGATGCAGCCCTGTTATGCAAAGTAAACAATATAGTAGCAGCGTTAAAGTTATGAGGGTTAGTGGAATCAGTGGGGAGCAGAGTTCAATAATGAAACAGCTCTGGGAAAAAAGCTGTTTCCTAGTCTGCTGGTTCTTGTCCGGAGGCACCTGTAGCGCCTACCGGAAGGCAGGAGAGTAAACAGTCTATGAGCGGGGTGAGAGGAGTCCTTGAGAATGCTGCGAGCTCGACGCAGACAGCGTTTCCCCTGGATGTCCTCAATGGAAGGGAGTGTAGTCCCTGTGATGCGCTGGGCTGTTTTCACCACCCGCTGCAGTGCCTTGCGCTCAGCAACAGAACAGTTCCCGTACCAGGCTGTGACACAGTTGGTCAGGATGCTCTCTATCGTGCAGCGATAGAAGTTCACCAGGATAGTTGAAGACAGTTGGTTCTTCTTCAGTGTCCTCAGAAAGAAGAGACGCTGGTGAGCCTTCTTGACGAGGCATGAGGTGTTGGTGGTCCAGGACAGGTCCTCCGAAATATGGGTCCCCAGGAACTTAAAACTGGAAACACGTTCAACAGCCATCCCGTTAATGTGGATGGGGTCGTGTGTGCCTCCTTTCGCCTTCCTGAAGTCCACGATGATCTCCTTTGTCTTGGAGGTGTTAAGGAGCAGGTTGTTGTCTGAGCACCATATGGCCAGGTGCCGTACCTCCTCCCTGTAAGCAGTCTCATCGTTGTTGCTGATGAGACCAATCACTGTTGTATCGTCTGCGAACTTGATGAAGGAGTTAGATCCATTCACAGGCCTGCAGTCGAGTGTGAAAAGGGAGTAGAGAAAGGGGCTCAGTACGCAGCCCTGTGGTACACCAGTGTTGAGGGTGATGGTGGTTGAGCAGATGTGTCCTAACCTAACAAGCTGAGGCCTGTTCGTCAGGAAATCCATAATCCAGTTGCAGGTTGAGTTGTTAATGCCTAGGTTTCCAAGTTTGATGATTAGCTTGGAAGGGATGACGGTATTGAATGCAGAGCTAAAGTCTACAAACAGCATGCGTGCATAAGTGTCCTTATTATCCAGATGTGTGAGCACGGAGTGCAGCGCCATTGACACTGCATCATCTACGCTCCTATTGCTGCGGTAGGCAAATTGGTATGGGTCCAGTGTGGATGGTAGAGAGTCTTTTAGGTGAACCACGTTGGTATTGTTGAACCAACGTGGTTCAAACGACAGATGGAGCGACAAAGCTACTATGTTTTCGGGAAACAGTCGTGAGAAGATAGTTCGTTTTTCAAACGATGCAGTGTACTATGGTGGTTAACCAGCAAGATATGTTTATGTTCGGGAGACGTACCCCAGACCAATCTGATGACAAAAAGGGGCGCAAAAGTGTCTTACAAATAGTAATACTGAAGAATAATGGTGTGATGCTTTTTTTTGCGAAAACCTCCTTGTTCTCCAGAGGACAGAAAGTCATGTAAGGTTTAGAAGGAAAAGATTAACATTTTTGGTTGATGTAACCTTTTAAAGCGTATCTTCCTGGCAGGGCCTTCCGACTGGCATGCGATCGTGCCATCCTGGAGCTGATGAAGTTTTGGCCAACAGCTGGTGCTCGTAATGCAGCATAGGAAGCTGGGACTTAAGGGGCGCTTTGGAATATTGCAGCGAGCAGACCGGTGCCAAACTTACACCAGCCGGCTGGAAAGCTGTGGGTTGAGACCCAGCACATATTTTTATCTTTCACTCAGAAAGGGCAGCCTCTTACACATCTGGCCTCTGGCCTGATTCTACACCGAGCGTGAAACTGTAAATGCTTCATTATTCAGCTGCCGCCACTTTCTTTGCCACCGTGTCATAATTGTTTTACAAATTTGGTATGCTTGGCAGAACGCCAAGGTTCACACTGAGCCTATTTTGAAGTGCATTTTAAAAACAGAACATACAAATTGCTCAAATGGTCTGCAAAGCGGCCGAATGCAAAACGATGTTTCAAAGGGTAAGACTTTATCACTTAGTTCCATGCAATTGCGCTGAGCTCATCTTTTAGTGCAAATAAGCATGTAGCATCACCACTGGGTCTGAAGCTGAAGCCTGGCAAATGGATGCTGATTATCTCGATGGCACAACAGTCGTTGAGGAAGAGCACCCCACTGTTTTTCTCACAGACAGAAGAAAAGAAATTTCCAAAACAACAGACTTTGAAATGCCACTGCAATAACAGCAAAGCCATGCATTATAGATAGAGCTACCTTAGCAATCTCTATTCTTCTTCCTATAAGCCGCTTCTTTTCTCTGTATTTGTTTCTCCTTGCCTGTCTTGAGCTGTGGTGCTCTGAGGGACATCGAAAGTAAATACGGTTCTCAAACTTTTGGCTACTGAAAGGATTTTTCAATTGCAGGAGTTTTACGTAAGAATTATCCAAGCAGTATAAAATAAATCAAACTGATTAAACTTCCACTGCAATGGCACCGCAATGAATTTCAGTCTAAAACTTTTTATTAAATCCTTAATGAGAAATTCTTGGGATTGGGTACATTCTTAGCATTGCTTCATTTTAAAACTCAGAACATTGTGAGCTGCCTACCTCAACATTTTTTTAAAAGAAAGCATCTCAAAAATAAGCAGTTGCCATTTCATACATTGGGATTTCTAATGGAGTTCTCAGTGATGAGGTGTCTCATAAAAATAGACACAAATGGGTCAATTTTTGTACTACAAAAGGAATAAATGTGAGTAGCATAGCTCAGGTAATTTGCTCCAGAAAGAATTTGGTGAGGAAAGTGTTACTGTTATGTTGAAATCAATGGCTTCTGATTGTAGGCTATGGCATTTGGTGACCTTTGCAGGAGAGACAATCCCATAATGCACTTCTGCAAGCCCAGAAAAAAGTGGAAAGTTGTCAAGGGGCAGAAGTAGTCAGCTATAGACTCAATGTATTTCATTTCGGCAAATTGTAAATAAAAAGTTAAATTTAAGTGACTTAAATGAACCCCACAACATGGGCAGCACCTTACAAAGGTATATATAGGTTATATCATATTCATATAATGTCACTTAAGTCATTTCCCATTCTAAGCACTATTTATGTAGAGTTGTTGCCTATGGAAAACATACAGAGAAGCAAATAATTATAATGCCTTAGTAGGGTGAAGGGAGACAAACACTTCTTATTGTTTGAGAACCATCAATTTTCCTTATACAGAGTTTCCACAAGCTGCTTGATATTAAATGATTGATTAGACACCTGACATTTCCTAGGCAGTGATGTTATTGTTAACAAGGTTTACCATATCTACATAAAAGATATTTGCCTTACTTCATATTTCAATTTTCAGAGGAAAACACACCATGAGTATTGACACTGTATTATCACAGCGATATCTCTTTTCAGACCAGCATGTCCTTCTATTAAATGAGTTTGTAAATCTTGAAAAGATACTGTGTTACCTTACAAAAGAAGACTATGTTCCATACAGACCATAAGCCTTTATTTGTAACATGTCTTCGGATTGAATTTGTCACTATAATGCCTGACTCAAAAATGAAAATTCTGAACTTTAGATCTTTCTTTTATTCCTTCATCTTGTGTATGGTTGCTTGCGTATGTTTTTGGATTAAATCAACACCAAAACCTCCTTATGGAGAGCAATTGAAACCAAACGCAAGAATTTCATCAAACTCTGTGGATTTGGTGGACAAGGAGGGGGTGTGAATCTGATGCAAAGATCACCTGGTTTCCTGCAATCACACACAAAAAACACATACAGTACGTCATCTTGAGTTCGATCAAAAACAATGTCAAACGGAAGAATAGCTGTCGGAACGACATCACCGGAGAAGCGAGGCCGAATGACAGGTGGCACCCGAATCGATAAATGTTCGACTAGATTTTGCGAAACAGATAGTAACCTCTCTAAAATTTGGGATGAGCAAAACATCTCAACATCTTTCCTTTAAAATGCACAAATGTATAATCAGAGTTTGATTATCTCTGATGTAAGTAAGACTCTGACAATGTCGGACCCTTTCGTGAAGCTTCGACTCAACCCACACATTTCGGTTGGCCGGGTGAGGGCTGTCTTTGATTTCTCAGATTTGATGGGCTCGAGAACATGAAGAATGGGAATGTGGAGAGGGGCACTCCATCAAAACATGACAAAGCATGGAGGGATGGCAGAAGGAGAAGAAGATGGAAGGGGTCGTCTTCCGCTCCCCGGGGGGAATCTGTTTACAGCAATGGCCTCCAATCACACACCCATATGAGGCTTTAAATCACTGCCAAATCTGGGAGGCATTTTTCACCAAAGTCAAATCAATTTATTTACGCAAGCTGAGAAAAATCTACAGGCTGCGGTGAAGGAAAAATTGGCCTGATTGCTTTCACGACATCACCGTGAAAATGCATGAACAGGGTTATGTTTGGGCGTACAGAGACGTTTTTTTTGTTGTGTGCTTTCTGTTACTACCGACCACATGTTGGCAGCTTGTTTGAGGTTTTCAAAGACAGAGTGAAAATAATGCATTCTGTTGATTCTTCTATTCAGACACAGGTGTCACAAAACCACAGACATCCAGCTGCTCGAGTGATTCAGGCTCGGTGCGGTGGAACCACCTGATGAGAGCTCTTCTTTACCTCAATGAAAACTCACATCTTTACTGATCAATGCAACAAAGTGAAGTCAGAAAGGGCAGAACGTCTGGCTGTATTTACGCGAAGTCCTCGAAAAGTTGTATTGATTCTGACCTTGTGCAAACTAGGATAATAATCTTTACAGATTATGTGTATAGTAAACAACCAAATATGTAGCAAAACAAATTAAGTAGTCAACAATCGAGCAATAAAGACGAACTGGGTCAAAAATGTATGGATTTATCTGTCAATAAGGACGATTAACTGGACACATTTTAGTCATTTTAAAAATGTCAGCTGACTTCCAGAAGGTTTTTAACATAATGCAGAATTTATATTTGATAATATGTTTCTGAGACCTAGTATGTAAAATAATTTAATTTCTGACATGATTCATGACTAAGCCCAAACTGGCAAAAAAGTTTTTGCTGAACGATTAAAAAAAATAAGTTGCAAAATGACTTTTTCAGTCAGGATTGACCGTCAAGTCCAACCACAAGTGATAAAAACAGCAACAAGCGCCGAACAGCCATTGGCATTGGCTCATCGGTCATCGGCTGACATCCCGCACCAATCACGGCTCTCTCAGCGGGGGAAGTCTGATGCATGTCTGCCCACTGCTTTGAGGTCTCCTCTCATCTCTGCCAGAGCTACAGTGTGACCTTCACCTATGCTGACCTTCCTGGCAAAGACCACTTTCATTAAAAATCACTGCCGCCACACTCTCACAACAAAGAGTCAATGAAACAAAAGCTAAATAAAGGACATCCAGGACATATGCCAAAAAAACATATGTATACGTTGTCAGAGAAAACGCATGCAGGTGTAGATAAAATAGTTATCCTGTATGGATGATCTTCTGTTCTGCATTTAAAATGAACAGAAAACTAAATACAAGCATATTTACAACCCGGGCCGTAGACTGAGCATTAAACTGAAGATAATGCACACTGCAGTTCCCCACAGGCCAGTTACAAATGAATGCTCACAGCAGGTGATAGTTATTTTCTTTCAAAACTTTTTATTTGTTGTTTGTTTTGTGTCGAGTGATGCCCTGTTGTAGTCATTTAATGCTTCTTGAAAATCTAACGCTTTACCTTCATTGGTCAGATGCTGATTACAGTGATTCAAAAAATTTGAGGTGCTGTGAATCAGAAATTAAAACAAAAAATTTGAGTTATACCAAAGCAAGCTCACTAAGATCAAAATCTGAGGTATGTTAAGATTCCAACACAGTCTCATGGGAATTCGTGCCAATGTCACAATCGTTTAAGTCGTCTTCATGGACACTAATTTCCCCTGTATTGTGTCATGCACTAGGGATGTGCAAAAATATTGATAAATGAAACTATCGCAATACTTTTTTTTCGATAGTGTATTGATAGTGATACCGCTACTATCGATACATTTTTTTAAATCATGTCATAAACAGACGGACAAAAGTAAGTGGAAGCGAGCATGGCGAAAAATATTAGACCGCTTCGAGCTCTCAGAGCTGATATGTGGGTGTCCTTTGGTATTGAAAATAAGTCGTGGAGTAGTGTTAATTTTGTCAGCTATATTTTATTTTAGTGTTAGTTTTAGTCCCACAACGAATACACTTTTTTGTTTGTATCATATCTAGTCATCCTCCTCCTGTCTTTTTTTCAGTTTAGTCGACTAAATGTCTATGCATTTTTGATTCGTTTAATCAAAATTTTTGTCATGGTGTATAATTGTTAAAGTGTTAATTTAAGTGTAAATTTACATACACACGCGGTCTGTGTATTGAAAGTCGTGCTGACTGACACGAAAAAGGGTGAAATTCGTGTCCATGAACACGAATCAATAAATTCCAAATGTGTCCCAATACATTACATTTATGCATGTGGCAGACACTTTTATCAAAAGCGACTTACATTGCGTTATCCTCTACATTTATACATAGGTATTTGCAGTCCCCTGGGATCGAACCCACAACCTTGCCTCTTACCACAGGAAATACCACAAACTGCCTTGAGACGGGTTTGAAATATTCTGTATGAGTTAAAAATCATATCTGACAGTTGGCTTTATTTAACCAGTGCTTTCCACTGCAGGCGTAAAATCTAATGAGCTGTGTAATTAATAATACAAACCTTCTACAACAACAAAAAATCCATTCGTCTGGAAATAAAGACCTTGTTGCTTTCCATTATTTAATGCTGTGAGTTTCTTCAAACTCTTCTTTCTTTCAACAGCATTACAAGAATTCAACGATATCGCAGCAGACAAAAGACATAAATATGCGTCATATCTGCTGAACAAACATGAAAGAAACGAATGTGTGAATCAATCGAAGTATGTGCTGGATGGCAAGTATTGATTTGCTGTAGTTTTGTTCACAGCGTTTATTCACAGTGCTCAAGCTAAAAAGAATTGAGGAAAATATGAATGTAACCACCTAGCAACCATTCAGGGCACCCTAGAAACCTGCTAGAAATACCTTAAAAACCCTCTGGAAAGCTTATAACAATGCACTAACAGCTACCCACAACACCCTATTGACTGTATAGAAACATCCTTACAACCGCCAAGAATACCCTAGTAATGTGGCTTAAAATTTCCATACACCACTAACAAAATGTAAAAGTCTATTTTTAGGTTACCTATTAGTATATACAACACCAATAGGTTAGCTTACAACATGTTTGATTGTGTGTGTTGTTGTATGCACATTTGGATGAGTTACGAGTTTCATAACAGATCCAAACCATCATCACTGTTGTTGAGTTCTCTAGCTGCACTTTACTGTAATTGCAGAGTTCTCGGTTCACCTTGAAACTGAAGCATTCAGAGCCCATCCTGACGTTAAAGTACACCATAGAAGTGAGCGAATTATGCAAAAATAGACCACTAGACATGAGAGGATTTTGCACTTTTAGCTGGACAGAGTAAACGCATACATCATCTCTCTGTAAGGGCTGCTTACTGTATCACAGTACATCGAGTATAATAGCAGCACTGAAACCTTAATCTGCATATGTTTCATTCTGATTTCATAAGATGGAAAAAGGATCCAGTCAGAAGCAAGAGAGGTTAACTATATACAGTACATCCCTCAGGAATCTGGATTCACCCAGGAATGGGTAGATTTTAGCTCAGCTGGAGGCCCTGGAAAAGTGTCCTTTGAATCCCAGCAGGCCTGACGACAGAAGATTTCTACAGCGAAAGGTCAAAAAGAATAGACGGATTAGTTTCTGGCCATTTTTACAACCTAGACTTTAATGCTTAAATTACTTCTGGAATCTGATCGTAGAAAGAGCATTTTTCAGCAGAATGAAAGTGCTGAACAGGTGTGGATATTCTTCATTTTTGCACATTATAATTGTGCGTTGTCTCAGATAAACCGTGCCAGTTTTTCTAATAGGAAAATGACTGATACGTTCTTTGTAATATCTGAAGTTTCTTCTAGACAGAGAGATTAAACTAAGGGCAAATGGACACTTGAGAAACATACCTCAGCAATCATACGTTTTTGTTCAAATCACATCGAACAAATTCATACAGAATCACCTCGTAATTCTTTCCCCTGTGAGATCAAAGAGGTTGGACATTTTAATATACGCTTAAAACATTCTTTAAACACAAACATCCGCTATGCTACGCACATTGTTCATAAATGGTAGTATAGGTATACATTGTTAAAGGTGCTATGTGTATTTTTTTGGAGGATCTACTGACAGAAATGCAAAATAATATACTTAACTATGTCATCAGAGGTGTATGTAATGCCGGTTCCCTTAAATGGAATTCACCATGTTGTCTCTACAGTAGCCCGTAATGGACAACCTGCTCCACAGTGTTAGTTAATGTACATATCTACAAACATTTTGTCTCATTCGACAAAGAAACGAAAACCAGACAACATCACAGCTATGTGTCAGCCGCCGAAGTGCTTCGAAAGGGAGGGGTTAGAGTGAGCCTTTGGTTGCACTTCGCGACTTCACAACTAGATGCCATTCAATTTCATACACTGGACTTTTAACAATGTTAACGTTATGGTTGAATTTCTCATCTGAAACATGGAACTGGAATCGGCTGGTTACTTCACTGTGTGGCCATCAATGTGGTTTTACCTCTCAGGCATGAGAAGTGGATTATAGGACCTTGTCATTTTGCATTAGCACAGAAAGAGCCATTGACATTACTGGCCCATTAAAACACAAGTTCATTTGACATTATGTCGAAGCCTGTTACAGTAGTAACAAATGCAGCCATGTTGATTTCCCTGGAGCAACCAAGTCCAATTTGTGTGAGCTGAGACTTTTCAGAATATTTGAGGTCTGAGGTTGCATTAATTACCCAGCTGTGTTTGGTTTTACAGCTTGCCAAGTACAAAAAATACTGATAAAGAAAAAATAAAACACTATATTTAGCATTTTAAATCAACTTAGGTCACAGGGGCCAAAAGATGGCTTTGTGTGAGAACCACTTTAGGACATTACCTGCTGGTAATATTTATTTTCATTGAGCTGTTAACTAGAACTACTTCAACTGGATTATTGAGTACTATGACTGATTTTTAGTACTCTTCACTGCATCATATTTTAAATGTACCGGCTGGACTGCTGGAGCTCTACTTATTAACAGAAAACTCATTCTGCATGTAGAAGATTACATTTGATGCACACACTACATGAAACGTTTGAGGACTGAAAGAGCTTCTGGTGAATACATGTGGAGCACATGTGTATATCTAAAGAGACTGAGAATTTAACCCCAGCAATCCACAACACCTAGTACAAAAACAGTCAATCCCAGACACTGTTTCAGGAGAGATAGCCACACTACTGTAAATCAGACTTTTGATAGAAAAAAGTCTGGTTTTAAGATTATTCTGTTGAACAATAGTTCATTTTGTTTATACAAAACGAACCACTTTGTGGACGGGGTTATCTTAAATAAATGATATCTCTGTAACAGACCACGACAACATTTTTTTAATGAAATGATGCAACAGTCTCCATGAACAATAAAAACACCACAACAATAGCTGAAAATCAGTATTTCTGTCTGTCCCTAAGTAATACATACAGAATACTTTATTGACTACATTGACATAAAGCTGTCAGTTCCCTCGAGTTCCCCCCCGACTACAGCATTCTCCACGCTCCCTCATCTGTCTCGTGTATGACATCACTCGCACCTGACTGTCATCAGTCTCATCCCCAGACTGTATTTGTGCATTGTCCTGTCTCGTCATTGTAACCTAGTGTTTGTATTTCAGTTTTTCTGTGTTGTGTGCAACATTAAACAGTACCGTTCAGCATTACCTCGTCTGTGGTCTGTACCGTGACGTAACGTGACAAAAGCAGAACATACTTTATAGTTCTGTTCCTGGATATCTAGTTCACTTGCTAGATATGTTCCTCAAATACAACTGTACACAATAAACTGTGCAAACTCTCTGGCCTCTATTTTCACAAGTGTCAGAACCCTCTTTTGCTAGTTTAACGACGGGAAAACAGTCAGCATGCCCGGGCGCATTGTTTAAATGGGTTGTCCTGATTCTCTTAATGAGTCATGGGTGTTTTTGGGTGTGACGTGCAGTAAACCAATCAGAGTCTCATCTCTCATTCCCCTTAAGAGCCAGTTGCGCTCACTCCATGGCGGATTCGCTATTTACAAGGCAGACATTGCAAGAGCAAAGTCTGGACGCTTCTCCAGAGAGGAAAGACATCTACAGGACAAGCCAGATTATGATCTTTATGTCCACAATAATCATCTTTACATTGTAATCCATTTAGTTTTATATTTGGCATGTTTTTGTGCTGCTGCGCTTCCCTCTGTGTTATAAATAAAGGAAAAGCCCATTGTGGACACGCCCAGGGGCGCATTTTCTACTAACGCACTCTTAAATATCAAAATATATTGCACTATTGACTTTAGACCAGGTTTGATTTTCAGTTCCTCAAAATAGCAACTCGCCCATGGGCGCACAAATGAGCGCAAATGCATTTGCTATTTAAACAACCCAGCACAGGACGGGAAATTGAGAACTGCGTCGGGCTGAAACCAGCAAAAACGGTTGCGCCGAGTTGCTGCAGGTGTATGATAGGGCCCAAAAACTTTTAGTTGTTTTTCTTTAAAAGTGCTCTAAGGTGGACTGACAAATAATAACAATCTGTTCATACTCCCAAAATTAGCCCCGATCCTTGACTAACTGTGCTTAACCAATGCTGACAGATACAACTTTTGATTAAAATTAATAATTGCTGTATAAATATTGTTTATTGTTAGTTCATGTTAGCTAATGCTATATGTAATGTTTACAAATACAATCAATAAAGAAGTGTTTCCAAACTAACTGTTAACTGAATTTCTTTTTGTGATGCGTATAGTAAGAACATCTCCAAATGAGAGCTTGTTAGAGTTCATAGCAACCTTGCGTGATTCCAATTTAAGTCACGACTGCCAAACAACCCAACTGCCTACGTGAGTGACTGTACGGGCAACATGTGTGCTGCTCTGACAATTCACTGCGAAAAATGTGGAGTGCTGCATACTTGTGTTCTGTCTTAATATGATTTACACCAGGGGACCTAAAGCCCTCAGCGCAATAAATGAATGCTAATCAGTACTGCAGATAAAACACATCATGATAATCCAGCAGAAGACACTCTAAACTGTAATGATGAGCGAGATGGACAAATAAATAGCTGGAGCTCTCGCTTGATCTGAATGTGTGAAATTTTCATTCAGAGTCCCGGGCATCCTTTGTGACCTTCATTATCAACGTCCACCACCTTCCTCCAGCCTTGCTAATAGTCATCGCGGCGCAGAATGCAATCACTTTGATCTTCACATAAAAAGCCTCACAGACTCCATCACTACATAATGTTTGTATAAAGTCTACTAGGTCAACAGTGAGAACATATATTTGAGCTTGAGTGGAAAGAAGTACTTGGGTTGCTTTGAAACATCGCACAGAGAACAAAGGACTGACTGAACATGGCTTTATGAAACTTTAGTGTCTCAGGGATGCTGCGGTGAATTTTAACTGGTTCATAAACTAAGGCGAAGAACAGGTACAGGCGTAATTTAAACAGGACACCCAAAAATGGACATACAGATATATCAGAAAAATCAAAGCAAATCAGTTTTTTCTATGTTTCAGGTGCAAGAGTAATGTTTATTGCATTAGACTGTTTTAATGAGTTTGTGTGTTTCCATGACCTTGGCATTTCTAGCACCATTCTAGCTTTACCATCTGAGCTATACTTTAGGTGGTATAAGTTCTAAAAATCCCTGTGTTGTTTTCAATCATGGATTAAAACAACACAACATAGGTTCAAATATAAGTCAGCTGTTGATTTTGTTGATATCTACCTAGTCTCGCGTAGCCAGACCAAGGCCCGCCCAAGAGGCCATATGACTGACAGGTAAAGTAACCAATCACATTTCGATCTGAGCCATCCATGATTAGAGGGCGTTGAAATGTCCCTGCAATGACAGACCGCTGTACATTAACAAACGTGTCAAAAGTTAACAGCAACAAAATTCTAATAATTTATGCTGTGAACCTCGCATACTTTAAAGAATTAAACATTCAGTCGATCGTGATGAATTCTTCTAGAAACCGTTGTAAACACGACGGCTGAGCTTACTTCTTAGATCAGACAGTTTTGTGTTGTTTCCAGGCGGATCGATAAAGAACGCGACCCGCACGTCTCCCGGAAATCCTGTGAAATTCAAGCAATCAGATGACGACTTCGAACGTGCTGAAGTGTTTCCAGAAAAGTGTGCGATATGAAGCACACATTCAGCCAAAGGTCCGTGGCCATCTGAGACTAATATCTACCCAACCATGGGTTGAAAACAAGACCGTATTACTATATCATTTACCGTATAACTATATCATGAATTTGACAAAATCTGAATTTTTAAATCCTATATTGTATTTAAAACTATTTTATAAATATCACAGATGCATCTATGGCCTCATTTCAGAGATTACTTACCCAGCACTATTCAGAAAATTAAATAGTGCAAAAATGGAAGAAAACATTTTTGGCCACCCCTGATTTTCGCTGGCAATTTATTCATATTTTCACTAGGAAGTGAGAGTGAGAGATTATTGTTATTACTGCTGAAATGACTGCCCGCATGAGGTCCACACGCTCATCAGAAATCACAGGTGTATAATCTTGCCGCAGAATAAACTCGTGTTTCGCTAAACGCTTTTCAGTTTCATGAAAATGAGAGATTGGAACAGACATGCCCTATCATCAGAATCAAAAACTACAATTTGCTTCAGAAGGACAGACATCTACATCACCAAGGGCACTTGTATCTGTAAGTGTGCAGTGTTTTGATAGCAAACAGATGGATGAAGATCCGGTTCTATTGACCGGCATAGCTGCCTGGGCTAACATAGAAAAAAAGGAGCTCTAAGTGCCGTGATTAGTATGAGTGTGTTAAAAGGTGCCAGGGGATCCTTTGAAATACTAAAAACCTATAGTGAAGAAAAAACAGTGGTGAGTTAAGAGCCTGTAGCAGACAGGGGTTTTGTAAATGTGCCTGTGAGGTAGTGGAAAGGCCAAGACAATCTAGCCGAGCTCCTGATGTTTCCATGACGACCCCATGCTGAGGGTCTGCCAACTTCCCCAGCATTACTGAAAAATCTATTTTCTACTTTCGTCAGGTATATGATCTTTCAGGCTCAAGGTGAGCTTCACACATAGCGGATGACTAAAGAGGACCATCAGAGGAGATATTTAATGCCAGATTTTCTAGGTTTTTACATTATTCTCATCTCTGAGCAGTGCATTTTTTTTCATAAATAGACCAGGGCCCGTATTTATCAAGCTTATTAGAATTACTCACAAGAACACTGATAAGTAAAAAGACTCTTGGTTCAAAGATACGCTTAAAAGTTAGTTTTAAACGGTGGTGGAGAGTAACGAATTACAAATAATAAAATTACTGTGAGTAGATTTTTTCAGGAATTGTACTTTTTTAAGTAGTTTGAAAACAGTGTACTTTTTAATTTTAGTGCTGTATCATCACATTGTCTTTGCTACATTATATGTTTAATTCCCTTTCTGTCGGTCTCTCGACGTTGTGTCGAGAACGACAGATGGGGTTCGCCCTTGAGAACCAATCAACTCTGACTACTATAGAAAAGGCCAATGAAATTTGGCGAATGAAATTTGCATGCCGGGCTCCGCCCCCGGAAATCCGGTATAAAAGGAAGCCGGCGTGCAGCATTCATTTACCTTTTGTTCTTCAGAGCCTTCGCTCATGACTACGAACAGAACGAATTCTATGAATTCTTCTTCTACTGCCGGATCTACGACGTGTAGCAGCGGATCGTCCCTACCTGCAGCGACCTTCCCCTGGGCGTCTCGGCAGTTCCGAGGTGTGTGAGACTCTATCTAAAAAGTCCTTTTCAGGACTGACTGAGCATTCTCCAGCGCGGCTGTTCTCTTTGGTGAGACAGGGAATGGACACGATCGCTGCATTAGGTGTGTGGGCGTCCAGCACACTGAAGCAGCGTTCGTTGACACATCTGCCCGCACTGCAGGCAGATTGTCATTCAGAAGTTGCGGTCACAGGTGGCTGTCTTCCTACGGGAACCAGCCACCATTTCGTCTGCTACCCGGGCTGTGACATCTGTGGCTACGGCCCCTATGACCACCCACGTTAGCAGCGTTAGTGATATGGGGAACTCTGCGAACGTAAACCCGCCAGCTAAGTGCTCACGGGCCGGTCGCACCCCGATTCGCTCTACTGAACGTTCCCCAACCGGCGGTGGCATACCGTCCGGATTCTCACGCACACACATCGAGAACGACATGTCCCGCTGTTCTCTTGGGTGCGGCAGGGGATTGACACGATCGCTGCATTAGGTGTGTGGGCGTCCAGCACACTGACGCAGCGTTCATTGACACATCTGCGCGCACTGCGGGCAGATTGTCATTCAGAAGTTGCGGTCACGGGTGGCTGTCTTCCTACGGGAACCAGCCACCATTTCGTCTGCTACCCGGGCTGTGACATCTGTGGCTACGGCCCCGATGACCACCCACGTTAGCAGCGTTAGTGATATGGGGAACTCTGCGAACGTAAACCCGCCAGCTAAGTGCTCACGGGCCGATCGCACCCCGATTCGCTCTTCTGAACGTTCCCCAACCGGCGGTGGCATACCGTCCGGATTCTCACGCACACACATCGGGAACGATGTGTGACGTAGATGAGATGTCGCTCGCAGCATCGGAGGGAGACTGACATCCGACTCTGAAGAATCCGAGCTCCACCCCCAGCGGTCGAGTTAGGAGGAAGCAGAAATGATGTCATTCATGCTAACCCGGGTTTCCGGAGGTGCATGAGGAGCTGTGTAAACTTGGAGCGCTCCACTAACGGATCGCTCCAGTGAAAACCAGCTCCACCTCCCTTACTTCCCTCGATGGTGGGGCAGCCAAGGGCTGAGTCGGGATCCCCCGAGTGGAACGTCCGCCCGCGGTGCACCTGTGCCGCGGACGGCTACCACCTGGGGGGAATCGGCCACGCCTACGGTCCAAAGCACGTAAGACCTCGGCATCACTGGTGTCGAGGGCTTGCAATGCCGCGGGCCAGGCTGCCTCCTCTCTCTTCGCCATGGCCATCCTGCAGGTCCGCCAGGCCAAAGCGTTGAGAGAGCCCCACGAGGGTAAGGTCGACCTGGGTATAATGCAGGATCTCCGTGCCGCCGCTGACAGCGCTCTACGGGCGACTAAGGCGGCGGCACGGGCCCTGGGTCGGACGATGTCCACGGTAGTGGTCCAGGAGAGACACCCCCGGATATACCTTGTGCAGAAGAGTGACACCAAGGAAGTCCGCTTTCTTGATGCACTCATCTCGCAGGGTGGGTTGTTGGTAAAGACCGTCGTGGACTGCGCGCAGCAGTTTTTGACGGTGAAGCAGACAGTGGCAATTCACCACATTCTCACCGCGACTCGGCCGCCTAAAGGCCTCCGAGATCCCGCGTGATGTCTGCTTCCCTTCAACCCAGGACCCCTTCGACATCGATTCCGGTTCCTGTGCCCCCACAGGCGGCACCCCGGAAGCAGAGGTCGAGGGGGAAACCTTCACCCCGTCAGCAAACTTCTCACGAGAAGGGACACTGACGGGAAGACACCAGGGAGAACAACATCGGGCCCGAACCATCACAGCCACGGCTCTGATCGGTCGGTACGAGACGACTCCTGCCTCGTCACCAAGCCGGGCCCTTTTCAGGGCCTGGCGCCCACTTACTCACAGAGTTTTTTGTTCTCCCCGGGTGTACTTGCAGCCGATCGCACACTCTACTGGACTCTGCTCGGCGATCCGACCTCACACCCTGGCGAGGCGTGAGGTCGTACACATACGACAGCTGTCACCACTCTCAAACCGATAGTGCGTGCCGTTGTCCCGCCAGGCAGGTAAAAAGGCGGAGCCATCCTTCCCTCCGGGGACCCCCCGCGATAGATGGTTAGCTCCGCCAGCCGACGAACCACCCCCCGTGGGAATGGTGAAGCAGACTGCCCCCTTCGTCACCCTGTACAGTCCCTGGGAGCTCAAGAGCTGCCCACACTGTCTCGCTGGCTAATGCGGGCGGTCCGTCTTGGTTACTCGATCCAGTTCACCAGAGACTTCTGGCAAAACAGGCATCGAGTTCGTCCAAAGTCAAGACGTTCAGTGGGTCACAACCTGCACTTCATCATTCCCAAGAAAGACGGCGGGTTGCCATAGGTCTGCGTACCCTGAACAAGCACCTTCACGAGCTGCCGTTCAGTTGCTCACGCAGAGGCGCATCCTGACATCTATCAGGTGTCAGGATTGGTTTGTGGCAATCGACCTGAAGGACGCTTACTCTAATGTCTCGATCCCCTCGACACCGCCCCGTTTCCACGGTTCGCGTTCGAGGGGTGGGCATACCAGTACAGAGTCCTCCCTTTTGGTCTGTCCCTGAACTATCTCAACGACTGGCACACTCGTGGGATCTGTTGTGTACACAAAGGGACCTGGTGCTCTGGCATCTAGATCGATTGGGATCTCAGGTCAACCGAGAAAGGAGCAAGCTCTCCCCAGGGCAGAGCATCCTCTTTCTCGGTATGGAACTAAACTCTGTCACCATGACGGCGCAGCTGTCCGCAGCACGCGCCCAGTCAGTGTTGGAACTGGAGGCTCCTGGGACACATGGCATCCTCCGCGGGGGTAATACCCCTCGGACTGATGCACATGAGACCGCTTCAACACTGGCCACAGAGTCAAGTTCCGAGGACAGCGTGGCACACCGGCAGCAGGCGCATGGCGATGACGCCCTGCTGCCGACGCACCCTAACCCCTTGGTCTTCCATGACCTTCCTCCGGGCGGGGTTCCCCTCGGGCAGGTTACGAGGCACGTCGTGGTGACAACGGACGCCTCGCTGCAGGGGTGGGGTGCACTGTGCAACGGGCACGCAGAAGTGGGACGCTGGACGGGCCCCCGTCTGCGCTGTGCAATTGCTTAGAGTGGTGTACGCTCACGGTAGCTAACACAAATTGCCCGACGCCTCCTCCTGTGGAGTTAGCAGGTGATCCGCTCCCTGCGGGCCACACACATCCCAGGCAAACTGAACCAGACAGCCGACTCGCTCTCTCGTCAGTATACGCCTTGCGGAGAGTGGCGACTCCACCCCCGGTCCAGCTCATTTGGGTGTTGTTCGGACAGGCACAGGTTGACCTCTTTGCCTCCCACGACACCACCCATTGTCTGCTTTGGTACTCCCTGACCGAGGCCCCCCTCGGCACGGATGCCCTGGCGCACAGCTGACCACGGGACGGACGGAAGCACACCTTCCCCCCCAGGAGCCTCCTTGCACAAACACTGTGCTGGATCAGGGAAGAGTAGCACCAAGTGTATTGGTTACATCACACTGATCTAACCGCACTTGGCTTCAGAGTTGAGGCTCTACACAGCGACTTCCCCTGAACCATTCCCCTGACAGAGGACCTGCTCTCTCAGGGGAAGGACACGTTCTGGCATCCCAGATCAGACCTCTGGAACACCCATGTCTGGTCTCTAGACGCGATGAGAAGATCCTGAGATGGCTACTCCCCCTCTATGGCTGAGACCATCACCCAGGCTAGGGCCCCATCTACTAGGCGGTCACACGCCTCTAGACGGCGCCTCTTCTCGTCCTGGTGTCTCTCTCTCACGAGAAAGACCCACTGAGGTGCTCGATCAGGATTGTGTTCCCCTTCTCACGAGACTGGAGACTAACATCTCCCCTCCACACTGAAAGTGTATGTAGTCGCTATCGCCACTCATCACGACTCAGTTGATGGAAAGTTTCTAGGGCAACTCGACCTGGTCACCAGGTTCCTAACGGGCGCGAGAGGGCGGAATCCGCCTCATCTCCGCTCCATACCCTCTTGATAGCCCCTCGGAGGTTCCTATCTTCCTCACCTGAGTAAGACGACCCTCCTGTTGGGGCTCGCTTCCGTCAAGAGGGTAGGGGACCACCAAGCATTCTCTGTGTCCCCGGATTGCCTTAAAATTCGGCCCTGGTAACTCTCACGTTATCCTGAGACCCAGGCCCGGATACGTGCCCAAAGTTCTCACTTCTCCCTTCAGGGACCAAGTGGTGAACTTGCAGGCGCTCCCCATCGGGGAGGAAGACCCAACCCGGTCCGTGTTGTGTCCAGTACGCGCACTGCGCCTCTACTTAGACCGCACACAGAGCTTCCGCAGTTCTGATCAGCTCTTTGTCTGTTTTGGAGGACAGCAGAAGGGGAAGGTTGTCTCCAAGCAGAGGCTGGCGCACTGGGTCGTGGATGCCGTTACGACGGCATTCCGATCTCAGACTCCCATACCCATTGGCAGTAAGGGCTCACTCCAAGAGTTTAGCCACCTCCTGGGCACTGGCAGAAGCGCCTCTCTAGCAGACATCCGTAGAGCTGCGGGTTGGGCTACGCCCAAACACCTTCGCAAGGGTTAACAGCCTTCGCGTAAACCCGGTGTCAGCCCACGTCCTGCGTGGCGACATGTAGGACTGGCATCCGGGGGGGCGTATGCCTGCGAAAGCACCATCCCACCCTCCAAGTGGTTGGGTCAGTGTGCTATCTACCCTTTTCTTCTTACCCAACCTTGGCTAAGAGAATTGGTACCTCACCAGCCTCCCTTCTTACCCACTCCCTGGTTAAGAACAGGCATTCCATCCATCACTAAGCAAGCACCTCCTCGGGGTTGGCTGAGCAGAGCAGCCTTCCCCCTTAGGCCCGGACATTTCTTGACCTATCACACATAGTTCTAACCGGACCTGTGCTGGCAGACGCAGTAACACCCCCACCGTGGGCTGTTCCGTCTGCTATACCCTCATGACACTGGTTCCCACACTTGGTAACCCATGAGCTTCCCCAGGTGGACCTCCACCTCGCGGTTAACTACCCAGTCCGCACGTTCCATGCGTTCTCCTCCTAGGACGAGACCATACTTTCTCCACCATATTCCTCCCCACGGGTAGGAGGTGGCCTCTGCAGCGCTTCTCTGCTTAAGAGTGCGCTTTCCCGGTGTAAACCGATCCGGACGGCCTCTCGCCTGAAGAGAGCTAAGGCCCCGTCCGTGAAAGTTACCGGTCAGGGCTGTATCCATCTTTCTCGAAAGCTCTGGATCCCCCCCGACCACCACACTGGAAGGTTACAAGTTTCACGAAGCTTCGAGCTGACACGCCCAGGCTTGTTACCGTCGCTTCGCTGAGATTGTGACGCGATACAGCGTTTGTGGCGTTTTCCATAGTTAACCCCATCTGTCGTTCTCGACACAACGTCGAGAGACCGACAGAAAGGGAACGTCTTGGTTACGTCTGTAACCTCAGTTCCCTGATGGAGGGAACGAGACGTTGTGTCCCTTATGCCACAAACACGTATCGTATTCTGCTACAGTCGTGAGAGGATCTCAGGCTCTTCAGAACAAGAGGTAAATGAATGCTGCACGCCGGCTTCCTTTTATACCGGATTTCCGGGGGCGGAGCCCGGCATGCAAATTTCATTCGCCAAATTTCATTGGCCTTTTCTATAGTAGTCAGAGTTGATTGGTTCTCAAGGGCGAACCCCATCTGTCGTTCTCGACACAACGTCTCGTTCCCTCCATCAGGGAACTGAGGTTACAGACGTAACCAAGACGTTCTCATGTGTAAGGAGAATAATCAGTCCCATCACTTGACCCCGTCCACTCAAATCGCGCATAAAAAACTTGCGTCACACAGATTTCAAGACTTCTGCCGACAATTTAATTTAATCATGGAGGAGGACGAACGTGTGCGGCAGGCAGGGTAGGTATCAAACGGCAGTTTTGCACACTTGAAAGTCACTGTGGACCACAACTCCAGGTAAAAATCTTAATCGTTCTACCCAAGAAATAATATTAGCCAGCTCTTCGATAAATATGACTGTTAATGCTAATCCAACGCAATTTAGGTAATGGTTTGCATTTTTTGCATGCAGTATTTGGGGCTCTCATTAATTCATTTCTGCATTGTGGGGCCTAGTTGACATTATTGAACGGTGTTGGAAGTGCATAAATGGTTTTAACTGGAAAACTGAGCTCATAGTAGACAGACAGACAGAACAACAAATTGAATGGTTATTTTGTCTGAGTTGTATCCAGTCATATGCTTTATCACTAAATTAATCTCCAAACTGTATTATTAATAATTGTTTTCAATTCATTAAATAACACCGCCTAAAAAGGAATGAGTAACTAGTACTACGAGTAGTTTTTGAGAAGTACTTTTACTTGTAATTGAATACAATTTCAGAAACGTAATAGTACTTGTAATTCAGTACAAATTTCCAGTACTCTTTCCACCATCGGTTATAAAGCGGCTCAGTCATAATTTAAGTGAAGTGTAGGAATAATTTTCGGCATAGAGATGATTTACCGGCAAAATGTGGCGCAAACAGGATTTTCGATCATGATATTGACACGGACCAATAACTGAATAGGTGTCATGAGATGACATGGTAGAACCCAATTGTAGGCAGACACAGACGGTATAGGTGGTAACAAAGATGTTTTATTTAACATATAAACACTAAACAAAACAGGCAAAACAAAGACCCACGATGGGGTAAAACAAGACAGGAATATAAATATAAACTAACAATAAACAAGGACACTGACTGAACTAAGACTACAAAACACTTGAGACAAACACTAAACTGAACTAACTTACAAGACGAGGAAACAGGAACTCGGGAGACAAGGAACTTTAAACAGCACGAAGCACAACAGCTACAGACAAGGTACAGCTAACAGCATACAATGCACGAGCAACAAGACAAAGAAACATGAGGACTCTTTATAGGGGAAACAAACAGAGGATCGTAACGAGCAACAGGTGCTGGGGATTAGCACTAAGGAGAGGCTGACAAGGAACAAGATGTAGGGAACAATGACGAGACACGAGAAAGAATCATTCAATCTCACATAAAACCATAGGTTATGCCATGACTCCACTCAAATAGCACGAATAAACATGACATGATAGTGGAATCATGACAATAGGTTTACGTATTTAAGAATTTCCTTCAATACATTCACGTTGAATGGTGAAATTCTAAGAGGAGTTTACATTAAACACATATTTTACAATAAAGACAAGACAACACATTGATATAAAAGATAAACACGTTCAGTGCGCACAGTACTCATGATCCATTGGGCATAACTCGAATGCGTGAAGCATTAATGACATGTATGGACTGTGTACCTTTATCTTGTGTACATAAATAGTTTGTTGAATGTATAAACTAGATTATGTAAAATGATGTGTATATGTTCTATTAATAAATGCCTATCGCGAAGTGGGGGGGGCACAATCAACTTCCTGTCCCACCCGCAATTACACCTATTCAGGGGAGTACCGAATTTATGTGTGTCTCTGGTGGAATCTACGGTTCCATTGGTCAATCCCTCTGTCCACCATGTATCTGTCTCCACAGCGCCATCACAAGGCCCTGGTGGCAACTCCTAAGCACTTGAGATACCGTTTATACTAAGTAGGAGTACATTTAAGACTAAAGACTAAAATGGCACTTTGACCAGCTTGATAAATACGGGCCCTGACTTATAAAATTGGAAATTCCTGTCTGAATTCATATAGAAACTAATGAAATCTTATTACAGAGATAAGACATCGTTGAGAATTCGTCTAAAACTGCAGTTGAGACACATGTGAGATTACTAGACATTTTTTGCAGGCAGGTAAATGAAAGGAAACAATATATTTGATCCCATTGCTGTCTAGGACAAACAATCGTCAAATCAATGCAATCTTATTTGTCATGTTTCTTTTCTGAAATTGTAAACATACTTCACGTAACACGTTTCACTATAATTCACCTGTCTGTAAACACGCCCCACATGCCTTCACCATGAGGAAGCACAGACCTATCCTACAGTACACAAAAAAACCTTGTTGATTAATACGGCAGGAAGCAACCTTTAGTAAGTTGTAATAAATAGGTCACACTGTCTCCAAGTTTACACTTTAGTATGCAGCCTAATTGGATTCATCAACTCACCTGAAAAACACAGAGAATCCGGAGAAAATGTGTGTGAAATGAGTCCACACAATATTCAAAAATATACAGAAATAGACTTAAAGAGAAACAAATTTAGAAGGTGTGTTAAACACTTGGCTTTTCTGTGACAGATTGTTTAAAATTGGATGATTTTCTGCATCCGTCTCATTTGTTTCCTGTCACTGTGTACATTTTATTCAATTTGAAGTTGCTATGGGAACACCTGTTGCTAATAATTGAAGAGATGGCGAAGGAAATCAAAATTGTGGACCTCCAAAATACAATTCCATAGAGGTGGAAAATCATGAGGATACAAACAATTGAAGTGTGACTGATTTCAACACGGCATGTTTTAATTATCATCACTTGGCATGTGAGAAACAATAGTCGTCTGTTTGGTAGACGTGTTTCCAAATCATAGTCTGGTGCCCAAAACCCCAAAATCATTGCAGCAAACTAAAAAGAAAAAACAAAGATGAAACAAGATTAAATGCCAAAGTGAGAGATGAATACAATTTGTCAAGATGTACAGTTGGTATCTGATGTTTTTCCTAATAAATTGTTCTGTATAAGACTAGGTTCCAAATGATGCCGTCGTAACATACGTGTGCTAACTGTAAAAACGGCAAATGTACTGCGCAACATGTATCATGTTTAAGGGGACATGTCTGCATTGTGCACTCATATTGGCATGTTCCATGAAAATATATGGGTTGTCGTGTCGGTTATACATCATTCATTATCCATCTTGATGAAAACATATAGTAACATCAACCATCAACCGAGTATCTGAGATGTATTGCTAGTATTGAATGAGACGGCCAATCAAATGCATTGTATCAGACACTATTGATGGCCGCAGTTCACACAAGTTTCTGTTAACAGACAAAACTGGGTAGAATCCTTGAGAGTATGAATATATTTATTTTGTAGCGAGGCCGTTGCAGTTAATTGTCAAACTCAAAGGCAGACCATTGCATTTTAAGGACAGAAGATCAAAGGAAGTGAACGTCTTTATTATATAGCTCAGCTTAAGGCTTCTTTTTAGACGGCTTCTGCAACGCCGAATGCAAATTGCGCTAAAAAACCACACGCAAATAAGAGCATACTGACATGAAAGAAAACAGACGTGAGTACGTACAATGAATATTTCACTTTTGCAATTGGTTTACTTCTTGAAGCTGCTGCCTACATAATTCTAAATATTTAGCTTTTACACTAGATACATTTCTTTGTGGTTCTTCCTGTGAATGTTTTTTAATTTTCTTATATCACATTCGTATATTCACTTGTTTTGATTCAAAGAAAGGTTATCCCATCAAAAACAAGAAGAGAAATGTCACGTCTATTTTTTTACATCTGCCAAATGTCCAGTTTTACACAATAACCTCACACCTCTGGGAAATATTTAGATATTATGATTTTTTTCACATTCCTTTGACACATGACCACTTAAATTCATCTTTATTAGCTCGAAATCCAATTGCACCTGCTCCTACTTTTCCTGAATTAGATATAGACCTGAAGAAGAAGGTAATTTTCCAGGCAACATCAGCAATCCAGCAGCTGGCACCCGAAACTGTCCTTACATGAATTTATGAACATTAGCCGGAGGAATCCATACGGAAATCTTTTGATGTTGTTATTATTATTGTTGTTTTGACTTTTATCTTACCGTTTGGCTATTCTCTTCACAAGTCTCACTGCTATGATCATATTGCCCCGGAGTGACAAATGTTGCCAAAACTTTGCTCCTCCTGAGTCACTAAGTGTTTTATCTTCCTCAAGCGAGTCATCAGAACAGTCTGGCCATGTGTCCAGATACTGTAAGAAACGAGATATTTGTGAAGTGAAACACATGGATAATCATGCCCTGGAAACACACCACTGAGGTTCTTATTGTCTTCAAGACAGTTTTTATTATTCTTTCCTAAAACAAAAGAAACCGATGATAAAAGCAAATTGGCAAACCAGCCATGTGTGGTTTCCTCCCCTGCCGCTTATCGGAGGGGTTTTTAAGGTCCCTCATTATTTCCGTCTGATCTTAGCCGTTTTGGTACTGTTTGTTTTATAAATCTGTCACCATGTGTTGCAGGCTCTGCAAAGACGGTGTTATTGAACGACATACCTGTAAAAAATGATATTGGACTCATAAAACAGACAAAGAGTCTTTTTAGCATGCAAAGGCACTTTCTTATGACACAGTAGCTACAAACCGACCATCTCATTTTGAGGATAAAAGACATGGCAGAATTGGTTATAAAACAACTAAACTAGTGTTGTTTTGTTCAACAAAATAACAAGGTATTAGCAACAACTTCAATCCAGTCTCAGTTATGAAAGAGACTTTGGAAATGTCTCGAAAGTTCACCCAAAAATGAAAATTCGGTCATTATTTACTCACCCTCTTATTATTTCAAACTTGAATGACTTTCTTTCTTCTGAGGAACACAAAAGAAGATATTTTGAAGGATGCAAGTAACCAAACAATGGCGGTACCTATTTACGTCTATAGAGAATGTGAAGCTGACGTCACGCCCTATGTTGCATGTTGCAGTGGTGCCGCCATCTTGGGAGGAAAATACTAAACAGCAATTATTGTTTTGATAAGTACCGTGTTTTGTTTGATATGGAAGAATTGAGAGAACCAGGGTTTTTTCCTGAACGTCTCTGAATAATGCTATTGCACAGCAAGACCGACCTAGCAGAGTTATATTTCCTAATCACACAAGAAAAACAAAACACTGCATTGAACGGACTAGCAACCATCCTCCCAAGATTGTGCAACATTCAACGTGGCATGACATCGTTTAACAAGCTATATTATATAGACACAAAACCAATGCAAGTCAATGGGAACCTATGTTGTACGGTTAACAACATTTTTCAAAATATATTTTTTTATACAGGTTTAAAATGACAAAAGTAAATAATGACATCATGATTGGGTGAGCTGTCTCTATAAATATGCACTTGTGCCTCTACATATCACCATGTCTGCTTTAAACATAAGATTGCAGGTTACTTTACAAACTCACCTTTAGAAGCCAAATGGCATTAAACAGACATTTTTCACAAAATACAAACCGAAAGGTTAAAACATAAATCATTGATAGAATTTAAGTTTACCCTTGTGAGTCGGGGTGCCATCCAGGTAAAGTGATGAGACGGTTTCAACACCGATTTTATGTACTTGTACAATAGCACAATTTTTGTGTTGCATTTTTTAAAGAGGAAAAAATAAGAAACTGGAAGAATATATTGGAAGCAATGAATAAAATGTGATGTTCGACACATAAATATAGGGGATCTAATTGATCCATAGTATCTGTACCACTTAACACATACTAAACACACACATACATATTTTCCATCGAAAGGCTCATTTCAGCACGCTACAGTGACTATAAACAAGTGCAGGCTATCGCCCACTCAGAAGTAAGTCACTGGAGCATGAATACAAATGCCCATCTCCCCTGTGAACGCTTCTGCTGCTATTTTAAGAGAGAACAGATGCAGCCACAATTAAAATCTGCTAAATATGGCACAGACAAACACTTTCATCGAAAGCAAACAATGCTTCAGAACAATGAGGTGAGAAAATGTGTTTGAAACTGTTTGCATTTAATAAAACAATGTAGGGCAACAGTTTGAATCCAACACACACACACAATGTGCTTGTTGCTAGAGAAGTATTGAGCGAATGAATCATGGAATAGATGCCTGCGACATTACACTGGCACAGAAGAAGGGCTACTGTGAAGAAACAGACGGTTTCTCTGTATCGTACTCAATGGGCCAGTGAGCTTGACTCACCCATGCCCAGTGGGTTACTCTATCTGTTTACTTGTTGATTGACCGGATGCAATAATTGTTTTTCTTTACAGCACATTAGCCCAAACAAGGGACTGATCGGCACACAGATGGACATCTGGAATGGCAAGGGCTGTCCAGGCATCCAAGACAGGACTAGTTGGCAGGCAGATGATGACTGCTGGCCTTTTATGCAATCCCTGTGCGAAGCCAGCAGCCCAGACTTACTAGATTACACTGGTAAAATTGCATGAGATCCATCGTTTTGCCGAGCTACCGAGTACGCACTGCTATCCATTCAGAAACTTACTGATGTCTGTGAATAAACAATAAGGGACATGCAAACGTCATGCACTTATCTTCTTACCTTTTAGCGATTTCGACAACATCGTGCATTACATCAGACACGCCTGTACATCCAGAGGCCGGATTGTGATTGTGTTAACTGTTGCTTGTCAGGCATCAGACAGAGCGAGCAGAGTTTGATTGAATTTAGTCATCTACATAAACAGACTGTGATTAACAAACGTAATAGCCCGCAAATGTCAGCTTGGCTTCTGTGGGTCGCCGTTTTCATCAATCACCCTCTTGAAACACTAGCGATCATTCCACCTGATTACGGCACGTTAGCTAAGAGCAATGACTCTTTTCAACAGCCCAGCAGACCAGAACACGACGAGAACAGAGGACGGGTAAATGTGACTGCTTTGTTATATTGCCATTTGCAAAGCGTTTGACCCAGGAAGCAGTTATCGGCGATATTGGCTTGCTTGTTGATGGTTTTTCTTAACCGGGAGTCTGTGACAACGGCTTTCCATTGAAGTATTGTGCTGTGCAAAGGATTTCTGTTTAGTAATTATATCTCTTTACTTCAGTTACTTTTGCATAAAACAAGTACATAAATCTGGTCTTCAACAATGCAAAACTGTTAATGTGCTATTTAAATGAAATAAATTGAGCACGCAAATGCCAAAACGTGAACTCTTAACAGACAGTATTCCACAATTCTATGCACTCAATTTGACCTTCCATTTCCAGTGTGACGAATGAGCAAGAAGTAATTATAGCCATGATTTTTAACACCTTATTTAACTCATTATGTGATCAGACTGCTAAAAGACATTTTACACAAAACAGGAATTCAAATTAACTGTTACTTACAAGAAGATTCCTGAATGCTGCCCACATACAACATGACAACAAGGTAGAATTCATTGTTTTTAGTTTGCACCAATCAAGTTTGCAATTATAAAGATGAAAAAACAGTTCTTAGAATGGCTATAAAATAAATATATATAATTTCAATAATTTCTTTCAATAATTTCACATTTTAAATCTAAATGCATTATTGAATGCTAGAAGATACAGGAACCATTGCGTTACTACAAATAGGAAGTAAAATAAATACACATATGTTCTTCAAAAAACATGCAAAATGCTTGTCTACGACACAAAATTGACAAAATCTGGTTTGCATTGCATAAAAGAACTAAATCTCACTGTTCATGTAAAATTATCAGCATTGATGCACATGCTGGGAAAGAGGAAAAGCACGTTAGCAGGGAACCCCTACCATGTTATGTAGGAAAATGAAAATCCCTAATGGCCCGAAGTGAAAGATAAATTTAAACTGTGTTAGTTTATAGCACCCAAAGCAGCTATGAAAGATAACAAGGGCATTTCAGCCCTCAAGAAACAGGTGCGGCAAAACAATTAATGAAAGAAAGGTTCTGTGTTGCATTTCATAGTGTCTGTAGGCCTCAAGCTTATTTATCTTATTAGACACAAATATGTCAACTGAGATAAAGAATGTGTTAGGGTCAGCTAAACGTAAAATTTTCCAGTCATCAGGTGGAGACGGATCTGATCAATTCTTGGACACCCGTGACAAGTCTGTTGCTTTCCCATCATCCCCAGTGTTACTGCAGTAATAGCATCCTTCTGTGAACCAGACGGCAGAATGATCCCGCGATAATGAACAAAGAATGAAAGAGTGTTTCACAAAGTGTCTACACAGGGCGAGACCGACACACGGATTGTTCTAATGGAATGGTCAAGGTGCATCCAGTGTTGACAAAATGCAAAATTATAATGGGTTCTTATGCGTTCAATTGTCTTTGGTCACACGCATCTACAGTGAAGACATTTTGTCAATCCTTTACTAAGGGACATTTAAGCCGTCCAATTTGTCAACAGCTATATACACTAACCAAACAGTATTTTGTAACCTTTTTTAAAGATGGGGTAACAGACGCATTTTCTGCCTATCTCATATTAGTCTTGACAATTAGTCATTTGGCAGACGCTTTTATCCAAAGCGACTTACAGTGCACTTATTACAGGGACAATCCGCCTGGAGCAACATGGAGTAAAGTGTCTTGCTCAAGGACACACTGTTGGTGGCTGCTGGGATCAAACCAGCAACCTTTTGATTTACCAGTTCAGTGGTTTAACCCACTAGACCACCATCTCCACTAAATGTACTTATACAGTAGTGTTGCACACATCCTATCTTCGAAGAGTATTTAGTTGATCAAATTTACAAAAGAGAGGTACAGCTGTACGATAATTTCGGCATGGAGGTGGGACGGAACTACAGCACAAGCACACAATAAATTTTTTACATTATGCACATACACAGCAATTGCCGACAAACACATGCAGTTCATGTCCGGCATCTTTAAGACCTGGGACCGTGCCATCTATCAGTTTCAAACGATTTCCAAATCCAGCGTTATATCCACCATTCATATAACATCCATCACTGAAATGCCGGGAACAAACCTCTCTCACTATCGATTAACGCGCGGCAGGCCCACAGCGCAGCCAATCTTGACGCAGGGCAGCCAATATTGATAAGTGGGTCTTCCTATTGCTCGTTGGTTGACACATGGGCGGGCTATTTCTTTCGTGTTGCCGTGGGTGTGCTTTTCCAGGAGAATAGCCCAATAAAAGGAATAGGATTCCATTTCCCTACCCTAATAATTCATCGATTTAAGTGTTCTTAAAACCATAGTTCCAACGATCAATCGCAAACAGCATCGCAAAGTTGTGTGATTGGAATACAGGTCTAGAGCTGTGGTTATAAGCATCGTTCCTAATTATTATGACATGTAGACTTACATGCATCAAGCTTTTGATCAAAGTAAGCAAGCAACACGCAATGCATTCCATATCCATCATTGTCAGAAATCACTGTCACGACCGGGGGTGTGACAGAGACCCAAGCCCAGGCAGCGGGGATGCGAAACACAAGACTTTATTACAAGGAACAAAATAAACACCCACGATGGGGTAAAACATGGACAAGACTAAACTGAAAATAAATACTTCCCACGAGGGGGATAAACACAGGTACAAAATAACAAGTTGATGACTGTAAAAAGGAACCAAAACTAACAAACAAATGCGACGCAAGGTCGAGTTAAAAAAATAACAAAAATGGACAAGATAGGGTTATCACACAGGCGGGGTAAGGAAGTCCAACACGAAGAGTAATCCAATAGGGTAGGGTTACACTAAGGCAACGTATTTCCAAATGACAAGAGGGGGAACAAGGCAGGGAACACGAATAAACAAGGCTGTATCAATTAAGTGAAAGTGAAAGTGACCGATTCGTCAGATATGGTGACCCATACCCAAAATGTGACCTCTGCATTTAACCCATCCAGTGCTTCACGAGTTCACCTTAGCAAATAATTAAAAGGGGGGGCAGCGTGGTTACGCTGAGAATTTAGTATGCGTATTTGGCGTGCTGTCCGGAGAGAGGGCTCCGGGGTCGGCATTCTCTCCCGACCCCAGAGCGCTGCCCCTTTGTTCGGGGCGAGGGCTCTGGTCTCTGTTTTTGCCCATGCCCTCGAGCGCTTTCCCCCCCTTATTGGGTAAAAAAGAGTTTTAATGGTGAGGAGTCGGGGTGGAGGTGGGATGCTGCGAAAATCTATGAGTGGAGGAGGTCAGGCGGTTTCACAATTTATAGAGCTCGCTCTGGTTTGGTAGGATAGGTGATGTGATTGCTAATACCGGGCAGCTGCGTGATTTCTAATGCTGTGCAGCCGGGCGGCTGTATGATCGCTAATGCCGTGCAGCTACTTAATTATTTGCACGTGCTCCTCCCGAACTTTGTTAATAAAACATCATTTAGTGAGCACACACGTACACCCGGAGCAGTGGGCAGCTATCACTGCAGCGCCCGGGGAGCATGTAGGGGTTAGGTGCCTTGCGCAAGGGCACCGCAATCGTTACCCGCCGGCCCTGAGGATCGAACCGGCAACCTTCTGGTCACGAGTTCGACTCTCTTACCATTAGGCCACGATTGCCCCACAGGATACAGGATAATATCAAGACACTCATCCAGTAGCACGGTGAACAAGGTAGTACGAACGAGCACAGGACAATAGACATGAGAAAATCTTAACATGGGTGTAACAAAGTTCCAAGCAAGGAATGGGATGAAGGAGGCGGGAACCGGCGAACGTTCAACAGCAAAACGTTTAACATAATACATGAACAACAAAACGAGAGTAACATGCCGACAGCTCCCTCACAGTCAACTGCTGGCCAAACAAACAATTAAATAAAACTAGTGGTGGGCATAGATTATTTTTTTTAATCTAGATTAATCTAGATTAAAATGGCTCATTTGAATTCTGCCGAAGGCATTCAGAATATGTGTGCTACACAAATAATGACTAAAAGTAAGTCTTTGAGAACGGTTTCTCAAGCCAGGTGGCGCATTAGAACAGGGGCTCATCTCCGATTTCCAAAATGCATCACTAACTGCTTGAGAAAGATGTTCTACTATGATAATTTGTGATGAAAATTTAATTATGTTCAACAAGATGTACTTGTGTTTACTTCCTCATTAGGTAAGGGATGCTTTGCGTTTAGATGGTACTTTAGACTGGAAGAACTCCTACAGTACATTTACATTTAGTCATTTAGCACACGCTTTTATCCAAAAAGTTAGGGAGCAACAAGCGATATGTCAAACAGTAGCCATAATACATTAGATGCCAATACAAAGTTACTGGTTTCAACTGAGATGGTGAGATGGTGGTCTAGTGGGTTAAAACACTGAATTGGTAAATCAAAAGCTTACTGGTTCGATCCCTGAAGTCACCACCAGTGTGTCCTTGAGCAAGACACTTTACTCAATTGTCAACAGGATTGTCCCTGTAATAAGTGCACTGTAAGTCGCTTTGGATAAAAGCGTCTGCTAAATGTAACTAAAGCTAGACCACTACCTGTTGAAAGTTTTTTTTTTTTTAAACCAACTGTATGTAAACCAATTCCGTACAGTAAACCAATTCCACATTGAACAAGGTGCAAACAACCTTAGTCTTGTCGAGGTTTCCATTGGGAAACTTCTTAAAAATAAATTTTCCCTGAAGCAAACCCAGCGGCTTCATAGCTGCATCCATGTTAGCACGTTTTAGATTAGATTAGATTAGATTAGATTCAACTTTATTGTCATTACACGTATACAAGTACAGTGTAACGAAATGTAGTTTAGGTCTAACCAGAAGTGCAATTAGCAAGTGCAGATATACAGTGTGAATAAATACAGAATACAATATTAGGAAAATACTATACAAATGTTGTATGAAAATATGACAGTCGGTATGTACTATGAACAATATATACAGAAGGCTATATACTGTGAACATTAATGTACAGGTGGTTATGAACAGATAACAATATAGACAATACAATAGTGCAAGTGACTTGAGTGTGCAATAGTTACAGACATTAGCTATTAAAGTTACAGTGCAGTAGATGAGTTAATGCGGTTATTAAAGGTACAGTGCAGTACATGAGTTAATGCAGTTGTTGAAGTTATAGTGCAATACATGAGTAGATGCAGATAATACAGTTACAGTGTATTAGATGAGTTAGTGCAGTTATTGAAGTTACAGTGCAGTATATGCGTTAATGCGGTTATTAAGGTTACAGTGCAGTAGATGAGTTAATGCAGTTATTGAAGTTACAGTGCAATAGATGAGTAGATGCAGTTAGTTATGCAATAAATGCAATAGATGAGTTACAGTGCAGTAGATGAGTTAATTCAGTTATGGAAGTAGTTTATTAGTGCAAATGAGCATTCAGTGTAATATTCCTGGTGTGCAAGTGAGCAGTATAGAGAGGAAATGATGCTATGTGTGTGTAAACAGTCCGGTAGAGCAGATAACATGAAGTACTGGTGTGTACAGTTCAGTCATGGATGCAGCCCTGTTATGCAATGTAAACAATGTAATAGCAGCATTAAAGTTAAAGTTATGAGGGTTAGTGGAATCAGTGGGGAGCAGAGTTCAATAATGAAACAGCTCTGGGAAAAAAGCTGTTTCCTAGTCTGCTGGTTCTTGTCCGGAGGCACCTGAAGCGCCTACCGGAAGGCAGGAGAGTAAACAGTCTATGAGCGGGGTGAGAGGAGTCCTTGAGAATGCTGCGAGCTCGACGCAGACAGCGTTTCCCCTGGATGTCCTCAATGGAAGGGAGTGTAGTCCCTGTGATGCGCTGGGCTGTTTTCACCACCCGCTGCAGTGCCTTGCGCTCAGCAACAGAACAGTTCCCGTACCAGACTGTGACACAGTTGGTCAGGATGCTCTCTATCGTGCAGCGATAGAAGTTCACCAGGATAGTTGAAGACAGTTGGTTCTTCTTCAGTGTCCTCAGAAAGAAGAGACGCTGGTGAGCCTTCTTGACCAGGCATGAGGTGTTGGTGGTCCAGGACAGGTCCTCCGAAATATGGGTCCCCAGGAACTTAAAACTGGAAACACGTTCAACAGCCATCCCGTTAATGTGGATGGGGTCGTGTGTGCCTCCTTTCGCCTTCCTGAAGTCCACGATGATCTCCTTTGTCTTGGAGGTGTTAAGGAGCAGGTTGTTGTCTGAGCACCATGTGGCCAGGTGCCGTACCTCCTCCCTGTAAGCAGTCTCATCGTTGTTGCTGATGAGACCAATCACTGTTGTATCGTCTGCGAACTTGATGAAGGAGTTAGATCCATTCACAGGCCTGCAGTCGAGTGTGAAAAGGGAGTAGAGAAAGGGGCTCAGTACGCAGCCCTGTGGTACACCAGTGTTGAGGGTGATGGTGGTGGAGCAGATGTGGCCTAACCTAACAAGCTGAGGCCTGTTCGTCAAGAAATCCATAATCCAGTTGCAGGTTGAGTTGTTAATGCCTAGGTTTCCAAGTTTGCTGATTAGCTTGGAAGGGATGACGGTATTGAATGCAGAGCTGAAGTCTACAAACAGCATGCGTGCATAAGTGTCCTTATTATCCAGATGTGTGAGCACGGAGTGCAGCGCCATTGACACTGCATCATCTACGCTCCTATTGCTGCGGTAGGCAAATTGGTATGGACGTCACGTTTGATGTGGTCATTTCACAGTAATGTTACGTTGTGTTCAGACCAAACGCGAATGGCGCATCAAGCGCGAGTGATTTACATGTTAAGTCAATGCAAAGAGGCGATAGACCTACTTGCTGCGTGAATCGCGCGAATGAAGCCCTTGTTATGAGATGATGAGGCGGCGCGAATGACGCGAATCAGGCAAGTTGAAAAATCTCGTTCTCGCCCCCTACAGTGCAATTAAGCTATGTATACATCCGCGCTAAAATATCAAGGTGAAAGTCATCATAGCTTGCGTAGTATAGACCCAGCTCCCAACCCAACTTGGGAATAGATTAACGGCGTAATTTTTTTTATTGCGCGATAACAGTCTCACGTTAACTCAGCACGTTAACGCCGATAACGGCCCCCCACTAAATAAAACATAACATAAAGTCCAGGTCTGGACACTCCTGTAGCTCCTGCTTGTATGGTTCCGTTCTCCTCCGTGAGATATGCCTCCCTTGTTCCCTACCGGCTCTCGTCCCGCCTTGCTCGTTTGATACCCCCATTGAACTCACAGGCCGGGAGGTACCCACGAGACTCCGCTCTACAGTCACAGCTGCTGTTGCACCTGGCGGTATCGACAGACGAGAGAAAGGGAACAATGACGTTTTTCAGTCAATCGCTTCAAGTGAACTATTTTTTGGTCAACTCGAGCCTTGATCACAGAGCACTAAACAATGATCAGACGTAATGCTGTCGGTTTGCTGAAATTTTATGTTTTTAACAGTAAACATATCCTTTTGTGATGCAATAGTACTCTATAGATACTCAAGATTAATATGGGATTGGAAGAAAACGCTTGTGTAAGGGCCGGTTTAAAGCACACTGTGTGTTTATTCATGTCATAGATAACCAAACAATCAGCCTTTATGGGAAGATATAAATCAATAACAACAGACATCACTCTCCTGTACTGGGTTGGTTGCTTTTGTTGCATTACACACATGTGTGCAGTCAGTGCACTTTAAATGTCTCATGAACTGGGCTTGTTTATTGTTTTATACTGTGTATGAGGTCTACTTATGACGTTCGCGTAGTTTACATACAAAAACATCAAAATCAACAAGTAATAGGCTATTTTCTACACAGATTTTGAGGCCAGCTCTGCAAACGCTCGGTTAAATTGGCCTGCTGCATTGAAGACTTCATAAGTAAGAGCCCTCTGCTTTGATTGGATATCAGTTTGCGTAGTTGGAGCCTTCTGCGAATTTGGTTAGAGACGTAACGTTAGGTTACAAATAAGCACCATTCACAGTTTTCGTGCAGCATCAGTATTATCTGGAGACCTCCTGTGATTTATAAATGACCTCCCCACATCAGTATTTCATGTGACGTAATCGCACGAGATGATTTTACTCAAATGTACGGACTTATTTCCCTGATGTGATAGCAGGGCTTTGTGTAAGGTTTGTATAGCCTATAGTTGTATTTCGTTTAATGATATATGACCGTAAGACCCATGATCGCAAACGGGACAAAAGATCACTGCGATCGCGGATCTCAAATATAACGAGAGTTTCCATGATAAATAAACAAATGCAAGACTCCCGGTAACTTATGGATAACACCCAGTACCCGAAAAAATACCAAAACACTTCAAAGCAGCCTCCATTATTCACACACGGTGGAAAAAAACCTTGAAAAATTATATATGAGCCCACCAAATCACAGTGAGGGTGATTCGCACAGGCTTAAAATCACAGACAACCTCAGCAAGTATTACAAGTGACTAGAGGTCCCCAGGTAATACTAATCTCGTGCAAATAGTGCTCAGGGCACATCAAGCGTTCTCTAACAAAGCAATAGTGATGAATAGGACAAAAATGTTTTACTCACATACGATTGCTGTGCCATTCCTATCGGATCCAATATTGACGACACTGCTTTAAATTTTTGTCATTCCACTAATCCAGTGTCGATCTCTGCCTTGGTCACAAAGGAATCCTCGGAGAAATGAAACTTAAATGCCACATTACTGATGTTGGATTCTGAAGGAAGGGTATGCAGCGACTGTATTGTTCCACAACAAGGGGTGTCACAATATTAAGCTATCTTAACCGGCATGTTTGTTTGCTTTCTTGCTCTATCTAGTTCCGCGCCACCTCAGAAATTTAATGCGTGAACCAGTGGGCGGAGCTAGAGAAGTAGTCGTTGATATTTTTTTATGGAGGCGGTGTTCAACCTATCAATGTCATCATAGATAGGTGCATTCAAGAACCTGGAGATCGCTGGGCCTGGTTATCTCAGTAATCTCAGTACCAAGGGCGTAACGTTTTCAGTTCTAACACTTAGATGATGTTCGCGTAATTACGATTCCTTCTTATATAACAAAAGCTCCTTATATAACAAAAGCTTTATCCCTGATAGGGGCACATACTATTAGCACATAATGACCTTATTCACATATCCTGGTTATCAACACCTGGTAATCATCTGCCTGGAGTTGTGTAATTATTTTTGTTGTGCGGTTGAATGAAGGACACCCAAAATTTATTGAATGGTGTTGTAAAAAAGAATCAAGATGACCACATCTTTATCACTGCAAAGGTATGCAGCATCAACAATGTCTCATTAAAACAGTGATTAAGCTTCTTGAAACTTGGAACAGACTCCAGGACGAGGCTCATCAAAAGGTCTCAAGGTTTTATTTGCTTGCAAGCAGTGGAAAGATTTATGTGTTTGTTGTCCCGTTTGAGAATTCTTGTCAAGCCTCTGAGAATCTTTCTTTATCAGTCTTTATGAGGTTAAAACTGTAGTCCCTTTATATGACAACGCTAGTTATTACTTTTAAATCACAAAGGCTTAGGATTAATTCGCTACAGCGAGCGACAGGTCTGCAAAAGAATTACTGCATGCTGCCAACGCAAAGAATTTGAGGAACGTGCTCGCAGCCAACTGGCTGAAGGCATAATTTGTTGCACTCATTTATTTATGGGTCTATAAATTGGAATGAGTGAATACAAAGCTTAAGTCTGTCAGACAACAAAATAATGGCAATTTGCCTCGCCGCGTTCTGATCCAATCACAGCATCCGTTTGTTGAATACTAACAGGTCAGAACTGCATCTCACAGCTGAGAGTCTTTTGATTTTGAACTAGAAAGCATTTACACCTTACATCACATAAAAGTTACAACTCCCATTTGAGCCAGACTTATTAAACACTCAAAAGCAATAGAAATCCCTCTGGTGGTAATGAATTGAAAATAGACCTACAGATCGTTTCAGCGGACGCGTGCGCTCCTGACTCCCAGTTAACTTCCGGTTTGTGTTTGGCTAGTGTCTAATAATATAACTATTTATATTTTATTTAATTGTTTCTATTTATATTATTATTTAACTGTATAATATTTTGTATTAAATAAACAATTTGTTAGATTTTGTTGTATAGTAATTTTATGAAATAAACAATTTGTTGAATGGGTCCGTCTATAATTATGTCATGAGACGTATATTTACAATGGATCGACTTCATCTTCTTATTCTGCTGGTATGCAGAGTAAACATTTACTCTTTTTCATTTTTCAGCACTCCATATTGAAACAAACATGTTCGCTAAACATTTTTTAAAACCAATAATTGAATAAAAATAGGCAAACATACATTGGCACATTTCTTCCTTTACAAAAAAGTTGTGCTCTTCTGATGATCGCTTTTAAATGCCATTTGAAGGTTAAAGATCTAGACATTTGTCATTACTGATTGTTTTAAATTGAACATTTGGAGTCAAAGACAACAATAAGTGAAATCTATCAAAATGGAAACATTTAAAGCATGTCGCCCTATATCTCAAATGAATCTTGTCTGAATGTTCTGAAATGCACCTCAGATGCAATCCACCCAGAAGACAACCCATTTAAATGAAACCTAGACCCCTTGCCCCTATACATCACCATAATCTGTGATCAATAATGAATCACATCTTTCACCTAAATGTTCCCATTGTAATGAATGATATATCAGAGCTATTAGGTATGTCTTCACATTACTTCTCATATTATTGCCTCCGTAGGATGGATTGTGTGCTTGTTCTCATCACTTTTGTAAGTCACTTTGGATAAAAGTGTCTGTTAAATTATGTATTGATGTGACAAATGCATATGATAATGTTACCGGCTGATGTTACAGTCCTGGTATATAAAATAACAATAAAAACATTGTTTTCATTATTTATTATGTCATTATTTACTGACTTTGGAGTTTATGAAAAATCTCCAGTAACACTTTAGTATAGGGACTGATTTATTATTAGCATGCCTATTATTAATACAGTATATTGGCTATTTATTAGTACGTATAAAGCACATATTTTGCATGACCATATTCTACTTCCTAAAACCTAACAAATACCTTACTAACTATTAATAAGCAACACATTGTGAGTTTACTGAGGAAAAAGTCGTAGTTAATGGTTTATTAATGCCGAGAATTGGACCTTAAAATAAAGTGTTACCAAATCATTTTCACCAAGCTCCAACAAGAACAGGAACAAAATCACCAAAAAAAAACACTTTAGGCAAGTCAAGGCAAGTTTATTTATACAGCAAATTTCTTGCACAAGGACAATTCAAAGTAGTTTAGATAAAATGATTGACTAAGAGAAATAAGACGTATCTTTAAAATGCAAATGATTTAAGATTACAAAAACAACAATAAAATTGATAAAAAATGTGAGTGTATATATAAAAAGAATAATTAGAAATAGAAGTGAAGATGACGTAAACCAGCACAGTAATCAGGATGTGAATGCACAGCTAAACAAGTGTGTTTTAAATCTGGATTTTAAATCTTGCCTTGTTTTGAGTGAACCCTCAACGGTAGACACAATGGCGGCAGAAGACTCGATTGTAAAATAGGCGTGGTTTAAAATGTTGGGTGTGGACAGTGTCTGAGAGTTGATTAAAGACACACAACACTAACTATCAATAACAACAACAACACTTTTCTCATGTCACCACATTAAGTGTTCGTTCTTACACAAACAGTGTTAAATCAACTCTGAATGTTAACACTTAAAAGCAACTACAAAAAAATAGCACTTATGATTTTGCTGTGTAGTGATCTGAGAAGTCTGTTTGGTTTATTTTCAAGAAGCACATCTTGTATTTTTGTGGTAATCATCCATGTGTATTTTGTATTTTTTGAAATGTGATCATCATATTCATCTTTTAAGAAGTTCTTCAGTTTATTTCATGTCAGATGCAAACATAACACTTCAACATGCTAGACCAAATGTGTGTGACAGCTGCAAGACAAAAATATGTTTTTTAATAAATAAGTAATAAACTAGTAAACTAACACCGTGTCTACAGCGGATGTGACCAGCGCAACGCGACGCAACAAGAGCTTAATAGGTTTGTCGTTTTGCATCCAGTGTGGATAAGATTTTAAATTATGATGGTTTCTAATGCTGTCACAATCCGGTCCTTTAGATTCATCAGAGAATTAGAGCCTTCCTATCAGAGCATCCTAGTCCAGGCTCTTTTGTCTGTCCAGACTGGACTACTGCAATGCGCTACTTGCTGGACTTCCAGCTTGCACAATCAAACTTCTACAGATGATCCAGAATGCAGCGGCAAGAGGGGTCTTCAATTAACCGAAAAGAGAGCACACGTCACAAAGTTACATTGGGTCACTATAGCGGCTTGCTTTAAATTCAAGACTCTGGTCCTTGCCTACAAGACCACCACTGGTTCGGCACCCCCTTATCTTCACTCGCTAATGCAGATGTACGTACCCGCCAGATCCCTGCGCTGTGCAAACAACGTCTTGTGGTGCCATCCCAAAAAGGTAAAAAAATTTCTCTCACGTACCTTCTCTGGATCAGTTTCATGGACCAGTTTTTTTGATTGCACTTATGCTTTTTGTTGTCGTTATTCTGTACCATTTGCTTTCATTATTTACCCCATCTGTAAATCGCTTTGGATAAAAGCATCTGCTAAATGGCTAAATGTAAATGTAATGGGGTCTATTGTCTTTTATTGTTTCACACATTAGTTAGGGTGTAATGTTGCCGTTTGAGCATAAAAAAATATCCACAAGTCCACTTCCTCTGAAACAAAAGCCAAAAAGTAAAAGACCACAATATCCCCCAATGCACAATATCCCCTTTTAAATTAGTCCCAGTGAAGGCATATGCAAAACGGTTAATAAACACTGTAATACCAAAGGAGGTGCGTTGAAGTCCTTAAAACCAACCCATCTGTCTAAACGGGGTAAGTATTAGAGAAGGTTTGGTTCGCTTTCACCGTACATCTGGGCAGGACCTGACCTCCTGCAGCTGTGTGCCAATATAAGCTGCCAGCTCCAAACCTGGATGCTGAGTATGTCCTCTGTCCTGCTAAAGACTAATCTAATGACTTGTGCCACTGGTCCTTTGCAAATCCATTTGAGAGAGTTTTATCACTGCACATCTGACATGTCAAAAGCTCTTAACAGACATATCAAAGCAATCAAACTATATTGTGTTAAGCTCTAAATGTAAAACATTAACCAGCAGCAGATGTTGCCTGTTCTTTAATTTCTGTGTAAATCATCAGCTGGGGAACGGCCAAGTAAAAATAGCAATGCTACCAATTTAGCCACATTGTTGCACCAGCATTAAATCTTGTCACAATAATCAACCTGTGCAGTACCAGTTAAAAAAGAAAAAGTATTAGTCCATAAGCCCACACTTCTTATTGATAGTAGTAATATCAATTTAGACGTGTTTTTTTTTCATTATATTCCATTTTAATGCTGTCAACTAACTCAAACTTCCTTTGTCTTTCTTTTAAATTGTTTGCAGCAATTGCTCCTTTGAATATCTTCAGTGTGCACTCTAAAAAGATGTTGGGTTGATTTTCATACACAATCACAGAGTTGTTGTAATGTTACAGGTGTGTGTAATTCTTTGGAGAGAATGAGCTATTTCTATCTACATACAGTACACCTTAAAAGGCAAAAGATCACCTTACAAGGAATTTGCCATGTTGTTAATACAGTAGCCCTAAACAGACAAACTGCTCTTACGTACGCATCTCCAAAATACATTATCTCCTTCGTCAAAGAAGCGAAAACCTGACGACATATTGCTTGTCACAATCTCAGTTGGTGTTCCACTGTTATTTTGGACTTTTAGGTCGTTTCTGTTTGCGTGCCATGTTTGTAGTCTTTTGTAGTTTTTATGTTAATTAGTTTGCTCAGGTGTTTCTTGTTTCCTTGTAATCCCAGTGTATTTAAGCCCTAGGCCACTGCTGTGCAAGTTACTTCCAAACTGTAATACAATAGAGATTACTTATTATTATTTAAAAGCAATCCCTTAACTTGCAATATTACTGTCTCAGAATTGTAATATGTTTCATGACTCTTGTATTACTTTCGAGTTACTTTCACCAAAATAACTACAGAAGTAGAACTTAACATTGCAAAATGACAAAATGTCTTTGTATTTTCAATATACAAAATACTTTTTGCCAATCAACCTCTTTATTAGACTGCTGATTTCTTGAATTAATTAGGCTATAGAAAAATAAATACATAAAATAAATACTAAGATTAAATGCTTAATATAATATATTAATAAGTAAGTTTACAAGCCTTATTGCAGTGGACATGCTAATTTTTGCCTTATAGCCGGCTACAGTCATGTCCTCTTCCCACTTAAAACACCAGCAATGTCACCTACATGATAACTCACCCGCCTTTGCATGAAGAAGTCATGTTGACGAGTTTCAGTAAGTAAGGGCAAAATGCACAAGATATATCCTATAGCAATATTGCTTCTTCTGGTAGCAGAATTAAACTGCTGCAGAAATAATTAGGTTTCATGAAAAAATGCAAAAAAAAATGAATTGCTATAGTTATAACAAAAGTAGTGGAAAACAGAGAACACATACTTGTATAAAAATGTAGTGAGTAAAAGTTGCTAATATCTTCAATACTCACTAAAACTACAAAGATTGCCAAAAAGATATTTAAGTACAGTAACTAATTACATTTACTCCAATACTTTACACCGCTACATGGTACTCAATGGCCACAATAAGTAAGATAATGTGATGGCCCGTGGTGTGGCCACACGTTCATAGCGGTAAATCGCTCGCACACTCTTATAAACCGATATTAATTTTGTTACGCACATTTATTCCTTTATTATATTTACATACATACATTTATTTGTTTGGAATTATTCATTTTAATTTAGAGTTTATACTTCTCAGTTTCAGTATAGATAAGAAATCAGATTGGTTTACTTTTATTCAGACACTTTATAGCAGTGCATGTTAACTGGTTGTAGTGCATACTATTAAGTTAATGTACTGTATATATTTGTCATAGTTTGTTCTTTTTGAGTTTAAGTTACAGTGGGGTGGGGTGGGGATATGAGGAAAGATGCCTGGTTTCCGGTTCGGGAGTCCGTCCAAACATCCGCCGGTGCCAATGTGTTGAATTAAAGGGTGTGTGTGATTGCACATTCTAAGAGTTGTCGACACTTACTTAATATTTGTAATGATCAATTTAGATGGGTTATGGGGTCTTTGTAGTATATTTCTTTTTTGTTTTTCTTTGGTTTGATTAAGGTTAATTGTAGTCTGATGTATTTGTTGTTCTTATTCTCCCCCTTGTGATGTAAAATAGTCTAGTCCAACCCTTTAAATGTTTCTCTGTTGCCTCATTTAGAGGTCAGTTATTGTTCAGTTAAGTTCTTTAAATTAAATTCTGATTTGTTTGACCTTTGTTAAGTTTATGTGTTAATTGATTTCCTTTCGATTTTCGGAACTAATTTTTCTGGGAGATTTTTTTGTGGCATCCTCCATCCCTTGGCTGTAAGGTCCCTCACAGATAAATATCACATTTTATCATATTTTAGTCAAAATAACTTGACAGAAAAATATTTGTATGTGCATCAGAAAGCAAAGAAGTATAATCGATTGTTAAAAGACTTATTTCATATTATCTATATAATAAATCCGTGTTTTTTTTTTTGCCTCATAGTCCATTTTCCATACCTCATTATTTCATATTAATACAAGCAGTAAACCAACATTCCAATGAAAATTATGAAAATTATGAAAATAAGCAATATGTTTAGTCAAAACCATGCTAAAAGAGAGATCTTGACTTCCACCCTATCACTGGGCAACCCCAGCTTAGGTTCAACCTGCCTGTAATTTCCAAGTGATGCTGAAAACCACTGGATCAAGTGTGTTTAGAGCTAAACTCTGCAGGAAAGTGTGTCACCATCTGATGGGTTGAAGAGCTTTATGTAAAGTGTAGAGGTGAGATGTGCTCATGGAGTGTGGAGACTACAGATTCTACTGTCATCATTCACAATAAATGTATCATGATGGAAAACAAATTGCTTCCACCATTGCTTCCCACTCGTAATGAAAACTTTGTGGTTGCATTCGTGTGTCCATGTCCATATGCAACTTGTACAGTAAATTCAATCTGTTTGACCTGACTAGACACGGGATGGCAAAATGAAAGGGGAGATTCAAGGTACCACAGTGCACAGGGACAACTAAAGTTAAGTGGTGGACATGTGCCATCCACTTCTGTTTTACATCATCCAGCTACTGCATTTCTAATGAACAGATTGGGAAATCAGTGTGCTTTTTCAAGCAAAGAAGCACTGATTCAAACAATAACCAATAATCCACACTACCACACAAGCACACACAGTCACTGGAGTGTTGGTTTACTATAAATGTTATGTGAAATATGAGAAAGATTCATACACAGTGTGTTAGTCGAAATTAGTATGTAAATTACTTGTTTATTTTTTATTAAATGGTTTGTGAACAATATCATATTTTTTATTTTCTACTGTATATCTTTTCTAATGTATATTGTATCAAAACTCATGTCATGGTTTCAAAATGATTAGCCACAAATGAGATTTGGATTTCTCTCTATGAGGCTTCTCAATGCAGCATTTCCTGCCCCACAGCTTCATCTGAGCAACAGGACTGTGCTGACGTGATAAATAATCATTTCTGCAAGTAACCTTGCTGCGATGAAGAGAGATGCCCATGAAATCAGACCACAGCAGGCATGCACACCCTTCACCAAACAACACCTACAACATCATTTTTATTACAGCAGTAAAAGCAGTCAAACAGCTTTACAGGACAATTGTACATACACTATACTCATCCTTCTAAAATGGGCAACATGTTTGAGATGAACAATCATTCGCTTTATCTGCTCCTTTACATTTGTAGCAAACAATGTTCATTTGCATAAGCTATTGTTTGAACGCCAACTCATGACATACATTACCGAGACTGTACAGCATCACTCCACCTCAACAGTGGCTCTTTAAAATGCAGAATGGATGCTCCATCATTAGATCGTCATTTGATGAATAAATGCTTCAAGGATCAATAACAACTTTTAAAAAAACATTTTTTTAAATAAAATTCACTTTAGCCCCTGGCCTTCACAGGCAGTAATAACACAACATTTTTGTGAGTGAAGTGCGGTCTATAATCTATAAGTCTGCTCACAGGTAATGAAGGCAAGTTTTGCACTTAATTGAAATACTCAAATCATCATATGGTGACAGGTATCCTAAAATTCGCAGATGCAGGTTTTTACTGAGTGGCAGAAATGTCCAGTGAAGTCAGTCGGTTGCGGAATGCTCATCGTCTCTGAAAGAAACAAACGCTGTAAGTATAATTCCTTTTCAATGAGTTTAGGCTGTAAATGAACCACTGACACAGCTAAATGAAATTTCACCGCTATCAATAGAAAGGGCCCTATTAATGGGGTCTGTGTTGGAAAATTGCTTCCTAGTTCTCACGCTGATAGGAGAGATATTTTTAAATTGCCTCCTCGTTTTGCACCACAGGTCTGTAGGGTGTAAAAACGCAGCATTAATTCCTTCTGAGACAAGTTTACGCTATCAGCCATTAGTGGGTCTGCGCTATCCCTCCTCATTTAATTTGATCAAGCCGTCTCATTTCTTATAAAACATTAACAGCGTTGCATCAGACGTTTGCAGAGAAGTTGTTTCAAGGTACAGAACAACTCCAACATCTACACTCTAGACTGTCTGTGAACATGTTAGACAAGTGCACTACTGTAGATAATCCTGAATGTTTATAAAAGATCTCTACAAACAGGGTTTCTATCTAGACTCAAAAGTAGAAGAAACATCTGCTCTTTTCTGGAAGACGGTTTTAAGATAACATAAGTATTCGCGCAATGAGACATATTCCAGTGGGATATAACACTTTCAACAAGTGATCGACAGAGATGTTTGATTTTTTCCTATATGCCAAGAAATAAACGCTGAATCCATTAGAATATCTGTGATGCTTTGCAGTTATGCTTTCGATTTTTTTTCACCAAGGACGGTTTGTTCGGCAATGACTCTTATCGCATCACTGCAACAGTAGTTTGACAGACCGTGACTGCAGCATCAAACATGGTGCCTTTCACCACTTCAGCTCCTGCTACAAATCAGCTCAGCGATGTGGACCCATCGGCGGCCCATGATAACTGAAGTCACACTGGGTTCACACATTAACCTTATTTGCATTCTGACGTTTTCCTGGAATGATGTGGAGGAGCCGTGGGGTGCCAAAAAGAACCGGCATGCCAATCCACCTTGTGACCTACCACTCAAGATGTCTGAGGAACACGTTCTTCTTTAATCTTGTTCATGCGTTTGGATGTCATTTTAAGGTGAGCCCACTTAAAGTAATTATGGGTTTGGATCTCTTTGCGCATCTTTTTATGTTTAAAGGCCAGTTCACAATGACTTAAAGGGGATTTTTCACCCAAAATTAAAATGGTTTCATCATTTGCTTAACCTTTAAGTCATTCCAAACCTGTTTCACTTTCTTTCTTATGCAGAAAATAAAAGAAGATATTTTGAAGAATGTTAGTAACCGAGCAACATTAGCCTGCGTTGACGTCCATTGTATCGACACAAAATATCTTCTTTTGCATTCCACAGATGAAAGAGTCATAAACAGGTTTTCAACGACATGAATGAGAGTGAAAAAATTGACAACATTTTTATGTTTATGCATCCCTTAACACATATCACCCCGTTCAGTTTCCATTTGGAAAATGTTTGCTTATATCCAACAATCAACCTCAGGTAGTTATTTCAGGGTGAAATAGCCTCAACAGAACCTAACATATACCTATCTTATAACCAGATGCAAAGCTTTCAGTTGGTATGTTTCTATTCCTTACAATATTATGATCTGACCCCTGCTAACAGCCCAGCCCTACATTTACAGCACGGAAGCACCTTCTGAATATCTTCACCTCCCTTTCCATCTCCGAATAAATGATTAGCACACAGGAGAGAGCCCTAAACACCACTTTGAAAGAGATTATATATAGCCACTGATTAAGGCAGACGAGAACATGACCCACATGCATAACATTTCTCGGGCATTACGGTCTGCTACTGAATACGTTCTGGGCTTTACGGCTGGGAAAATTGCTCTAATTGTACGGCAATGTCATCCTTCATTGTGCATAAAAAACGCCAAGGCTTCACTATTTCGCGGCCAGATGATTTTTTGGTGACCGAAAGGACAGTTACAGTACCAAAACCGAAATGCTCGTGAGAGTCAAAGATAAAAGCTGCCCAGTTTGTATTCATACAGAAACCCTGCACCTGAGGTGCCGCAAATAATCACGCACCCTCTGGGGGAACGGGAACGAGAAGCACCCGCCTGCTCATCAATCCTGTGGCCACACTTCTAGCGAGTGGACATCCTGCAACACAAAATAGATCCAGCCGACAACCGCAATCCCTTCATCAGCCACCTGAGCTTGATTTAACGCCCTTGTTTCCTGGGAGCGCGCTTGTGATTACAGACCGTCTCCGGCCTCTCTACGTCCCATTACCTCTAGTTGTCTGCAGCGTCTGCAGCTTCCCAGGGGTGGAGGAGAGGGCAAATAGACTGAACGCAGGGAAGTGTGGGGGTTAAGTACAATCATTTTTGGTTTGGAGAGCTCCGACAAGTCAGCAAACAGGTCGATTATGGATGATGGTCTGTTCTGAGAGGCGCTCTGAGAGGGGATCTGAAGGTTAACAATGCAACAGTTCGAGTTCTGAGGACCGTGGCTCCATTTGAACCTGCTATTTACACGAACTCAAATGGACGACTGGATTGTGGACAATTCAGAATGTAAGAGCGTGAATTTCAGTTGAACTTGCTACACCTAACAGGAAGATGAACTGAATGAATTAACATCCAACAGTTCAACAGGTTCATGAGTTCCCCTCGCAGATAATAACTATGGATGATAAGTGATGGATTGATTGGCGTGCTGTCCCAGAGAGAGGGTCCCGGGCCTGATATGGGTTTAAATTTACTTGGGTTAAATAAAGGTAACATAAACATCAAATAGAGACTTGCTTGCGTCTCATGCTTCTCACACTCCTGAGTCAAACACTCTCACATGTATCTCCTCTAAAGTTAAATAAGAGATATCCATACCATCTCATACTGTGCTCAGACATTTCCATTGGCAAGAGTCTCCTACATTATCTCATTTATGTTCTCTCAAGTTTTCATAAGAGATCTCAGTAACATCTCACACTGTGCTCAGATTATAGGCCTTAGCTAGAAACTAACATTCATCACAGTGTGAGATGTTATGAAGAAACCTTAGAGGAGATGAATGTGAGAATGTTAAGAGTCTCTAGCTGAGGGGAATAATCTGAGCACAGTGTGAGATGTTGCTGAGATCTCTTATGAAACTTTAGATGAGATTAACTTTGTCTCATTTTGATTTCTGTCTAGATGAGAAGGAGATCTCTTGTTTGACTTTCCTTTCCTCTAGGCAACCGTCTGCTGGACACCTGTGTAATGAATAATTAGACTCACCTGTGGTTGAATTCTTGTTAAATTAGACATTTTTAGTCTAAGATTTAGCTTAGCTCAAGAGACATTCCGTGGTGTCTCCTCATTTTTGCATCCCCCTAATTTGAGTAAAACTGAAAAAGGGGTTCTCTAAGTAATATTATTAACCTTACTTTCATGTTATAAGTTAAATAGATGTTATATAAAACTAAGTCTTGTCAACATTTTGAAAATTGTTTTGTGTTCATTGAGATATAAGTTTAAAATGTTACTTTTCAAAGGGGGTGTACTCATTTATGCTGATCACAGTACATATATAAAAAACATTCAGCTGACCAACATTTGGTGCATCCCTAAAGTACTTTATGCATGTATATAGAATGTATAACTTTAATCAGGAATACAGTCAAACTTAATGCCGGATGAAAGACACTGTCCTACAGTTTATCTTTGAGTCTTTATTTCATTTAATTCTGTTTTAACTTTATTTTTTATTTGAGCTAAAAAATAATATATTAATAATATTTTAATAAAAATAACACTGAGTAAAATTTGGAAATGTCTAAATCTGCAAGCACTAGGGTTAAAATGGAATCTGTCAGGACGTCTCGGATATACATGGCATATTGCAGTTACACTAATTCATACAAAATCATTACCTGCATGCAAGGTTTAATTTAATTTTAAGAGGTACACGAATCAGGAAAAAAATAATAAATCATAAAAAAGTTCAAAGTGAATAAATCTATCGGTGAATGATGTACATGAGAAATAAGCCCTAATAAAATGAATGATATGCTAACTGAAGTGTAATAAGAGCACCAGTCAAGAACGATGTGTTTTAGAACACAACACTTACGATTGTTTGGGTGACGTGCTTTAACTTTATATGTCGAGAATGCACCTAAATGGAGACATGATAGTATATTATTGCCAATATGTTTTAACATCAGACCAGCCCATAAGAATATTTGTAAAATCTAATTGAATGAAGTGATTCAGAAAATAATTCAGGGTTTAAAAAAGAGGACGATATCATAATTTACAAGCACTCATTATACGTTAAAGACAACAACAACAACACACAGAATAATCAAGTAACCTCAAAAAACCAAAAACAACAACATAAGTAGCTGTTATAGAAATATAACAGCACTGTAAATATCTCTAACCAACATCAGTTCTATCTGATTTAAAGCTGGATATTTGTAATGCCAAGCATCACTATTCATAACTTATTTAGACAGACTTTTAACCTTAAACATTAAAGCTGTCCTGTATCATCTGAGCCACAAGCATGAGTTTCACTTCAAAGTACTGTATGTGGCTTTCTTGAGGAAATTTGCTTTTACACTAACTTTCTTCAAGATTTTCATCTGGCAGAAGATAAAGTGGAAGAACAAATTGCATAGACC
>CM017911.1:16251137-16441137 GCA_008369825.1 Triplophysa tibetana | reverse complement strand
TTTTTGGTTCATTTCTGTACTATGAATAATTTTTGTGTAAATTGCCGAGAAGCACTTGGATCACTCGCACAACATGGCCCTGCAACAGGAGTCACGAACACAGCATTCAGCAAAATAAAAGCTCCTAGCACTTAGCATCTTGTACCTAATCCATGTCTGTAAACTGTGGGGTAATGAGTGATTTTCACATTTCCCCAAAGCTATAACACTAAGAGGTGAAAGTGAATGAAAATGCTTCGATTTGTGTATTCCGGAGCGCAGCTCCTCTGCATAAAGCAATTGCATCTTCTGGTACTTCTGAAATGAGACCTGCATAACAATTCTCCTTCAAAGGCTACGAAGGGCCTATGAGAATTAGCGTTTATTTGTTAAGGCCGCTCTATACAAAAGGCATTGTTCACATAATGTCATCTGTCACGTCAAATGAATTCTTGTTGTCTGACAATTACACTCCAAATGGAGGAATACGGGAGATATGAGATCAATAAGAGCTAAGTGACGCTGCCGTTCATACAAACGTGAGAGCGAATTTATTTAGCCAAGGACAAGTCACTTGGTTACTGGGGCTGAATTCGCCTTTAAAATGGATGACTCGCTCGCCCAAATGCAATTTACAAAATATCCTGATCTGATTTTGCATGACCTGTGATGAAGGAGAATCGGGCTGATGCATGATGAAAAACAATCGTCTTGACATTTTTTTGAGGAACATTAGATCTTTATGCTCGAAAAGAGCATTAGGCTATAATTAGATCAGAAAGCATTTTGTTTTTGTCATTGAAGTTGTGTTCTCTAGTCTTCAGTGATTGGTTGCTAAACAAAATAGGAGCATTGTATTTTCTCATCGCTTTGTGGGCCGAAAACAACTTCTACATCTCTTGTTATTGACTTTAAAGGGACTCTTCATCCCAAACTGAAAATTCTGTCATCATTGACTCACCTTCGAGTTGCTCCAAATCTGTGTACATTTCTTTGTTCTGATGAACACAGTGGAAGATATTTGGAAGAATGCTTATAACCAGACAGATTTTGCCCCCCATTGACTCCCATAGTAGGAAAAAATACAATGGTAGTCAAAAGTGCCCCAGAACTGTTTGCTGTCCCACATTCTTCAAAATGTCTTCTTATGTGTTCAACAGTACAAAAAAAGATACGATGAAGTATTTTTACTACTATGGGAGTTTATGTAAAGAAAATCCCATTCATTTGAATTTGTTTTTTTATATTATTTTATATCTTGATTCTTCCATGGCTAGAGTAATTATTTAAATAAATCTACAGTATATGATGGAAAAGGAGATTATACTGTAACTGAATAAATATCCATATGTGTGATGTAGAGTCCCAGTGTAGTATTGCAGCTCAAAACCAACAGTCAGAATCGGCCTGCATGATGTGAAATTATAGCGTGCAAATTTCATTCAGCAAAGATTATTTTAGGAGTGCATGCACCGTACCTGATTTGCATAATGTATGAAGTGCTACCAGAGGTCGCATTATCCGAATATTTGCCGTCGCTGGCTAAATTTGTTCAGAAGTGAGAAATCTTATGGATGTCTGTCATTTTGACAGATTATACTCAGGGTGATTTATTGCAACTTGTAACCAACTGTAATTCCACCCCCTGCCTTGCTGGTGGCAAGTGCACATATTATATAATGAAATATTATATTGTATTGTCTGGTCTTTGATCTCAGTGCATTATGTTTTTGTCCAGTGGTTTTTGTCTTTAAAGTGTTGATCTAGTGTCAATGCGGCAGAGGAGAACGGGTTCAGCATCCAGGACAGAATTTTACTGTCATGAGAAGCTGACTGTCCGAAGGCAAAGATACAAAATCTAATCACAAACTCTGCATCAGTCTCCATGTTCATCATGAGGAAGTTTTGAGTTCAGACAGGGAAAGAAAGTCACTTCAGTTCAGGTCATTGTTTATGTGTTTTGTTCGTATTTTAATAGTTTGTTAATAGTATATTTTGTAATATCACGCTAATCATATTTAATCAAATGTTGTGCTTTTATAACCTCCGCTTATACTGCAAAACAAACATTCATCTGTTTTGTGTGATGTTGAAGATGACACGACGTCTTCGCTTTTAGATAGAATTCATCTTTCGTTCCCACACTTATTTTTAGCTATTTTACGTGTCTAATTCATGCATTGTAACTTATAATACACCAAAGACACAAAACAAACCCTTTTTCGCGCCATATGACCCCCTTAAATTAAAGAACCGTTTTGTAAATTTTGTCTTTCAGAATTTAAAAACAACACAGGGGTGGTTAAATAATGACCACATTATTATTTTCACTATTCATTTAAACTCCACATCTCATGAACTTCACACGGCTACATCCACTCATGCATGCACTTCTAATGGGAAGGGAATCAATATGGTGTAAAATTTTGCAGTGTTTTGTAACTGGCCAGAAAAGGCGGATCTGTCAGCTCATCCTAACCTCCTGCTCCAATCTGTCCAATTATATTCAGAGCAGAGAGAATCTGTTGGAGCCGGAAACTGCTCTGAATAGTGTTAAGATTAGAATCCTGTTCTAATTGAACCTGGCAGTGATGAATGAAGTTCTTTGAAGTACTTTGGCGTTTTCTCTGTAGACCATATGAGAAACCGTGCTGACGTCAACAAATCCTCAGAGCCCTTCCACCACCCAAACTTAGCTATGGAACGTTCATGCAGTGTCAAACGGGAATCCATTGTGGGAATTTATCAAACAAAATAATCTGAAAGTTTTTGTCATGAAACGATACGTTGTTCAAAGTTTGCTCTTTGTGACAGTAAGTGAGTCTATAATGTAGCTCGAATATTCTAACATTCTCTCTTTTCATTGGCTCAAGGACAAATGGGTCTTTTGGGGTTGTCTCAGTCATAGATGTGCACGTTCTTGCCCAAAGGCATGAATCTTCTAAATGTTCCTGCTCCGGCTGAAAGGTCTCTGGAGGGGTAATACAGACTTCAGAATAAAAGATTGCATTCTTCTTCAATGTCAACGGAGCGCAGAGAAGTAATTACACTTATTTGTTCATTTAAAAAATGCCGTTTCATGGCAGCATGTCATTTTCCACTATTGTCTTTTTTGTTTGAGTTCACTCTCCATTCATTCAGATAACTAACGGCGCATTCAGAGAACCTGTCGCGGGAACAAAAGGCTTTCCAACCGAGTGAAAGGACAAAATTAATGAGCATTGTCTGCTGTGTTGTTTTATTAGAAAGTCAAAGATTCTCAAGACTTCTTTCCAGCTCTTACTCATCATCCTTTATAGTGAACATTTTGGCATTTACATTTACGCATTTGCCAGACGCTTTTATCCAAAGCAACTTACATTGGAGTATCGTATACATTTATACTTCACAAACTGGTGCAATTAATATATGCAATATGCAATTACAGACATTTTTTGTTTGTTATTTTCTGTTAATGATGATAATTTCTGCAATGATGAGCAATTATCTAACAAATAATTATATTATTACAAATTGGAGAAGAATGAGGAACAGGTCCAACACATTTTGTCTGATTCATCCTTGAATTTGTGGAAAATAAACTGATCGTGGCGTGTTTTCACTCATTTGCATAATATAAATGGAATGCCAACAGCTTTATATATATTTATCTTTTATCGAAAGCGACTGAAATACTTGAACACATTTATTAAGATGAGTAGAATAGAATGTTTTTACTATTTTTATTTTTATCATACACACTTTACTTTATATTACACACTTTACTTATTATACTATATACTATACTTTTTTATTATTTACACATTAGGTGTAAAAATATGTGGATTGTACCTCGTAAATGCACCTATGCTACCAGGTGGGCTTGTCCCAGAGGTTGCATGATGCCAGCCAATCGGATTGGAAATTATAATTTTCTGCTAGAGCCTGACAGTTGGGTGCAGTGCATAAAACAGCCAATGGCTAGACAGTGGCTGCGTCCCAATACCTTTGCTAATTTAAGCCCGATGCAGTTCTCATTTTCCCTTCCTCCGAATGCATTTTGAATGCATTTGTGCGCCCATGGGCGTGCTGGTCTAAAGAAGAGGTGTTTTCAGGCGCATTGTTGGCGCTTTGCTATTTTTGGAAAATCAAAATGGACTGCGCAATGGCACAATTTTTTTTTATTTAAAGAGCCACTAGTAGAAAATGTGCCTCTGGGCGGGTCCACAACTCGCATTCACTTTACTTATAAGACAGAGGGAAGCTCAGCAGCTAACAAACATGCCATATAAAAATATGTATTACAATTTCAATGATAATTATCGTGTACATAAAGATAAAATACGCCCTGTCCTATGGATGGTCTGCTCGCACGATTTGACGGAGCTCACGCACAAGCAGATGCGTTTCCTCTCTGGAGAAGCATCCAGTCTTTGCTCTTGGATATTCCGCAGTGTAAATAGCGAATCCGCCTAGGGAGAGCGCAACTGGCTCTTAAGGGGAATAAGATATGAGACTTGACTTTATAACTATATATTACAGATAACTTGGTTGGAAAACGTCAAGTGTTGCACATTTTATTGGTAAAAACTCCAAAGTTATGTATTTTGTAGAACTGCTTTTTATCATATAATTGTGTCTCAGATATTTCTCATGAGAAAAAGACCCAGAAATCTCTCAAATGTCTCCATTGGAGTGTCAGAAGTGATCTCAACAAAGCTCAAATTTGCCCAGTCTGCAATCAAAGCAATCAAGGAATCAAAACATGATTATCTCTCATTTCTTATCAAAATTACCAATATCCAGATGATTGTACCTCTACAATTAATCATTTATTTTAATTGTCATGTATTTATTTAATCCTCATGTATAACAATTGTCTTATTCATCTCTTATTCATCTATTTCTCCTATGCATTTTAGGTGAAAACATCTGAGAGTAAGTTGATACTTAATATAACAGTTCACCTAAAAATAAAAATTCTGTCATCATTTACTCACCCGCTTGTCATTTCAAACCTGTCTGACTTTTTCCTGCAGAACATAAGAGAAGATCTATTGAAGAATGTTGTTGACTGAACAACAGCAGTACCCATTCACTTCAATTCTATGGACACCAATGCAAGTCAATGGGTGCTTCTGTTGTTTGGTTAACAACATTCTTGTGTTCTGCAGAAGAAAGAAATTCATACAGGTTTGAAATGACAAGAAGGAGAATAAATTATGACAGAACTTTCATTTTTGGGTGAACTATCCCTTTAAATGAAACACTACTGAGAAATCCATCAAATCCCCTGTGAGCAAGAAAACTTTCCTTCAGGCATGCTACAGTATCTCACAGTTGCTTTCATCTTTTTCACCTGCTTTTCAGGATCAGGAGATCTTAAAAATTAAAAGTCAAGGGCCGTTCTCTTCAGTTCAGCACTTGACACCAAAATATCAGTTTGAGGCCCTGATAAATGTGATATCGGCCTTCTTTTTGTTAGCGGCTGGATCTCACCAGAGTTTAATTGTGAGCTGTGAGGGGTCTCGGAAAGCAGACGAGGGCAGCGATTGCAGATAGACGTGCCATTTAAAGGGCCGACGCGTCGTCTGTTTACACACACGAGCAATTGTAACTGCAGACTCAATGACTGCCACAGAACAAAGCAATATCCTTACAGTGCTGACCACAAAGAAGCCAAGAAAGAGAGAGAGGGTCCAAAATAGCACACAGTCTTTCTTCTAGAGGCAGATAAGGGATCAACTCACTGTCGCTAATAAAAGCCATTAGCCCCCAGGATGCACCTGGATCGTGCTGTCGGTTTGTTGTGTGTTCCATCACTGGCTTCCATTTGTCTTGATAATGTCGGACAGCTGTGACACAGCAGAGATTTCAAACGCACAGGTGATCAAAGTCCAGCTGAAAACTGAAACTTTGTAAACTTCAAATCTGCTTCATTCAATGTTATCTGCTTGTAATACTGATAGTAAATTAAGGACCTGATGAAAGATTGTACTAAGTGACGGACCATTTTATTCAACTTTATTTTAATCGGAGATGCAAATCGAATATTGGAATTTTCTTAAACATCAACAAAGACTACTCACAAACCATTTTACTCTTGGATTCAAACATATTCCCAAAAAAATCCGCCTTTCAGCTCACCTCAGCTAGTACATGTGTTCAGTCTGATGGTACAGATCTGTATGCCCTAGATATTTTCCTCAAAAGAATTGAGAGATTGAGGGAAAAAATCATTTAGTAATACTTTTAGAGTGAGAGCAGACAGAAGCCCAAAATAGTCTCCAGGACATTTGAGAAAGTCGTAGCCTCAACATCAATCAACCTTCAAAAGATATAAGCAGCGACCATCAATCTTTCTGCTCCACAACACCTGACAGTACTAAAAGTGTGGCCATGACTCTATGTCTCATTATTGCTAACTGTAAACTGTGACACTGCTCTGACTTTCAATTTAGACCTTTCCAACCCTGACATTTCTTTACGTTTCAGCTTTTGGGTTTGGTTAAATTGAAATTAGTCAATGAAACCTTGACATTTATTACTTTAGGTGACTAAAAGTGATTTGAAGAGTTGGACTGGGGTCATGTCATGAAAAAATATTATTTCACTGATCTAGCCAAATAAAATAAAAAAAGTGTGATGTACAATGAAAACACACATTTTCAGAAAAAAATTACTTTCTCCTGGCTCCAAATACATTTTTTGAAACTAAGTTTCAAAAACGTTCTGACAACACATTTTCAGATTAAAATGTCAATTTGGTGTTCAGACGCTTGGCCATTCAGTTGCTGTGAGGTAAAAAGAACGAAAATGGGAAGGATAATACTACTGACTATAAAAAAAAAAGAAAACACTATTATTCCAATCTGTATATAACTAATAATGATTGCCCGTCTGAAGAATAGAAAATTATTTTTTTAAAGGTCTCTGATTATTTCAGTCTAACCTTCGAGGTTTGTGAAGCATCAATAACAACTTAACTAACAGCAATCCAGGAACTCATGAATCATCATTGTGACTTTTTCATATACCAAAACCTGGGAATTTTAAAAAAATCACTTGGATATGTCTAAAGGTACAATAGCACCCCATTCATCAACAATAAACATTATTAGTACATCTCATGGGGAAATTATTTAATGAAACATATCTCAGCATTATCTGTCAAGAATATAAATGATCAGTGTTTGACCCTTTTCCTCTGTCAAAAAGACAAAGTTGCCCAGCGTAGACTGTTGCTTGAAGCTGAAGAAGGAAAATCTAGTAAGGCATAAAGACTGGTTCAATTTTACCTGATACAGACTCTTGGCAAAATTCTCTACAACAGTATTTCCTAGCCTTGTTTTTGCACACACTTTATACGCAGTTTTATAAAACATACCTGATATTACAGAGTACATTAAATCATTTTTTCTTGGTTTTCTTTGACATTTTTAGTCTTTTCTGCAAATTTAAAGTTTTTAATGTATTACAAAAAATACTTGAAATATCTGTAAAAAAACTACAATTCTTTAGTATTACAGTTTTTCACATTATTAGTCGAAAAACTTAAAGAATAGCAGAAACATTTGGTAAAATGACGTTTTGTTTTGCACTTGTTATCTGCATAACAGACCTAAAAACCTGCGCTGTACCGTACAACATGTGACAGTATAGACTGACGGTTGGCAAGGTATTCATCATCTGATACTCAGATAGGTTTGACGTCATGAGGTTTGGTCACACCAGTGGCAGGCTCAAAATAACATCAATAAATGCCATGAATAGATCGATTAAATAAACATCATTTCCAAATTAAAATTGTTATGATTTCATGAAATAGTATGCTGAAACTATTAAAAAAACAAATTCTATATGAACTAACTGATTTTTGCCTCTCGTTCGCCATCTATGTTTAAAACTTAAAATTGCATCATGTACTTATCTTTACAAGGGTTTATGTCAAATGACATCCTGATGACATTACCGGCAGAAATGGTATTTTAATCTAAATTGACATATTATTATTTACATATTATCATTTCTAGAGTATAGGATGTATTTGTTTGTTGTAGTTTGTTATAGGTATGTTACAGTTCATATGAACCACTTTTGTGGTATTCTAATAGGAATTTTTGATAATTTTTGTACTTTTGATAAAAAATGCATGAGATTATTTAATGAATTTATCTCTAAGTAAGTTTTGAAAAAAATATTCAGCTCAACACATTTCTAAAACACTGTGGTCCTGTTTTAATGAACATCAGCTGAGACACAGCACTATAGCCATGATTTTGTGACTGGAATAACAAGTGCAGCGGCGAGGATATGAATAATATATGAATTCATAATTATTTGAATTGTGTTGTGCTGTTATGGTCTCACTGGATGGCTTCTCTATGATCTCCTCAGCTGCTTAGAGGAAAATAGAAACAGTCCCATGGTGTCCCCACTCACCGAGCTGTCAATTTAGGGACAGTTCTGAGACCGTCTTACACAGAGACTGCAGGAAAACCTCTTCACAGCAGATGGCACGAGGATAGACGCGGGTTTCTTACTTGATGAAATTCACAGAAATATTCTAAATTGAAATTGAAAGGCTCGGCACAGATGCAAATTGGAAACCTACAGTGTGTGTCAACATCACTTTTGGGAAGTCTATAGATCAACAGTAATACAAGCTTCAAAAACTAAAAAAAAGGAAAAAAAGTTTGGTCATAAAGTGGAGGAGTAGCAGATACTAAAATATGAATGAATGCAAAATATCCATGAATACAGAAAAATACAATTAATTCAATAAGTATTTATTAACTCAAACACAAGTCATCCCTTTTGCACTTGCTCTAAACTCTCAAAATGAACAACCGTGTATATAAAAATGTGTGTTTACATATATATATATATATTTACTGTATATACATGCCATCTGCCAGACGTTTCCATGCACAAATGTCAACCTGCTTTTAAAAGGATTGTTCACCTTCTAATGTAATTTCGAACCTGTATGACTTTTTATCTCTGTAGAACACAAATGAAGATATTTTGAAGAATATTGGTAAAAGAACATTGGCCCCCATTGACTTCTATTGCGTTAATACAAAACCACATTTCTCAAAATATCTTCTTTTGTGTTCCAAAGAAAGAGTCATTTACAGGTTTTGAATTAACAAATGATAGATGACTAAATTTTTATATAGGTTTTGTTGATTGTTTAACTATCAAAATAAAGGACAAAGTATGTATTTTATGCAAAGATTTTGGATGATTTGAGGCTCTCTAGATGAGAAATAACATAATTATCAATGCAATCAACATAAAATGATGGGCAATGGACCACAAAAATCTTAAACATAAAGGAAAATCTACTAGGCGTTATCAGATGCTGAATTTTAATAATGTTAGCAACTTGTCTGGAGGAACACTTGATGTTATAGATAAGAGACGCTCTAATCAAACTCATATAACTCCTATGTCTGCGCTTTCCCCACGAGAGCTTGTGTTTGCTGTGCCCGCGAGCCTGGCCTGAACTAAGGAGAGGGGCAAGAGATGCCCTACACGCCACTTAAACCAACAACAAGGGGTGTGAAAGCTCTGGGTCAACAAACATGGTGAGACACTCTGGGCCAGATGGTGTTCAATTCAGCCTGCTTCACCCATGCAGCCCCTGCTGAGTAAAGAAAATGAGGTCAGGCCTCCAAGAGACCCGTGAGCTTCAGGGAACTCAGTACAGATCCGTGTGTGTCCGAGTTCATTCACAAACCCTTTTTAAGCTTGGAAAGGTCAACGGGGGGCGCCGTGTAGAGCCCTCTTGACTATGAGCTGTCGGAGGTTTTATGTCTTAGTGTTCGCCAGAAGTACCGCAAACAGGCGTGTGGAGAAATTACATGTTTTCAAAATATCAATTTATCAGAACATTATGAACCTGAAAAGCATTATTGCACCCAATATATTTTTCAATGTAAGCAGATGACAACACGACTAAATTGGTTTAACATCTTTCCATATGGACCTGTATGCAAATGGTTTGCAATCGAATAGTTTTCATTATGCAGTGAGATTACAAATATGTAAACATAATGACTTATGACAGATAAACACTCCTATGAATAGACTTCAAAGCATTTTTACAATTAAAAAAAAAAAAACTAAACATGCGTTTTTCAATCTGTTAATATGTTTTTCTCAAATAAATTAAAATTCAACATCTATCTTCAATCGTAAATCCTTTTGATATCTTTTGTTTTTTTACAGATGGCATTTCGTTTACAATACACAAAAATCAACGATTATCAAGGATTTGATGCTAGATTTCATACCATTACTCCTGACGTCAAACAACTTGACTGAGCAAAAGTCTTCAAAAGACAGATGTCACCTCATGGGTCAGGAGTGTTTCTTTTCCCCCCCTGGGCTTCTCAAGGTCTTTTGTGCTTGAGCTAAACACCAGGACATACAAATACAGGCCACGTCAGCACCGTCCACCCCACCTCACTTTTGTCCTTATTCGGCCTGTTCTCCGTGCAGTAAACGATAGATATCATGAAGGTTTATATTTGTTAGCAGATGTAGCTTCACAGGCTATTACTCACCGTGACAGCTACTTATACCTTCAGGGCTATTGAGGAGACACAGCGTTTGTCTTTACGCCAGTCCTACACTGTCATTATGGCTGTGGTCCATTTTCCACTTATGCACCACAGAACAATAAACATGCAATAAAATAAGGACGTAAATCAACTGCTCATAGACACGGAAATCTGTAGCATGTAACTGGGACATCACTTCAATTTAAAGTAACTTTGTTCTTCATCACCAGGAACTTGAGCAGTATGGGGTTTTAACACAGAAAGTGGACAATGGCTTTCTAAAAATAACATTTCAGTCAATGATAAATAATTATGACTTCTTTTCTTGCTTGTAATTTGGTTTTATCAAAAACATCATTACGCATCATGAATATTTGCTGACTGAGACTGTGAGGCATACACATTTCTACATTTTACCCAAAGGCTACCAATAAGTTCATTGTGATTCAGTATTTTCCTTAATGATATGACTATTATAGCCACAACAAGACAAAATACTTAGACGCCATATTTAATTTTGGTCTAAATTTTTCCTAAACTTCAGTTACCAGATTTCTTCCGGAAGAAGATACATTTTTAGACTATTTTGAGTGTTTTTAATGTTTTCTGAGCTAAGCAGTTGACACCAAGTCATACAAGCTTGATGTCTTCAGAATTTATTTCTTTTTTTACAAGGCTTCTATTTTGTATAAATTTGGAAAAAATAATTCAACACAATCTCAAGGAAATTCGTCATGGAAACTATTTTACAAGGAGACTAATTCGGATGAATGTGGACAATCTTATCAGACGTTTTAGTTTATTTGCTTAAGCGCCAGTTTAGCGCCATTCATATGTTTTGGGTTGATTCCACTTTTCAAATTCATATAAAATAGCCACCTCGTAAAATAGTAAAAAAATTCCTTTGAGATCAGGTTGGAATTTTACAAGATTGTATTGGGCATACGACACTATTCACTGTACATAAATACCACAGCCTTATGCTAATTTGTAAGAGTAAAAATGTCACCCACTTGGACAGGACCACTGGTAAAAATATACTTGGCCCAGATAAAAAATATATAGACGCGCTCCCTCAGGCCCAATGAGTAGGCATACAGCATGCCCCAAGACAACACTGTGCCTCCAACGACATTGACCCCCGACTACGGGTCACAATTCCCCCAGCAAAAGCAATAAGAACAACACTTACCCAAGTGTGGTCATGGTGACAATGGTATACCAGAAGGAAGCTGGAATGCTAGTAAATTTACTGGAGCTGGATCCTTTTTCAGCATAAAACATGACCGTGGCGAAGATGATGATGGCCATGGTAAGCGAGAAGAGGAGAAACCCGAGCTCAGAGGCACAGCTCTTTAGCGTGTATCCCAGAATCCTCAGCCCTTGGGAATGGCGGGAAAACTTGAAGATGCGAAAGACACGAAAGACTCGCAGGGTGACGAATGCACCGCTCACGTCTTCGTTGTTAGTCATCACCAGGCCGATGTAGTAGGGCAGGATGGCCACCACGTCAATGATGCTCATCACACTTCGCATGAAACGGTACCGACTGGGTGCAGCGAAGAGGCGCATGAGGTACTCCACGGTGAAGATCATTACGCAGGCTGTGTCCATGCAGAAGAAAGCCACGGTGTAACGTTCCCCGCACGGCATATCTTTTTGGTTGGGCGTGGAACCGCACGGGACCGTTTCCACCACGTTTGTGATGACGGAAATGGCAATGAAGAAACCGGTCACGTAGTAGAACACCAATGCCATGGTGCTGGTGTGGGGGTTCTCGAAGGCTCGCCACATGGTCTCTCGAAAGTTCATGTTGGGCAGTTTGAGGTCTTTGTTCTCCTCCTGGTCATCCATTAGTCGCTCAGCATTTTCCCGCTTACGATCCTTGTATTCTTCGTAACAGCAGTCGCCAATAATCTCAGGAATGATGCCGAAAAATGCAAGCTCCTCGTCGTAGGCTGAGATGCACTCGTATCGAGGATAGTGCAGCTTCCCTGTGCGGTAAAAGTTGAGGACACTTCGAAAGGAATCTGGGTCTCTGTCAAAAAAGTACTCCTTGGTCTCCTCATTATAAAAGAACTCCTTCTCGGTACTACCGAGAAGAGTGTCCGGGTAGCGGTCAAGAGTAGTCCTCCAGGTTTGAAAACGCCGCCCGCTGACGTTCAGGACGATGAGCTCATCTTGCCTCTTGGTTTGATCCCTGGGTGCCACGGGCATAGGGCAGTTTGCCACTGGCATCCACCCAATGGCAGCTGCTCGGGCGAAGGGAAGCCATGCCGCAACTCCAGCTGCCATGGTGACTCGAACTTTGGGGCTGTGGTCAGGTGCGCCACCTTCAAATGAACCTTGCTCTAAAATGAGCCATCATCTTTGGGAGAGAGAAATCATACAAAAATAAGTCAAACTGCAGGATGTCCGGGAGCTGTTTAAACACTCTCAATGTGAACTCTGTTATTTCTGCACCCATTAATCACACTGCAATCAGTTTGTTTCAACACGTGCTTAAACAATGGCAATGGAATCTTGACATTATCCAAATAACAACACATATATTTTAGATTTAATTTGAAAGCTAGAAATTAATCGTATGTCATTAAATCTACTAGTGAAGTGAAGTGAAGTGAAGTGAAAGTGACCTATTTGTCAGATATGGTGACCCATACCCGAGATGTGACCTCTGCATTTAACCCATCCAGTGACTAGTGAACATACGCACAGCAAGTGGTGAACACACGTACACCCGGAGCAGTGGGCAGCTATCAGTGCAGCGCCCGGGGAGCGTGTAGGGGTTAGGTGCCTTGCTCAAGGGCACCGCAATCGTTACCTGCCGGCCCTGAGGATCGAACCGGCAACCTTCTGGTCACGAGTCCGACTCTCTGACCATTAGGCCACGATTGCCCCCCTGTAATTTGTGATGTGTTTATCACATTGCATGTATTTTAAGAATTTTCAGCATTATTGTTTTAAAATGTTCTACCATTAATATAACAGTGTATTAGTGCTACACTTTAAAAAAGGTTGTTTCTTCAATAAATTACTTTATTGTCATAACATGATTCATAATATAAATGATGAAACCACACAGTTTGTTTTTCAGGTACTTGAAGAAAATACCTATTAAGTCTACCATAAATCATAGTACATTTATATAGTTGTCAAACAGATTTACAAAATCTTCATTTAATTTTGGTTGTTATATATGTTTTATGAAATTATGTCAAATATATGGTTGTTACAATGTAGTTACTATTATATTACTACTTAATTAACATCGAGAAAAATATGTTGACGTTATTTTAATGCGCAAGCATGTAAAAGAGACAGTTCACCTTCAAAATTAAAATGATGCCATCATTTACACAACCTGTATGACTTACTTTCTTCTGCAGTACACAAAAGAAGATATTTAGAAAAATGTCTTTGACAGAACAGCACAGCCCCCCGTTCACTTTTATTGTAACCAATGCAAACGAATGTGGGGCTATTAACAACAACCTTCAAAATATCCTCTTTTGTGTAGGCTACTGCAGAATAAACTCATGCAGGTTATAAATGACAAGAGGCGAGGGTGAGTAAATGATGACAGAATTTTCATTTTGAAGTTGAACTGCTCCTTTAAAGGACGTAAATATATATTTGCTATATTGAACAAATGTAATTAACAAAACGAGTAAATAAGAGGCAGCTTGCTTAACTTGCATGATCTTTATAAAAGCCTGAAGTGCAGTGACTGGATGAGCTACCTGTTGAGTCATGCGCTGTGAGAAGTCAAATGTGCAGTTGTTCGCCTTCTTTAAAAGCTAATCTACATGATACAACCTTCAAAAACTACCACAAATGAAAATCAGGTTATTCGATCATTTTATAAAATGTTTTGACATACTTGTATAGGTAAGGGTAGTCATCATCTATAGGGTAAGTAAATATAATATATTGTGTAGTAAAACAATAACAATTTGGTATAGTAAATTAAGAAAGAAAGCATTATTTCTATACGACACTTAAATGAAGCTGCTCTGTAGACGCGTCGAGTTAGAGTCACGTCAATAAAACCGCAATTGTCTCGTGCTTTGAAACATGACCGTTAACTACAACAGCAGTAAATAAAATTGTCTTCCTGACAGGATGCGACCGCTGCTGCTTAACGTAAAGCCCGTTACACTTACCCAAAAGTCTGCGGTGTAAAACTGGATCAGCCTGTGATAGTAATTCCGCCTGGCAATGAACACTTGCGTGTTATCCAGCGGATCTGTGCGCAAACTGATCGATCAACACATCCAGCTGAACTAAAGCGATGCTCTCCGAATGAAACATGACATTCTCACATCAGTCTCTCCATCAGCAGCAGGCAGCACAACCTACAGACTGACTGAAGACTCAAACTCCACATACACCTGACAGCACAGTAACTCTCGCGCTCGCTCTCTCTCTCTCTCTCTCTCTCTCTCTCTACAGCACACTCTCCCATTCTCTCTCACTCTAGACCTTACTCGCACTTTCGTTTTCACTTTTTCTTACTCACTTTTAAACATTCAACGGAACTATATATGTAATTTATATAAAACATATGTAATAGTTAAATATAAATCTGAAACATGTAAAACAAATATATTGTGTGAGTGGAGTGATATACATATATATATTTATATATACCAAAATATTGATGTCAGCATCTAACACTCAAGGGCGTATCAACATTTATACAATAAAATGCTCTTGTGAACTTACACTGTATATTAAAGGATATAACCTACAGCTTTTACTTACCTGCCATTTCATGTCTTCGTGTTAAACTGTTGGACATAAGCAAGGTGACACTGGGTCAAAGTGACAGTAAATTTCATTTATTTTCCTCAAAGGCTCTTCTTGGCACTGCGGTTCTGTTTCTTCTGAAAACTGCAGTGTTGCATATTGAGGATATGAATGTACCAGTCTTGCTGACCAGAAGAAAGGAAAGAAGGAACGGTTCTTCCAGTTTATGCGTTATTACAAATCATGTTAAATAAAGGGATTCGCTGTCCTGTGATGCTATCTGTCCTTATTCTACACAGTTTCTAAAGAAAATGTAAAACTTTAACACCACTGGGATGTTGATGGTTGCCAGAGTGTTTCTATTTAAGTTAGTGTGAGTGTGTTTCGGGTGGTTACTACTGCATGTAGTGTTTGGCTTATGTCAACAGATGTCGAAAAGAAATCTTTAACACTTTATTCATTTTTTTAAGACAGACCAAAAAGAATAGAAAGTAGACATAGATTGCAGATTACAATAAGAACTACAGAACATTTTGAAAGAAAACACAAAAAAGACTATCAAAAAAATCTGATTTGGTCCCACGGATTGCAGACTATTTTTGTCCAGAGCACATACGATGTAATGGAACTGAGTTTTATGTTTTGTCGCTTATAACAAATTATGATTTTCCGCTTTTCTTTGTTTGCTTTAATGTTCATTTTTTTGACATATCGTGACTGAATTTGTTAGTGAGTCTTGTTTCTGCATAACGTGACACATGATTCATGTATGAATATTATCAACTTTGATCTGTATTGACAATTGAATGTGTCTCATTTTAACACATATTTGATACAGAAAATGCATTGTAGAAACACCACATGGTAAAGCGCATGTTTCGCATATAAATACTAGACTTGGGCCTGAAATTTGACAATCATTAATTTGAAGCAGCTAGATCGGCAATTATGTGCTGAGCAGTTTTCCACAAGCATTAGTTTCTCTCACTGCGAGGCCTAATGAGGCAAGGCTTTATGTGACAAAAGATCCAAACCCAAATTTGGTAAACCCTCGCAGTGTCCCTCCACAAAAGCATCTCTTTATTTGAGTGGATCAAAGCTGCTCAGCCACAACACTAATGAATTATTGACCTCTAAGAGAGGTCTGCTCTCGGTGAATATGAGGGGCATACTGATAAAGTCATTATTAAGTGTTCAGGGCTGTGCATTGAATCTCTTCTCAGTTCTTACAGAATAATCTCTCAGCTTTCGCTTTTCATCACGTTGTATGTAGGCATAGCAATTCTGCTCTTTCAGGCTATGACAAAGGCAAAATCTGAGGGCGGATGTAACATAAATCTTCAACCTTGCTGAAGAGAAAATCAGAAACCACTGTAGAACAGTTTATAAACCCATGGAGGACAGTTATGAATAAATTCGGAAGAATTAGAACAAAAGATTTAATTCTCTGAACATGTACAGTGAAAACTACTGTCACAATATTTAAAGTGATAGTTTTAGTTTTCTTTACAATAGTAGAAAGAAATGAATGCACTTTGTTGTTGTTGTTCTGTTGAACACAAAATGAGATATTTTGAAAAATGTACGAAAGCAAATATTTCTGTTGCATCTTTGACTACCATTTTAATTTTTCCTGCTATAAAGTTAATGATGTCCCAGAACTGAAATCAAATCTCATTTCATATAAAAAAACTCAATCATATCTTTATCAAATATCTTAATTTGTGTACAGCAGAACAAAGTAATTTGTACAGGTTTGGAACAACTCTGTAAATTATGACAGAATTTTCATGTTTGAGTGAACCTTTAAAGACTGTAAGGCAAGTACACCAAAGAGTACTGTATAGTGTGTAATATGTAAAGCATTTAGTCATCGAAGTAGTACTCATTGAAGCATTACTCATATTCTACAACAAAACATATGTGAGCTGTTAAATGTTTTTTTTCAGGTCTGACTACTTTTTAGGCTGGTGAATATTTTGACATTTTGTCTTATGGTTGGTATTTACTCTATGTCAGCTGGATGGCCTACAGTAAGTGACATTAACTTATTAGAATACAGTGCACTTAGTTTAAGTTAATAAGTGTATATTTGTTTGTAATTCTCTGTATATAATCTTTAAAAAGTGACGATAAATAGTTTACTGAATGAAACTGTTGAATGAAACCTCTTGCTGTGACATTAGAAAAAGGGCAGTCAGGAATATGTGGAGTAACATGATCAAGCCGTAAAAAAATATCATGTCATGACCTTTGAGTTCTTTCTCACAGCAATAAACGTGATGCCAAGAGTTGGTGAGCGCAGACGTGTTTATTATCTGGAATATCTTACTGCAGATGTGCAGTTCTGCTGCTGAATTGATAGATTTTACACATTTTTGAACACTACATTATACACAGTTTTTTCTATACATATTACAGGTAAATTGGTCATTGCTTTAGACCCAGAATGGAGCAAGTCTGCATGTTTAGGGGTAGTCGTGGCCTAATGGTTAGAGAGTTGGATTTGTGACCAAAAGTTTACCGGTTCGATCCTCACGGCCGGCGGATAATGACTTGAGAAAGGCACTTTACCCCTACTTGCTCCCTGTGGGCTGTAGTGATAGCTGCCCAATGATCCAAGTGTCCGTGTGTTCACAACTCTCTGGATGGGTTAAACGCAAAGGTCACATTTCAGGTACTGTATGATTCACCATACCTGACAAATAGGTCACTTCATTTTCATTTTATTGTCAACACATTTGTACCTGTTGCTATTCATAATTTCAACTAATTTTGCAAGAAGTGGCAAATAATATTCCACAGTGGGATGTGAAAAGAAATGTCATATCATAGATTGTTAGCTCGGATCTCTACAAATTTATGAGACATTTTAGATGTGACAAAATGAAGCAGTAAAATCACAGAGTTTAGAAAATGATGTTTGTATGGGGATCAGCAGATCTCTCTCTCCTCCTTTTTATTCACCTGGAGGTCTGCATGAAATTTCTTTCTGTGTGAGTCATCAGCCCTTTCGGTCATTACTTAGCCTACCTTTATTATTATTATTAACTTTATAACCCATAGGCTATTTAAAAGACGAAAAAGTCATAATATCACCATCCACGTTTTATAGCATTAACATTTTTAGTTACAAATTTCAAATTTCAATGAATTGGTATACAGAAATGTGTTTTAAATACAGAATTGTTTTTATCTCATGGGTTGCATGGTTTAATGGTTAGCAATCTGGACTTTGAATCAAGGGATTCGAGTACAAATCTCATTGGAACCGCTTTGTGGGTCCTGATATTGTCAAATAGTTGATTTTAGGTTGCAGTGAAAAAGATAGGAGTCGGTAATCTGAAGATACCTGTGGATTCAAACATATAGTGTTTAGTGCTGTAGAATGAAGGTAAAACCAGTTTTTTAAAAAATACAACTAATAGGATTTACTTAATTTTTTGTGTTATTTGCGATAGTTTGTGCATACAGTTTAATTTAAAATTACTAAAAAGTACCCCTAGACCAATCATATCATTGCACTAATGTAAGCATTTCAATCAGGCAAAAATATGTATCATCAGATTGAGGTTCAGCTAAAATCCCAGAATAGAATGTAAATTAAAATTGTATAATTAAAATTAAATGTTCTGCTCCAATAAGATACATACAGTGTGAGCTATATATTAAACCAAAAATAATATTGACCAGCAGGGCAAACGGATAAGATTATACATACTGTTTTATAGCTCAAAATTGACCCTGATGTCATGCAGAACATCACAATATCAAATATATAATATGAATAAATTTCACCCACAGTCTAATTACAGTAACACAATGATACGTGCATTAAAAGAAACAGAATGATATCTGACACCATGTTTACACAATGAAAAAGTCTTCGTTGTAAAATAGTAAAAATAGTAAGGCTTCAGATGATCAATCATCCATCAACATCAGATCAAACCTATGACCTTTGGTTTAGCGCCCACAATCCTACACCATTATGTTAAAATTGGGTTTGACATTCAGGGGGTAATATGGGATGAAAAGGCCAAAGAAGATAAAGATAAACTATGTATTTTGAAAACTAAAAAAATATTTATTGGAGTTTCTGAATATGCCTCCCGAATATGTGAAAATAATGACAACATTACAATTGAAATAATGTAGGAAGAATGCTCACACATAAAATCATCGATTAGACCTTGACTTTTACCCATTGGTAGAAGTTAAATCCGGCTGCAGCTTTCTGATATTTCTTGACATTTTTCTGATTGGACAGTTAGAGATTCAGACCGCATAATCCGATTTTTGACACATTCCTCTTGGATTTGTTGGTAATCCACCTGAATCAGTTTTGGTCACAATCACTTCTTGAAGCAAACTGCCCTTAATGGAAACAAACGAGCTTACTTTGAGACATGTGCTTGTATATCTTTTTACATTCTCCACCATAGAGGTGCGGTACATATGTTGTTTTACATTACAGCTCATCCAATTAAAATTATATGATTCAATTGTACCCATACACCAAAAAATGACATTCCTAAACAAACAAAGAATATTTCATATTCCATAACTCTCTAAACTCTAAACTTGATGATTGTCTGGTATCGTTGTTTTATGTTTGTCACGGTATGACAAGGGAGAGAACCCAAACGCAGGCAGACAGATGGTTGAGGGGTTAACAGGTATTTATTTACAAACAGAACAAACAAGACTATACAAAAGGCAAAACAAAACCCACGAGGGGAAAACAAGACAGGATAAATAATAAACTTTAACAAGGACACTGACTAACTAGAATATTAAACAAACACTTGATACGAACACTGACTACACTTACTAAGACAGGGGAAAAGGAACAACGACTTGGCGTACAGGTACAGGTACAGGGACCAGGGACAGGGACCAGGGACAGGGACCAGGTACAGGGACCAGGTACAGGGACCAGGTACAGGGACCAGGTACAGGGACCAGGTACAGGGACCAGGTACAGGGACCAGGTACAGGGACCAGGTACAGGGACCAGGTACAGGGACCAGGTACAGGGACCAGGTACAGGGACCAGGTACAGGGACCAGGTACAGGGACCAGGTACAACACGACAGCTTACAACAGCGTACATCAAACAATGAACGAGCACTGGACAATGAAACATGAGGATGTCTTATAGGGAACAAACTTAAGAGGGAACAGGTGCAGGGGATTAACACTCAAGGGAAGCTAATTAACACAAACTAGGAAACAGGAGGGTAGGAACGATGACGCAGACTAGAGAGAGAAGAAATCGTCTCTCTCCCACATGAAACAGAGGATCCTGTATGATTCCACCTCTAGAGCAAGAAATACCTGACAAGATGAGGTGGAATCATGACAATGTTCCCAGATATGACAAGTAATTCATAGATCATATTTCATTTGAAATGAGATGTACCTATTTTGTTCCTATTATATGCCTATTATCTGGTCAATATCAACTGACAACAACTGAAATCTTCAATGAATGGACAAGCTTTTTATACCTGCAATTAGGGCGATGGAAGATAATACAGCACAATACAGAACACAATGGGACATTTTATTGGGCAGGGACAATACATGGAAATGATGATGCTTGTTATAATTTCAAAGCAGAAGGTTATCTCTCTCTGACTGTGATGATTCAGACATCAGACGATAGACGTTTGTCAAGATATGGCCAGCTTCAGCTTCACTAGCCTGCATTGTTTAGAATTGGGAGATTAAAACAAAATTCATATATTGAATGCAGGGATAGAATTATTACCGTTAAATTTCACAAATGTTAAAACATTACCCCACATGCATACTATTGTCTATTCAATTCAAGTTTATTTTTTTTTGTGCTTTTTTACAATGTGGAAAGCAGATTTATATGAAAAGAGTGTGTAGAATGTTAAAGGTATAGTATATAATAGTTCTTTCACTAAGGTATATTATAATTACTATAAGCGACTACAGTATTGTTAGGATTGAGTTGTGTTTGTTTGGGTATATTGGTTTCTTTTCCTTTGTGACAGGTACTCTGTTTGGAGCGCTCTTGATGCCCATCATGGCGGTTACTTAAACTTGCTATTGTTAGGTAATTGATTCATTTGATTATTGTTATGGTTGCATTTTGTTGTAATACATTTTATTTCTTCATGGATTATGCCATGTCATCTCCCTTTATGTTACATCTTTGAGCCAGGTGTAACATATGGGGGCTTGTATAATTTAAATTACTTAGATTTGGTTTGTTTGATAAAGATTGGTTGGGAGCATGCTGTCTGAAGGTTGTATGAAAAAATGGTCTGGGAGACAAAGGAATTGGTCTGAAAGAAAAAAAAACAGAATAAACACCATTTATCTCAGATGGGTTTGTTTCTCTTTTAGAGGAACAGCAGAGTTTTCTGTCCCTTTGCAGAAGTTTATTTTGCAGTCCAAGTTGGTCAATGGAGAGGTGACTATGAGAGTGTGCCCTTCTTTGCCGGTGTAGGGAGTGGAGAGAGGTTATTTAGGGCAACATCTTGACTGGTGAGAGTGTGTGTGGACCCCTTCACCGATTGTCATACCGTCTTCCTTTACCGATCAGGGATCTTGTGAGTTGGTTGAGGATGCGTCTTGTGTGGTGACGCAGTCTAAGACAATGATGTTGAACGAAAATAGTAATTTCTGTGGTACTTGTGTACCGGTTAAGTCCGTCACTCCTGGATTGTCTCTTTTGTCTAAAATGTCTTGTTGAGTACTTGTTAACGCTCAGAAGGATGACCCTGGGTTAAAAGGGTTATTTGCTGATGTCCTACTTGTGGAGAGTGCCGTGAGTGGATATTTTATATATGATCGGGTGCTGTTGCGCAAGCTGCTTGCATGAAGAGAAGATTGTGGTGGTGAGTTACTTGTTCAAGTTGTGGTAGAAATGAGAAATTCAGAGAGGTTGTACTTCGATTGTCTCACAGTGCAATAGTAGGGCACTTAATAGTAAAAAAGACTTATGACGGAGTTTTACAGCTTTTTTACTTGCGATTTGTTGTGATAAAAGATATCTCCAGGTGTATTAAAACATCTCATACTTGTCAAGTGACCGGAAAACCGAACCAGACACTAAAACAGGCTCCAGAGGAGAAACCATTTGAACAACTGTTGGTAGACTGTGTTGACCCATTGCCTTCTTCTAGGTCGGAAAGTAAATTCCTTCTGACTGAACTGTCTCAAAGAACTCGCTACAGAGCAGCTTATGTGATGCATAATATCAAAACTTGTTCGGTTGTGAAAGCTCTTTCTCAATTTAATTCAATCTTCGGTATCCCCAAGGTCATTTAAATATCCGAGGTAAAAAAATTGTATCTAATATGTTTGTGGAAGTCTTAAAACAGCTGGGAGTTCAGCATCAATGCTCTAGCGCATACCATCCACAGAGTGGAGTACTGGAACGTTTTCATCAAACGCTTAATTCTCTCTTACATGCCTATTGTGTTGAATTGAATAGAGACTGGGAGGAAGGTCTTCCATATCTTTTGTTAGCTGCAAGGGAGGTCACGCATTCTAGTTTGTGTTTTAGTCCTGATAAAGTAGTTTTTGGACATAAGGTGCATAAGGTCCGGTTGCCGTTGTGGACGATCAGTTACAAGATAGACAACCACCAAAAAGTTAGCTTGAATATTTTAACAGTTTTAGAAGACGATTATTCTTGGCTGGTAAAGCCCCACGGGCAAATTTTGAAAGAGGGCAGATAAAGATGATGAAGTAGTTTGATCGGAAGTCTCAACAGCATGTATTCAATCCTGGGGACCAGGGGCCTGTACCATGAAGCCGGTTTAGGTGGCTAGCCAGGTAAGTTTAGGATTACTTTGCTCCAACCCTGGGTTTTAGGTACCATGAAAGTAACTCAGCTTTAATCGGTGTTCATCGCCATGGTAACTTACGCTGCACGGCTAACCTGCTCCGGAGCAGGCTATGATCTAGATTAGAGATCTCAGACTGAAGTTTGACCAATCAGCTGTGAGCAAAGAAACATATAGGTTCCCAGCGGCTGTTCTCTGTTGCAATGGCTTCACCTTTTCTCCCAAATCCTGTGGACATCTCGGCGCAAATTGTTAGACGAGCACTTCGTAGAGAAAGAGTTTTTAGGGACAGACAAAATCCCCTTGACTTTCCTGATAGTTACTTGTACGAAAGATACAGATTTTCCGCGGAAGGAATGTCTTATCTTTGCGAACTTCTTGAGCCGCACATAACAAATGTGACTCGTAGAAGCCATGCCCTTACTGTACCGCAAATGGTATGTATTGCGTTGCGTTTTTTTGCAAGTGGTACATACTTGTACGTGGTCGGTGATTCAGAGAATCTAGGGAAAAACACGGTCTGTCGAACCATTCGCAAGGTGGTCCTCGCTCTGCAGGGGTACATAAATAGCTTCATTGTGTTCCCTGGACATTTATCCACCATGTCCATAAAAGAGGGCTTTTATAAAATTGCCGGTAAGATATCTTGATAGGGTGACATCACATGAACAAACTTAACCTTTCACGCTAATATTTTTGAATGCTCATATTTCACACTCAGAAATCTATTATACAATAGTATGCGGTACCTGTTAGGAATGGTTTGAAATATATATTTTTCATTCCTATGATAGGATTCCCTAGAGTCATAGGAGCAATAGACTGCACACATGTTGCAATCTCCACAGCGCTAGGAGAACATGAAGCAGATTATGTGAACAGAAAGTCCTTTCACAGCCTTAATGTTCAGGTAGGGCTACTGTACAGCCTATGTGAAATTATTTGTATTTGCATTGAGATCAATCTTTAAATAAATAGTAACTAACAGATAGGACAATTATTTATTGTACATTTCATCTGCAGATGACTTGTGATCATGAATGCATGATCACAAGCTTGGATTCCAAATGGCCTGGCTCAGTGCATGACTCACGCATATTCCGTGAGTCTATTTTGTGTCAGCGCTTTGAGGAAGGCAAGTAAAATTTGGAACAGTACACTTTAAAGTTTAAAATTTAATAGCAAAACTTATACAATTTTCCCATTTTCTGTTCTATGACAGGGCTTTTTGATGGCCTGTTGGTAGGAGATAGAGGTTATGCATGCCAGAGGTTTTTGCTAACCCCCTATCCTGACCCTCAGACAGGGCCACAAAACCGCTTCAATGTGGCCCTCAGTAAAACCAGGGTCAAGATCGAGATGACCTTTGGCATCCTAAAGGCACGTTTCAACTGCCTTAGGCGTTTAAGAGTGTCACCAGAGCGGGCATCACAGATAGTGGCTGCATGTGCCATTCTGCACAATATAGCCACTATCAGAAAGGAGCGAGAACCACCACAAAACCAGCTTCTCCCGGATGAAATTGACCCCATCACACTTGACCACCCAGCTGGCGCAGCTGTCAGAGATTCAATCACAACACAATATTTTACTTAATAAAAGCACACTGACACTGCAGATAGGTCTCAAACTGTTTTATTGGTCATGTGGAGGAAGAAAGAGAGCAAGAGAAAATTACATTAATAAACAATCAAAGTGTTCATACTAAAGGGTTACTTGGTTAAAAAAAGTTCACATACTGAGATCAGTTTTTTCCAGCTGTTTGATCTCCAATTTAATTTTTTTAATTTGGAGCCTCCTCAGCTCACAGTCCAGCTCCTTCAGTGAACAGTCTAGTTCCAGACTCCTTTTGTAAAGGGCCCTGACCGAGTCTGTTTCCACCTGAAACAATTCCACCACAAACAATCATTACACGTTTTCTGGAGGTTGATCAAACCACAAACAGTGGCATGACTTTCTACAAACATAGGACTGACTGTAATTTATGTCAAAGGTTTAAAGCATTACCTTGTTCACATTCCTTCTGTAGCCCATTGAGGTAGAGGCTTCAGTTTCTGGGGCAGGTTGTGAAAAATCCTACAGTAAAAGAGATGTGTAAGGGCCAGTCACTTAATTATGACATTGAAATGTGTGCCATAATAAAAAGCCCAGTGCATTCACCTCAGCAACTGTCTCAGAACACACAGACAGAGTGTCTTCATCATTTGGTTCACCCTAATAAATAAAAGGCCAATGTACAGCATAACTGTTATAAAGCAGGTTATGTTCATTGTGTTCTGTCTTCTGCATTCTGACCTCTGTGCAGGAGACTGTGTGCATGTGTGCTGGCTTCAACAGAGACACTGTATTTCCCTCTACTGCAGAACAGAGTCAGCCATATTTAACTCTTTTTAAAACATTAGTAATGCATTGCACACACATACCCAGTGTCACTTGCTTAGAGGAGCCAGCACCAGGGTCAGACTGTACAGCACTTCCAATCCCATCCATAATCGGCCGCCCCTTATTGTTACTCAGCGCCATCTCCTCCGCCACAGTGTAATCTTGAGGAGGTGGCCCTCCCCCAGTTTTCCTCATTTCACACTTTTTTCTGTTTGCTGCAAACAAGCGTTTGTGACTAAATGTTCACAAAAATAATAAAAGGTTGTGGTAAATACTCACCACTTTGAATTATATTCTTATATTTTGTCTTGATCTGCTGCCAAGAACGTTTGGTGTTGGGGTTGCATCTAAAAATCAATGAATATCAATCTTTCTTAGGATGTAATAGCTTAGCCTATACATTCACATTTTACATACATACGTATGTATGTATGTATGTATGTATGTAGACTATGCATTAATGTATGGATGTATCGCCACAAATACACATATTTTCATTTTAGCATTGAATATATTTTTTATAAAGCCTAATTAATTTTACATTAATTGTTTAACTTACGCATTAACGCAATCAGCAATTTTCCTCCAACATTGTTCTCTTGCTTTGGCAGCAGATACAGTGTTACTGCGTGCTTGAAAAACACTTCTATATTCTTCATATTTTTGAAGAATAATGTTTTGCTCCTGCGCGGAAAAATACATCGCTCTCGCTCTATCCATATTGAACGCGATTGGTTGTTCAGTGCCGACGTCACTGTTTTATGTGCACGCGCGCGTGGAGTAATCATAGCTTAAGGATCAAAGCTTGAGTTGACAGAGAAAGTTCATGAGCTGCGTCATGGTACCAATAAAGCCTGATTGCATCAATTTGGTTTTGTCGACTCAAAACCAATCCTGTAACCCAGAGTTTGTTCAACTACTATCATGGTACAGGCCCCAGGTCCTGGCATTGCTGCCTTTAGTGAGTTCTCCGTTCTGTTGAAATTTTGAGGACCATATGCTGTTGTACTTGCACTGTCCAAGCTTATTTATGAAATCGCTACTCACGACAGAAAGAAAAGAACCCAAGAATCTGTCATGTAAATTTATTGAAGCCTTTTGTCTCATGCGTTTGTAAACAAACTGATATTAAATCATCCGCTGTGGTCAGTCCTGTGTAAATCTTCGGTGGGATTGAAGGAGGAGGTTATAGTTTTAGAAGATACTGCCATGCAACCTCATTAAAAAATTTCTGAAACACATTTATACGTTTTGCAGTGAATGGAGTTGTCAAAGTTAATACACGAGTTTCCATCACTGTTTGGAGACGTTGCATCACAAACTCATTTGATAGAGCATGACGTGGATGTGGGTTTCACCTAAACGGCAGCGCTTTTATCGTGTTCTCTTTAATAACGTCTAAAGTTGGAGTCAGAGATTTGGTATATGCTGGAGAATAATATTGTAAAAACGTCTGGTTCAAGCTGGCCTTTGCCGTGTTTGCTGGTCAGAAAACATGATGATACATTCAGGGTTTGTGCAGACCTGATGCTTTTCCACTCCTGAGAATGGAGGATTGTGATGATCAAGTGTGATCGGCGAAATATGTCAGAAAATTCGATTTACTTAAAGGGTACTGGCAGGTGCCTTTGACATCTCGAGCAAGGGAAATCACTGCTTTTATAACTTCTTCGGGGTTTTATTCTGATTCTGTCATGAGTTTCGGGTTACGCAAGGCTCCAGCGACATTTCAAAGATTATTGAATCATGTTTTCTCTGGCTTAGAAGGCTGCGCGGTTTATTTGGATGATGTGGTAGTCACAGCGATAGCTGGGATCAGCATGTGACACGGTTACGGGAATTATTTTGGCGTTTAGCGGAGGCCAATTTGACCATGAATTTAAGCAAATATGACTTTCCACGGGCAAGGGTTTCTTATTTGGGAAAATAAGTGGGCCAAGGTAGGCCTATGGTGCGTCCTTTAAGAGCTAAGTTGAGCGCGATAGAGAATTTCCCTATTCCTTGTACTAAAAACAGAGCACATGAGGGGTATTGGGATGGCTGGTTACTGTTGTAATTTTTGCCCCAATATTTCATCGTCATTTGTCCGATGTGGAATCTCTTAAAGAAATTTGAGTGGACTCTTCTTCGTCAAAAGGCATTTGAGAATGTGAAGCTGTTGTTGACTGCTGCTACTGTATTAGCAACGCCCCACAGTGGTCTTCTGTTTCAGATTCAAGTGAACGCAAGTCAAGTGGAAGATGGAGCGGTGCTTCTCCAAAATCAATTTGGTGGTAATAGTCATCCAGTTAGTTTTTTCTCATTTAAGTTTCTCAATTCCTATCAACTGAATTATTCTGTTATCGAGAAAGAAACTGTGGCGTTGATCTAGTTACTTCAACACTTTGATGTGTATCTGGGGAAAGGGTCCCTAGTTGTCATCTATTCGGATAATAATCCTTTGACATTCCTTCACATATTACAGAGTCCGAGTGAACGCTTAATGAGATGGATACCTTTCTTACAGCCTTATAATTTGTTGATCAAACATATTGAGGGAGTTGGGAATGTCTTGGCAGATATATAGCAAAATACAGTATAATCCGATTTACTAGAGTAAGGTTAAAAAACACTTCAGTACAGTATCTAGGAATTTTACTACAGTTTACTATACTAAATAAATAGAACATATTTACAGGACAAAAACAATTGAATGGCTTATTTATTATTTAATTGGGTTAATGGTTGTTGAGAAACAGGAGTCAGCATGACCTAATACATTTAATTCATACAAAAAAAGGATTTTCATTTTTATCATTAACAGCACTCATTTTATGTTTGCCCTTGTTTACACAGTTTAGGCACATCCAAAAGATATCAAGCTTCTTTACACCTTGAAGCTTGAACCTTTAAATTGTAGCAGATAAAATTTGCTTACTTTGAATCAAAGTTTAAATTGTTTGTCTCTCCTAAAGTCAGAAAATGTATTTTTATCAAAAAATATTTTATCAGTATAATTCATCATATTTTAACAATCAATATTATATTAACTTAATTTTGATGGGCAGGACATTTGTATGCTGTGAGAGAACCAAAATGCCCTCTTACTAAATATCTTAGTTGTTTGATATATAATACACTTACAGGTTTCAAGTTTTCTTTTGCAGACATACATTTGATTGTGTGATTATCACTTTTTATTGTCTAATATTTTGGCATATATACTTGAATTAGTACTATTCCACACAGGTGAGGACCTTGGTAGTTGGAATGTACTGCCGGGGAATATACGTCTATATACTGAATCTTACGAAATGTAAAAAAAATTGTTGAAGGTCAATTTTAAGTTGCATGTGTCTGTTCTGACACATTGAGAATAGGTTTCACAGGGGCAAAGACACAACTGTCACAAAAGCTCAGCATTAATGTTCCTGTAAAAAACATTTCTTGTGTCAGAGAACTATGGGTATTACGATGTGAATGGCAGCCATGTGTATTCTGCTAAGCCACTGGGATTTATATCCAATAACAAAAGGATTTGAAAATGAAGACACACACGGTCTCGTGATTTCAATAAGAAAGTCTCTTCTTGCTCCAATCACACGTGTGAAAGACATCAATGGTGAGCTATGAAGTATCCTGGGTGTCTGTATAACAAACACACCCATAATTGGTAAGCAATCAAGTGTGGCTGGAATTGACATACTATGTCTTATCACAGCTCTGGGAATAGCATCCATGTTATTCAATCACATAAATACACGAAAACTAAACGCACTCACACATCAATACACACGGTCTTTGGAGGAGTCCATGTCAAAATGACAATATCAGTGTGCTAAATGTTCCCGCGCTGTGAGTGGAGGTGAAGCAAAGGCAATTTAATTCTCCTTGACATACTGTAGATCAAAGAAAAGGTGAGAGAGGGAGAAAGAGGGAGAGAGAGCGAGGTAAAGAGGTGAAGCAATTATGAATAAAGTGTAGGGGTCACAGAGTCCTCAGAAGAACAGACAGAGAGGAGGAGGATAGAGTTCACAGAAACCTCACACAGAGAACAAACTCCAGTGGATGAGAACCACTCTGAGAGTCAACAACAAAGCAAACAGTTGGAGGGGGTGGGGCTGTCCAATTCAAACGGCCATCTACGACTGAAGATAAACTAGACGAATGCTGAAAACATGTCTGCCTGTTTTGTTATAGACTGAAGATGCTCAGTTTTTGTTCTTTTACCTTGTAAATGTGTGTGATTTAGCACAATGTCACTTTTTCAAGAAAGACAGGTCGCCATTTTGTTTCTAACAATATTATATCTACAAAGGTGAGATGTGACATGTTCTCCAGCTACACCTGTGATCCGAGCGCAAACATTTGTGGACAAAAATGCTTTTTAAGGCTATCAGCACATTGCAAACTCAACACAAACCTTAACTTAATACAAATGAATGGTAGGAAAAATGTTGTTCCAGGCTATGAGTTAAGCCAACGTTGAACTCCAAGTGGAATCCTGTCCTTGATGAAATGTTTACTGGATTAGAATGTGTCTGACTGACAGCTATTCAGACAGTAAAAAGATGATACATTGTGACATTGATGGAAGGCCAGATTTTCAACTATGTAGAGACCTTGAATACACAAATAATAGACTCAAACAAAACTCACAAAAATAACGTCTCGATGAGTCCTTTTTGAGATGGAAAAAGTGTAAGGCATACATTGCCTGTGGAAAGTTAAATCGTACACAGTAACACACTTTCACATAAATCGTCTTGGTTACGTATGTAACCTCAGTTCCCTGATGGAGGGAACGAGACGTTGTGTCGAGAACGACAGATGGGGTTCGCCCTTGAGAACCAATCAACTCTGACTACTATAGAAAAGGCCAATGAAATTTGGCGAATGAAATTTGCATGCCGGGCTCCGCCCCCGGATATCCGGTATAAAAGGAAGCCGGCGTGCAGCATTCATTTACCTCTTGTTCTGAAGAGCCTGAGAGCCTCTCACGACTGCAGCAGAATACGATACGTGTTTGTGGCATAAGGGACACAACGTCTCGTTCCCTCCATCAGGGAACTGAGGTTACATACGTAACCAAGACGTTCCCTTTCTGTCGGTCTCTCGACGTTGTGTCGAGAACGACAGATGGGGTTGCCTATGGAAAACGCCACAACGCTGTATCGCGTCACAATCTCTAGCGAAGCGACGGTAACAAGCCTGGGCGTGTCAGCTCGATGCTTTCGCGAAACTGTAACCTTCCAGTGTGGTGGTCGGGGGGTTCCAAAGCTTTCTAAGAGAAAGATGGGTACAGCCCTGACCGGTAACCTTTCACGGACGGGGCCTTAGCTCTCTACAGGCGAGAGGCCATCCGGCTCGGGTTTACACCGGGTAAGCGCCACTTCCTTAATCAGGAATGCGCTGCAGTGGCCACCTCCTGCCCGTGGGGAGGAAAATGGTGGATATAGGTATGGTCTCGTCCTTGGAGGAGAACGCATGGAACGTGCGGACTGAGTAGTTAACCGCGAGGTGGAGGTCCACCTAGGGAAGCTCATGGGTTACCAGGAGTGGGAACCATACTCATGAGGATACATCAGACGGAACAGCCCACGGAGGGGGTGTTACATACGTCCGGTAGCACTAGGTCCGGTTAGAGCTATCTGTGATAGCTCACATGGTATCCCGGCCTAAGGGGGAAGGCTGCTCTGCCCAGCCAGCCCCCAGGTGGTGCTTGTTTGGTGATGGATGGAATGCCTATTCTTAACCAGTGTCTGGGTAAGAAGGGAGGTAGGTGAGGTACCAGTTTCTTAGCCATGTGTTTGGGTAAGAAAAAAAGGTAGATAGCACACTGACCCAACCTGTTAGAGGGTGGAAAGGTGCTTTCGCAGGCATACGCCCCCCCGGATGCCAGTCCTACATGTCGCCACGCAGGACGTGGGCTGACACCGGGTTTACACAAAAGTTGTTAACCCTTGTGAAGGTGTTTGGGCGTAGCCCAACCCGCAGCTCTACAGATGTCTGCTAGAGAGGCGCTTCTGCCAGTGCCCAGGAGGTGGCTAAACTCCGTGTGGAGTGAGCCCTAACTACCAATGGGCATGGGAGACTCTGAGATCGGGATGCCGTCGTAACGGTGTCCACGACCCAGTGCGCCAGCCTCTGTTTGGAGACAGCCTTCCCCTTCTGCTGTCCTCCAACAGACACGGAGCTGGTCAGAGCTTCAGAGCTCTGCGTGCGGTCCAGCACGTACTGGACACAACACTGATCGGGTTGGGTCTTCCTCCCCTATGGGGAGCGCCTGCAAGTTCACCACCTGGCCCCGGAGGGAGTAGTGGGTACTTCTTGGGCACGCATCCGGTCCTGGGTCTCAAGCTAACGTGAGAGTTTCCAGGGCCGAATTTAAGGCAATCCTGGGACACGGAGGATGCTCGGTGGTCCCCTACCCTCTTGAAGGAAGTGAGCGCCGTCAGGAGGGCCGTCTTACTCAGTGAGGAAGATCGGAACCTCCGAGGGGCTCTTGGGGGGCCCTGAGGCTCCCCAGGACCACTTAGGGTCCCAAGAGGGTATGGAGCGGAGGTGAGGCGTATTACGCCCTCTCGCGCCCCTTAGGAACCTGGTGACCAGGTCGTGTTGCCCTAGAAACTTTCCACCGACTGAGTCGTGATGAGTGGCAGGAGCGACTACATACACATTCAGCGTGGAGGGGAGATGTTAGTCTCCAGTCTCGTAAGAAGGAAAACACAATCCTGATCGAGCACCTCAGTGGGTCTTTCTCCTTGAGAGAGACACCAGGACGAGAAGAGGCGCCGTCTAGAGGCGTGTAACCGCCTAGTAGATGGGGCCCTAGCCTGGGTGATGGTCTCCGCCGAGAGGGGGAGTAGCCATCTCAGGATCTTCTCGTCCCGTCTAGAGACCAGACATGGGTGTTCCAGAGGTCAGATCTGGGATGCCAGAACGTGTCCGTCCCCTGATAGAGCAGGTCCTCTGTCAGGGGAATGGTTCAGGGGGAGTCGCTGTCCAGAGCATTAGCTCTGAAGCCAAGTGCGGTTAGACCGGTGTGGTGTAACCAATAACACCTGGTGCTCCTGCTCCCTGACCTTGCACAGCGTCTGTGCAAGGAGGCTCCTGGGGGGGGAAGGTGTGCTTCCACCCATCCCGCGGGCAGCTGTGCGCAAGGATATCCGTGCCGAGGGCAGGAATATCAAGCGGGCAAATGGTGGTGTTGCGGGAGGCGAACAGGTTTACCTGGGCCTACCCGAACAGCCTCCAAATGAGCTGGTGCGCGGGGGTGAAGTCGCCACTCTCCACGAGGCATAAACTGGCGAGAGAGCACGTCGGCTGTCTAGTTCAGTTTGCCTGGGGTGTGTGTGGCCCGCAGGGAACGGGTCACATGTTGACTTCACCGGAGGAGGCGTCGAGCAAGTTGTGTTAGCTGCTGTGAGCGAACGCCACCCTGACGATCTGTGCTCGCTACAGCTATAGTGCTGTCCTCGGACCAGCACGTGCATGTCTTACACGAGAGGCCGTAGCCTGCTCAGTGCAAGTAGCACAGCCCACAACTCTTGGCAATTGATATGCCAGCGCAGGCGGGGGTTCGTCCAAAACCCCACCTGCGTGCTCGTTGCACACTGCACCGCACCCCTACAGGGAGACGTCAGCCGTCACCACGACCTGCCTCATAACCTGCCCAGAGGGACCTGAGTCCGTCAAAAAAGTCATAAAGACTAGGGGTTATGGTGCGTTGGCAGCAGGGCGGCATCACCATGCTCCTGCTGCCAGTGTGCCACGCTCTCCTCGGAACTCGACTCTGAAACCAGTGTTGGAGCGGTCACATGTGCATCAACCCGAGGGTTATCAACCCGCGAGGACGCCATGTGTCCCAGGAGCCTCTGAATTGTTTCAGGGGGACCGCTGTCTGTCTAAAATGTTCATTTCAGACAGTTCAACACTGGTTGGGCGCAACTGCGGACAGTAGCGCCGCCGTGGTGACAGAGTTGAGTTCCATACCAAGAGAGAGGATGCCCTGCACTGAGGAGAGCTTGCCCCTCTCTTGGTTGACCTGGAGTCCCAATCGATCTAGGTGCCGGAGCACCAGGTCCCTTCCTGTACACAACAGATCTCGCGAGTGTGCCAGGGTAGGCCAGTCGCTGAGGTAGTTTAGTACCCGCTCGCCTTCTTCCCCTAAGGGAGAAAGGGCGGTCAGGGACAGACCGAAAGGGAGGACTCTGTACTGATATGCCCGCCTCTCGCACGAGAACCGTGGGAACGGCTGGTGTCGAGGAGGACCGAGACATGAAAGTAAGCGTCCTTCAGGTCGATTGCCGCGAACCAATCCTGACACCTGATAGATGTCTGGACGCGCCTCTGTGTGAGCACCCTGAACGGCAGCTTGTGAAGGTGCTCTGTTCCGGGTACGCAGACCTTTGGGCGCAACCCACCGTCTTTTTGGGAACGATGAAGTGCGGGTCGTGACCCACTGAACATCTTGGTTTTGAGGGACGAGCTCGATGCCTGTTTGCCAGAAGGGTGGTGACCTCTACCCGAAGTACGGAGGCGTCCCTGCCTCGACCGAGGGAGGGATGATGCCTCAAACCTTGGGAGAGTCTCTGGCGAACTGGATCGAGTAACCAAGACGGACTGCCCTCATTAGTCAGAGAGACAGTGTGGGCAGCTCTCGAGCTCCCAGGGACTGTACAGGGTGACCAAGGGGACGGTCTGCTTCATCATTCCCACGGGGGGTGGTTCGTCGGCTGGCGGAGCTAACCATCTGTCACGGGGGGTCCCCGGAGAAAAGGTTGGCTCCGCCTACTTACCTGCCTAGCGGGACAGCTGCACACACTGTCGGTTTGAGAGTGGTAGCAGCTGTCGTGTGTATACGACCCTACGCCTCGCCAGGGCGTGAGGTCGGGTTTGCCGGGCACAGTCCAGTGGAGTGTGCGATCGGCTGCAAGTACACCCGGGAAGAACCGGAAAACTCTGTGAGTAAGTGGGCGCCAGGCCCTGAAAAGGGTCCGGCTTTGGTGACGAGGCAGGAGCCGTCCCGTACCGACCAATCAGAGCCGTGGCTGTGAAGGTTCGGGACCGATGTTGTTCTCCCTGGGGTCTTCCCGTCAGTGTCCCTTCTCGCGAGAAGGTTGCTGACGGGGTGGAGGTTTCCCCCTCGATTTCCGCTTCCGGGGTGCCGCCTGTGGGGGCACAGGAACCGGAGCCGATGTCGAAGGGGTCCTGGGTTGCAGGGAAGCAGACGTCACGTGAGATCTCGGAGGCCTGTAGGCGGCCGAGTCGCGGCGTGAAAAAATGTGGCTAATTGCCACTGTCTGCTTCACCGTCAAAAACTGCTGAGCGCAGTCCTCGACGGTGATACCAACAACCCACCCTGCGAGATGGGTGCATCAAGAAAGCGTACTTCCCTGGTGTCACTCTTCTGCACAAGGTATAGCCGGGGGTGTCTCTCCTGGACCACTACCGTGGACATCGTCCGACCCAGGGCCCGTGCCGCTGCCTTGGTCGCCCGTAGAGCGCTGTCAGCGGCGGCACGGAAATCCTGCATTATACCCGGGTCGGCCTTACCCTCGTGGGGCTCTCTCAACGCCTTCGCCCGCAGGATGGCCATGGCATAGAGAGAGGAGGCAGCCTGGCCCGCAGCATCGCAAGCCTTCGACACCAGTGATGCCGAAGTCTTACGCGCTTTGGACGGTAGACGTGGCCGATTCCCCCCAGGTGGTAGCCGTCCGCGGCACATGTGCACCGCGGGCGGACGTTCTACCCGGGGGATCTCGACGTAGTCCTTGGCTGCCCCACCATCGAGGGAAGTAAGGGAGCCGGAGCTGGTTTCACTGAAACGGTCCGTGAGTGGAGCGTTCCAAGTTTTACACAGCTCCTCGTGCACCTCCGGGAAAAACATAGCACCCGGGCTGGGCGCGGTTTGCACCGCGCTCCGACCTCAGGAACCACGTATCCCCGGGTTAGCACGGATGACATCACTTCTGCTTCGTCCTGAACTCGACCGCTGGGGGTGGAGCTCGGATTCGTCAGAGTCGGATGCCAGTCTCCCTCCGATGCTGCGAGCGACATCTCATCTATGTCACACATCGTTTCCGAATGCGTGGCTGAGGATCCGGACGGTATGCCACCGCCGGTTGGGGAACGTTCAGAAGAGCGAATCGGGGTGCGATCGGCCCGTGAGCACTTGGCTGGCGGGTTTACGTTCGCAGAGTTCCCCATATCACTTAACGCTGCTAATACAGGCAGACCTCGAGGCCGTAGCCCCGATGTCGTGGACTTTGGGGCCGTAGCCACCAATGTCACAGCCCGTGTAGCAAACGAAATGGTGGCTGGTTCCCGTAGGAAGACAGTCACCCGTGACCGCAACTTTCTGAATGACAATCTGCCCGCAGTGCGGGCAGATGTGTCAACGAACGCTGCTTCAGTGTGCTGGACGCCCAGACACCTAATGCAGCGATCGTGTCCATCCCCCTCCTCGATGAGGGTGCCGCACCCAAGAGAACAGCGGGACATGCCGCGCTGGAGAATGCTCAGTCAGTCCTGAAAAGGACTTTTTAGAAAAATCTCTAACACCTCCGGAACCGCCGAGACGCCCAGGGGAAGGTCGCTGCAGGAAGGGACGATCCGCTGTAACACGTCATCGCACCAGCAGTGTAGTTGTAGAGGATTGAATCCTGAGTTGTACTCATGAGCGATGGCTCTGAAGAACAAAAGGTAAATGAATGCTGCACGCCGGCTTCCTTTTATACCGGATATCCGGGGGCGGAGCCCGGCATGCAAATTTCATTCGCCAAATTTCATTGGCCTTTTCTATAGTAGTCAGAGTTGATTGGTTCTCAAGGGCGAACCCCATCTGTCGTTCTCGACACAACGTCGAGAGACCGACAGAAAGGGAACTAGTGTTCACCCCACACACAACAAAAAGCCTGAACAAATCTCAAATGATGAGATTTCAGTATATTTGTTTCCACATATGCCACATAATATAGAAGAGAAGAGGCTCCTGAGACTTTCACAGCCCAGGGTAAACAAACAATTCATCAGAAGTATTAAATCAGTGGTCAGAAAGAAGATTGAGGGTGAAAGGAAATGTGGAGAACACAATTTGACATTTCATCACATTTGTGACCCTTGACCACAAAATCATAAATCATAAATAACACGGATGTATTTGTAACAACAGCCAACAATACATTGTAAGGGTCAAAATTATTGATCTTTTTATTATGCTCAAAATCATTAGGATATTAAGTAAAGATCGTGGTTGTGAAGATATTTTGTATATTTCCTACAATACTAAAAAGCTTTATTTTTGTCAGTGGATGCAACAAAATTGCAAACAAAAATGTCTGGAAACATGCCCACAAACACATGCTGCTGCTCTCTTTTTGGGAATTACCCACTCTAATTTGCTATCTATAAAGCTTAGAATTTCTGATTTCAGGTTCATCTACTCTTCACAACATCATTACAGCAGTATGCCAATAGAGAGTGTCAACACAAACCAGTTTCTTCTTAGCAGCATCCTGCAACAGCATCTCGGATTGATAACTTTAAAGGCGATTTTCTCAATTTTCTTTTGTTAGGCACCCTCAGATTCCAAACATTTAAATAGTTGTATCGCGGCCAAATACGGTCCTATCCTAACAAACCAGTCATCAATGGAATGCTTATTTATTTAGATTATGTTATGTATAAATTTCAATTTCGAAAAAGTTACCCGTAAGGCTGGTTTTGTTGTCAATGGTCACATTTAATACACATTTTTGTGATTTATCAGTCATATTTGTATGAAATATTTAGACAGGAGGCTCTCACATGGTTCTTTTCTAGGAAATCTTTAGTTGTTTGCATAAAGTGAGGAAACATAGCATCAACTAATGCAGCACTTTTAATGACTTGCAAGAGAGAATTTTAAAGAGCACTTTATAAAAATTGTATGCAGGCATTAAACTAACATTTGACAAGAGAGCAAACAAGTATTTGTAAAGGGCAACAGATTTATACACTGAAGGCACTTCAACAAACAGGTTTTATTTACTGTAGAAGCAGCAGAAAACAGTGTTTTACATTATCGCACAAGCACCTTAACCTAGATATGTTTTTACCAAGGACATCAAATCCCAAGGCCACTCTGTTTTGATTAGACTTATTATCCAGAAATAAAACAACAAAAATGGAATTGTTTTCCCCCTTGTCCAAAAAAAGGATTGTTAGAATATAAGTACATTGTTATAACATTACTGATGCAAAGAATAGCTGGTGTTGCAGGACCCTTTAAGCAGACACTGCATAACAATTAGAACTATTTAAGTAATGTTTACAACTGCGAGTCTTCCTGACAGAGATATTACATAGGATTAATTTTCTTAAGTCTCTTTGATACCTCATCATTTTTGATAACGTTATAGGTCCTATTACGCATATGCTTGTGTATCCTCTTTTCTAATTTGTAACCCTTGAAGAAGAAAATTAGACCCATGGTGGTTTTTAAATGAATGAGTGCCAGAGCATGTGTTTTACAAGGCATCGTTTTCGCATCCTAAGCCTCAAACTAGACAGCAATGATTGGTAAACACAAAAATTTTCTCAGGCCTTAATATTAACCATTATATCTGTGGTCAATGACGGGTTAATAGGACTGTAATCCCAGAACCAGCGAAAGATGCTGCACGTCATGCTGTAAATCTCAATCACAATAAAACAACACGTCCAACACGTTGGGATTCCTGACACGTTTTCATGTTAACATGACATAGTTACAATCTAACACAGACATACCTCAGCATGTGTCCAACAATTTTTTTGATCTTGATGGATCTTCGGTGTTGGTGGTCAATATGAAAGGAATATTTCCAGCTCGATGCTAGTCGTTCTGTTAATCAGAAACATTGTCCAAGTTTTAATTAAAACTCAAATGAGCAGACGGCATACCAGACTCAAAGAGAGATATGTCAAAATAATTAATCACCTTCAATAATTGGAACGGCTCAATAAGGCATGACTTCATAGATAGATAGACACACACAGACGCCAAAAAAAGGTTTCAAGGGGAAAGAGGTTGTTCACTGGCACTGAGCCACATGGGAACGATTTTTGGGGTGAAAAGTGAATCGCCCTAAGTAGAACACAGGTTTCCACGTCTGCGTTAATGAACCGATGTGCGCGTGTAAGATTATTCAAATACGAGGAATGAGGAGTGTGCCTCCCGATACTGTAGAGCGCTGCTTCATTACTCTTTAACTGCTTTGAGCTACATTAACTTCTGAGTCGCCAACGCTTCCCAAGATTCTGCTCGCACCTGTTTGACTCCTCAATAACAGGTGTCAAGAGAAAGATGGCTTGAGAACTGTTATCTTTTGTTTTTAAGGTAAACTCTACTACCTGTGTTTTACATTTTGTCTGCAATGTTTTACCCTATGAGTCACTGTAGTAAATATTCAAATTTGCTAATAAATCGTCCAGCATACAATTTGCATTTGGCTACTTGAAGAAAATAGAATTTGACTTACTTCATCAGCACTGACATCAACAATACCCCACCGCTATGTTTCAAACACGTGAAGTAGCCCTTAAAAATGCAGAAAGTAATGCAAAAGATGTCACAGAATTTTTTCAAAGTGTGTCTGCTTCGCTTTGAAGGCATGAGGTCTGTGACTTGAGATACCTCGAGTAAAAATGACTCTGAAAGACTATACAATTCTTTGACCGTTCAGAAGTTGAATAAAAACATCCAGAATGTACTGTATAGTAGTGGAGAAAAGTGATATATGAAGGGCGCATTAGCGATGGGTCTGGGGGAGATAAGCAGGCATTCTCCCCCCACATTTTTTTTAGCCCCTCCAAAAATATCCGGCTGACAATTTAAATAAAAAAGTAGATACCTATTAATACTTTAAAAAATATTTTTGAATGGTCTATTAAATACATTTTTCAATTTGATCATAGAAAAATGTAAAAATGATGCATGATATAAACTATGATTAAACATGTGCCCAATTTCCCTGTTAGAGAATATGGGTTTTATTCGAATCGTCGCCGTCTATCTGAAACCTTATCTCCAAATTCGCTGATTTTTAGGAAATGGAAAAAGCACTGTTCTTTTTCAATGATTGTACATTGTACTGTCGAAGTTGTCAAGAACTTTTTGTGACTTTTTATTGGTTCGATAAACCCAGTTACAAACATAAAGTGTGACTAATGGTCTATGGCAAAAACATATTTATATAGAGGGACAGCAGCAATTTATAAATATATACGAAATGCTCAAAAGAAATGGAAACATTGACTATAATTTCATTAGTTATTAATATTTTGTTGGTTTTCTCTTTTTTTTGCAGTCATTCTTCAGGATCTTGACAAAGTAAGCGTTGCTCATGTGTTGCATATATTTATTTGGCAATTCTTCTCAAAGCCGAGCTTCACTTTACACTCCAACCACAACCACAAAGCACTCATACAACAGTTAAATACATCTTTTAAAATATATTTGAATACAAGTCATATACTTCAGTTGAACATCACTTTTGGCCACTACTGTTAATCAACCACATTGTTCAATCAACACGGTTCGAAACTGTTACACACACTGAATCGAAACAATATCTTGGTCTCATTGTTTTTGAAAAATGGTTTGTATATTGTGTTGTGGTTTGACATTTGCCATCTTTTTCAGAATATTAAAGGAATTGTACAGTCAATACTGTCTTTTTCTGAAGCAATCAAAGACTGTGTCATAACCCCGAAGGGTAATGGTACAGATTGGTTATTTAAATGCTGTCTAGTGTATTTGTATGATGGTTGCAGCTGTCATTTTTCCGCCTCTGCTCTGTTACCTTATTACTTTCAATTCTCAACCCCATGAGAAAATGACAGAAAATGGCTTTGACCCAGGATGATGAGAATCTTCACAGGAGGTTGGAACTATGGCAACCCAACAGGCTTGATAAGAGCTGAAACAGTCCCCCCACCGATAACAAACACTGTCATTGTGTATATAGTGAGGCCCTGCTATTTTGTGGATCTTTTATCCTCCCATTAAATAGTTCTTCATCATAGACAAATTGCTTTGAGCAATTGGCACAGTCGGGGACTCTACATTTCAAATTATTCAAAGGTACAGCCCTCAAATGAGTTTAACAATGAAATGGCACATGTGAAATGCTCCTATAATGCAAGAGGAATATGCACTCAGTTTCACACCATAATGGGTATCAGAGCATGTATACAGAGAGTTAGAATGCATTAGCAATTATGATTGGGTTCATTTTACGTGGATTGACTTTAGTTCGGTTGAATGAATTCACATCATTGGCAATTCATAAACTGCTTAGGAATGCATTAGGCATGATGTCGGCTGTGAATGTGTGGGGTAACCTTTATTAAACACCCAAACACACAGCCATGCTACAGGTTTGTCTAGAGATCCAGTTTCCCTATAAATGAACTATTTGTTTCTCATTATTGGGTAAATAAACTTTCAGAATCCAAAACTTAAAAATAACATAAATTAAGTACATGAAGTATAACACCAATCAAACTTTGGTAATGTTTGTTAATGCAGAAATCAAATAAGTTTAAGTTCATGTTAGTTACTGTCACACTGCATTAACTAATTCTAACAAACAACTTTTGATTTAAAGAACTAAAAAATATAAACATTTTTATAAATTTACTAAGGTACCTTACTGTACTGATTTCACACATGTCAACATTTGATGGTTTAAATACCCAGGTGACGTTTTTGAAAAGATTTTTAAAATACTTTTAAAGCTTGATTTCAATAATTGCTGTTTTAAGAATGGTCACATCCGTAATGGGACATAAGCATCATAAATGAGCAAATGAAAACTAGTGTATGTTCTGAAAAGAGCCATCTCTTCTCTTGTTGGGTAGTATTGCTTCTGGTTTGAGCATTTTAATTCACTGAAATCCCACAACGTGTACAAAATGTTATAGGCTCTACTTGTAAGTCACTTAGGATAAAAGCGTTTGCCAAATGAATACATTTAAATATGTTATACATCTATCCATGTAGCTGGATATGTAAACAAATGCATTCTTACTGTAAAATATGACCTAACATGTTTTTATTCCTTTGGCTAGAAAATTACACATTGCTTACACCTTGAATCAGATGATTAGATCTATGCTGTAAAAATAATATGATTTGTTGTCAGCTTTATGACGCTAACAAACAAAATCATGTCAAGTCTCCACAAGCAAGAAATTTGCTACTGAATTTACAACAATATGTTGGTGGCACAGGAGCACGCAGGTCAATGCAGTAGCTTTATTTTGAGGGAGCCTACCTCATATTTTTATTGTTTTTTCTGTTTGACACTCTCAGGGATTTTTCTTGAGGTGGGTCTGTTGCTACGACATATTTTAGGTGTTCAAAATTAGCCTTTTGCTGAAGCTATTCTTTCAGGGAAAAAACAACAACATTGCCAATATGCAATAAAAAAAATGTGTAATAGTATCTAAAATACAGTACATGTCAAGTAGTGATGTAGTTATTGAAAAAGTTTTCACAAGAAACTTGACGAAATGAAAGCGAAAAATTAAAACAAATGGCAACATATTTTATACCAGAATACCACCGGTGAGCCAAAGGTATCTGTCAACTTTAGTGATGCTGTTTTAATACTGCACGCGTATCCAAGCAAATCCTTTCAAAGTGGACATTGATGTGCTGGAGAAGGGGGTGTGGCTTTGAAAAGTCTGACAATTTGATCCTCTGGAATTACGCTGCTGGGTTTCAACTCTCAATCTTGACTGAGGCCGTTCACGTAAAGAAACAGAAGCTTTCCTTCTCACATCTGGGTCCTCTGGGACTTCATCTCACAGTAACAGTGACAACACCTTCCAAATCTACACCTTTGACAGAATTTTGAGAGTGTACAGAATGAGTATATTTGGTCTCTCTGAAATATAAAAAAACATATAAATCCCAACATTAAACAGATGTCATCCATACGAATAGTAGGTAACTCACAAATTTGCCAATCTCAAAATCTGGTGAAGCAATCATAGGATACCAAGGCTGTAAGCTAGCACAAATACCTATTTCTTTAAAGTGAATGTCATTTTATTCCTAACCAACTGACATTAGAAAAACTGAACACAACTTGGCCATTGGAACAACCATAATTTAAATTTTATAATGTAAGACATGCTTAAGATTCTAGTGAGTATTTGATTACTCAGAAATTTCTGATGGGATGCTGAAGTGCAGAATGATGTCATTAAACTCACTGATCCATATCAGCAGAAGAAAGAGACACTCAATTTTTAGAGCTTCTTAAAAAAAATGTTTGTCAATGTTTTGAGCAAACTAGCTTACAGATATTGTATGTTTATACACTCAATCTGATTCAGGGGGTTATATAAAAGGCAATGCAGAGAGGATTGTTCCAATAAGGAAATGCAGAAAGGTTGAAAGTACAAGAAAACTGTAGTTTTTATGCCTTTCCCACAAGCAATTTGGCTGTCAAACTCTCGAGGATGTTATAATTGAACAAAAAATCTGTCATGAAAAGAGGCCCTGTGACACATAAAAAACAATCCTGAGAGGAAGCTCATGTTTCTGGAAGGTGCCATATGCGAGCCCCAGAGAAATATTGTGAGAGTGCAAAAATGAATAAGATGAATAAAGCAAAGCTAACAGGCAATCAACTGGCAGGATGGTGTGACTTAGAGCCCATTTATTCCCTTGGGGTGTCAGAAAGCACGAGATGGGGTATTTCTTTCTCTGCAACGGACAGTGATTACATTGTTATTAGTTACTGTTCGCAGGCTTAGAAGGGCCATTTCTCCAATTCTTTTAAGACGAACAACCTAATTATCAAATAGAGCTGGTTAACATTCACAAACTTCAGAAAAGATTGAACTAAAGATACAAGTACAGTGTCACGTTCATATTTGGCAATACATTTGATGACTGGTTATATTGTACTGAATGCTGTAGGTAAACAAATTTTAGGTCAATTTCCCTGTAGATCTGTGGACTTGCTCTGTTTGTCTGAGCTGTTAGACATTTCTTCTGGTTGAATGTGAGTTGGCATATGTTGACAAATCAATCTATAAATGACCAATATATAAATTAATGGATTACTGTATAGTTCTTTTTTTTGTATTCCCACACTCTAAATGAAAGCTCACTTGACAGACATACAGTTAAAGAAATGGATACAGTATAACGTTAAAGTAACACATAATAATAAAAACATAACTGGTGTTTGCCAAATATCTATTTTACTTGCAAAAACAAAATTACACTAAATCCACCAGTTATGTATGTACAAAATTGCATTGACCGACTTGCTTGTTTGCAGGTTTGTTGTTTGTTTTGTTTTAGGTCTTAATAAACAGCACACATGAAAATCACGTCTCAGCACTTATGCGATCAGCCTGCTGTAAAATAAAATATCTGTTGTTATTATCGTGCACATTAGCTTTGGAAACTTTTCAGGAAGTTGTTGCAATAGCTCATCATCAGATACCAATCCATAACTCACTGTATTACCACCCTGGTCTAAAATATCAATTTAAAGTGTTTCTTTGCATGAAAGAACTCAACAGACTTTAAATTGTTCCTTATACATTTGCGCTGGAGGTTATGCGCATTTGTCTGAAAGCTTGCATTGCTATTTGAAATAGCTAGAGATCAATTTGAGAATACAGTTGCAGTTTATCCGACAATTTAATATGCCGTTTCATCTGAGTATGCATATGAATGCATTCAGTGAATCTGATTTGATCGAGGAAGATGAGAGAAAGACAAAGTTATATTACATCTCAAACGGTTATCTGTTAACTAGTGAAAAATAGATGTCATGTTTCAATCAGTTGCTGTGTAGAGAAAATAATCCTAAATATAGTGGTTATAACCAGGAATTGTTCACTGCTCAGATCCTGATAACATATTTTGGTGCTGATTTTCATTCGAGGTGAAAGATTGTAGCTTTAATCAGCATTCAATTGCTCTTCTCCTGCATTCAAATGAAATGTCAAATCATTCTTTAAGAATGCATTACGACATTTTTACATTTGGCTTGTATACTATGGCATATTTCAGAGTCAACCAAGACATAAAGGGAGGGCCTGGAACTATTTGGATAGTTTTAAAAACACCATATGACCCCAATATGGAGTATTATAGTGAATTGTGGAGGACTTACTCCCTTCAAACACCATGAGATTTCTGGACCAGGACATAAAGGCTGAAGGCAAAGTGTATCCTTGAAATCTCAGTTTTCATATTATTGACAAACTGTACCTGTAAGAAAAGTCTGCAATGAAAGGAATTCACAAGTTAAAATGTTCCCTCCATGTTATCCCAAATACATGCTGGCCATTGGCATTCATGGCAACACTTTATATAATTGTTCAGTTTTAAGTCTTTTGTACGCATTAAGGTGATAAACTAACCATTTACTAATCATTAAACATGAACCATGTGGCCAGATCAAAAAGATAAATCAAAACCAATATCAAAGTAACCTTGAAGTCAACCTTCCACTTTGCCAAAGCTCTTAAAAGAGTTTAAATGCCTCATCGTAACATTTGACCTCACTGATGCACTTGTTCTTGCATTTGTTGTAATCACAAACATCAGTTCCCATATCCTTTGAATAACATGTGCATATTTGTTCATTATAAGAGCAGGTATTATGTAAAATGGTCCATTTTGATCTATACCGAAACAATGTATGTGACACTTCAACTGGACGAAGAACAACTTTCTTGGTATAAAGTGGCATTAAGTCTGTGAAAATTTTGAAGCTTTTGAATGTCAAAGCAGGAGTGTCTGCCAATATTTCCCTGTGTTGTGAGCATTTTGTGATGGAAAGATACACTGCAGCTGTAATATCAGACTTGGCAGTGCTCTGTATTTACTCTTGATTTTATTCCCTTCTTACAGAACTTCTCCCTCAACTTTGCAATTATAATATCAGCGGCTCATTAGCTGCAGGGGCTATTGATTTAATCTTGTGTTATTTATTGGTTGGAGACCTTCAGCAATACAAGATCTGTGTATTCCATCAAAAATTCAAATGTTCATTACATATTTACGGCACCTCAAAATCTTTTGAATAAAAACGTGACACCTCAATGTTACTTTCCATCAATCTTCATTTGGATATGGAACTTGCTTTGCAAAATTCATTTCTGTGTGAAAAGATTTTGGGCTTGAAATCAGCCTTCAAGATAGGCTAGTATTAAAAATGTACATGACAAGAGAGTTTTTATAAGGCACAATGAACTGTCGCACACAATGAGGGAAAAAATAATTGATTTTGAGTCACAGGGGAACACACCACTGATTCTGGACTTATCAGCGTTTTTAATATCCAACAATGACCTGATTTGAAATGCAGGTGTTACCAGCCCTATACTACATGTATACACATAAAATTGGATCAGCAAGCATGAGATTTGAGTGAACTACGAGAAGGCTAAAGGCCACGACCCCTAGTGTCTGTTCCTAGACCATCTCCAAGGATCGGTGAGTGAGGTTTACTGCTGCAATATATACATATCTTATATCTTGCAAGTCAAAATGTACTGCTGTTGATAACTTCAAATATGATTTTAAAGAACTGGAGGATGTTCATGCCTAACATTTCATGCCCAAGTAGGAGAGTAATATCAAGTGTGCTTGTGGCTTAAAAATTAAATATCCACCAAACACTTTAAGTTTGTTCTTCAAAGCTACGGTATTGAACCTGGGGTTACAGTTGAAGACTGCTCCCTTGAAGCCAAGCTGTCAAATGTGCAATGTATGCAAGATAAAACAAAAGAAATCTATTATTGTGGAAGTTTCCTTAACAGCACAATTCAAACCAGTCAAAAGCCTATATTTCTATTATTAGCACAAGTGACCATTCTCACATGATGTAAACTAAGTAATATGCGACAGGACAGAAATTATTTCACTCAGTGTATATACTGTATTAAACCCGTATGGGGTTTAAGAGCAAAATGCAAAACTGCAGCTTTCTGTCTACCAGCAACAAGTTTTATAATTTATTTATACCTCATGCACGTTCAGCAAATCAAACAGAGAGCATTTGCATGGAAGTTTTGTGACCCTTTTAATTCTTATCAATGGGCAAATTCACTGGCATTATACTTGTATTCCAAACATAAACATTGCCAGTAACTTTGCTGTCTTGTTATGTTCAGTATGAATTTCCTATTAAGGTTCCGTCTTCTGTGTCCGGCCAAGTCAACCCTCACCTGAATCTTCTTCAGACTGGACTATTTGGAATCTGTAGCCTCATTCAGACAGCCTCAGAATCACAATTAGTGTAACTTCATTTTCCCCTCACGCTGAGAACATTCTCCACTGGCTGAGACTCAAACCAGAGCTGCCTGAACTGCAGAAAACCCACTCAAGGTGAAATTGGATCACACGGGTCTCTTCCACTTCTTAATAATGGAGTTATCACGACACGACACGATCAAGCTCATTGCTCATTGGCTGGCTTCATAACTTTGAGTGAGTTCGAGATGCTCAAGGTTTCGGATGCAAAATTTTAGAGGGTCAGTGTGCAGCGTGTAGGCAGATCAGAGGGCTTTGCAAATAGGTTTATGCAGTTTGTTTTCTCTTGTATTGTAATATTGCTCTTCAAATTCTCTCATCAAGAGGCCAGTGCAGTGTGGGTTTGAGAGATGAGCCATGTTATAGTCAACTGACAACATCAAACACTCCAAAAGCTTTGAAGCTTCGAGTAGATGGCATATTAATTTAAATAATCTCTCAACAATGTTATTCAATCTCACTTTAAGAGACCGTTTTTCCAGAAACAAAGTTTCCCTGATTTGCATATTTTAGTGAGTGTTTTATATTCCCATCACTGTTGTTACCAATAAGTGAAAGCTGCTTTTGTAGAAATTTGCACCTTCTAGGAGACTAAACAAGCTAGCTAAACAAGCAACTAAACTGTCTGTAGGTATTAGTAAATTTAAAATACTGTAGTATAGGCCTAGGTTTTATTCACAAAACATTTAAAGAATTTCAATTTTGTGATTATTCATTCTCTCTCATGTCTTCCAAGACGTCCATGTCTTTATTTCTTCTGTAGAATCTAATCTAAGGTTGTTAAGCATAACATTTATGGATCTTCCTCCATATAATGTATTTAATGGCAGGGCAACTTGATCTAATGCAGTTGCGGCCTAGTGGTCAGAGAGTTGGACTCACAACCAGAAAATCACCGGTTCAATTGTCAGGACCATCAGATAGCGACTAACGTTCTCGTGAGCAAGGCACCTAGCCCATATTTGCTCTCCGGATGCTGCAGTGATCCAGACGCTGCCCACTGCTCCAGGTGTGTATTTTCACGACATAACGTTTTATTAACAAAGTTCGGGAGGAGCACATGTACATTTTTTCGCAGCTTCCAGCCATAAGTGATTCCATCTCCCGTCCAATCAAATTAAGAGCAAACTCTTAAAGTAGATAGACTGCCTTACCTCCTTCACTCTGCAGATTTGCAATACTCCTCCTCCACCTCGACTCCTCACTATTAAACCCTCTCCTTCCCCTGGGGAAAGAGCTCTGGACTCGGGCAAACCCTGAGTTTGGAGCCCTCATCCCGGACAAGGGGAGTGCTCCAGGGTCGGGAGAGGATGCCATCTCCCCGGACAACACGCCAAATACGCAAACAATATCCTTTTCCTAATTAAACTGACGCCTTTTTAATTTTTTGGTAAGGCGAACTCATGAATTGTAGTGCTTATGTTCACTACTCATTGGATTGGATAAATGGAGAGGTCACATTCCGGTTGTGGGTCACCATAGCTAACAAATAGGTTACTTTCTTTTAAGGTCCAAATTTCAGTTTCTTCGCAGCTTTAAATGGCTAAACGCGACAACCTTTCCACTTTTATGGTTATAAATACAAAAAGTTGAATATTTCTTAGAAAATGTAAATTGAGGTAAGGGTCACGATTTCCATTTAAAGCCACAAAGAAATAAAATCTGGTTGCCCACCCTTAAATACATTATATGGAAGAAGATATTCGAAAATGTTTTCCTCAACATCCTTGGATTGGTTTTTATAGGAAAAAAAACGACATGGACGTCTTGAATGACATTGGGGTGAGTGAATAATAATACAATTTGAATTCTAGACTGCACTTCTTCTTTCAGAGTAAAGTCAGTTTTTACAGTGCACATCGAAAATATGACACAACTATTGATTTCAATTTTACAGTATTTTGCATCTCTTTTTTTTGAATGAAATATTTGTTTCAATAAAACAATTGTATTTGACCCAGTACATAAACTCTTGCATTGATGCCTTTGAGTGGAAGTAGTAAATATGGTCAAACAAACATGCATTTTCCCATTCCCATTTTCGAATCAAAATTGCAGTAGAGGAATCGTATATTGACCATTTCACATTTGTCAGCATTGATTAGCCCTCTGGTTTTGCTCGAATCAATCAAACTAGCAATAGTTTAAAAATGACCAAGGCTTAAAAGGTAGAATAAAAGCTTTCACTGTCACCTGAAAAAAAGAGAATACTATTGCTTAGCTACACTTCAGGACACCATCCAACCTCCATATCTCCAATCTGCAAAATGAACAGACGTGAAATAGGATGATTAGCCTGACTAAAAAATTAAAATTCTCTTACCGTTTACTCACAGCTGTGTCATTTAAACCCCTATAAGTTTCTTTCTTCTGCCAGGTACAAAAGGTGACTTTTGAGGAATATCCTAGGGCTATATTGAGGGTTGTCAAGCTCTAAAATGACAAAAATGCTCCATAAAGTATAGGAAAATTGGTCCATGGTACTCATGCGTGACATTGCAGATTATTTAAAGCTAAATGATAGCTTTCCTTTCTGTGAATCTGTGAAAGTCATTGTGCCCTCCACTGCAGGTCTGAAATCAAATTCGGAACCTTTATGCATGACATCTCAGAACAAATGATACATGATGTCATTGACTTAAATCCTCATGCAACACGGGTAAAAGCACCACATTTTATTACAGAACTACATAGAAGAGATTATCAGTCGATCCTTTCACATTTGGTGTTTAAAAGAAGTCATGCATGTTTAGAACCACATCTGAAGGAGTCAATAAAACTGACACCAATCTTAGCAAAACAATTAGCAAAACGTTCTTGTTTGCAATGCTTAATGCTTTTTGATTGTCCCATAAATCATCCAAAGCCTTGGTTCATTCTCCGTAAGATAGGATAGAATGTTGTATTCAGCAATCAAAGTTTGCCTCCACGGCCCTAAAGCTGGCACGACTGTCTAATGCTAATTGTTGGCAAAACTCATAATACAAGGTCAACGGTAAGGGCTGCTGCACCTGTGTCTAACCTTGGGTTTCATTTGTCCTTGACTGCTTAAACTGCGGCACCATCCAGAAAGTTTGAGTGGAACTTTCTCCATTCAGCCAATTCCTCCCATGGTCTCTAGCCGTTCATTTTACATCCTCAAATGAGAAATCATGCGAGTGAAAATGAGTGATAACCCACGCCCTGTTTCAAAGTGTATCTCCACGGAGTACTGGTCGCATTTTAAATATTGCATTTGCGACTAAAAAAGACGATAAATTGAGGAAAAGGAGCCTGAGGGTGATCACAGCCAATCAAATCTCATCTCCTCCGCAGCCCGAGCATTGGCACAGTTGTCCCTCTCCGGCCTGTTATTACTCACAAACAGCGTCGTAAAACTGATGGGGCAGATTTATTTTTCCTGACTAGGGGACAGACCTTTTGTAATGCATTAGATAGCGCCATATGCCAGTTGAAATTTGGCCCTAGGTTCCCACAAATAATGGCGGCCAATGCACAACGGAGCCAGCGACTCCATTTGTCATCGCTTTGTGGCTCCTACTATTTCTTCTATGAGCAGTTTGTTTTTTGAAACGTCAGCTAGCCACTGTGGATCTGTTCGTTTCGAGAGGGCTGAAGAACTTGAGCCGTTGAAAAAGTTGAAGTGTGCCGAAATGCGTTATTGGTGCTCCATTCTCTCACGGACGGCCACTCGAAAAAGACTTGTTGGGGATGTTATGTAAATCCCAGGGAGACTACACCACTGTGATTTACACATATTGAGAATGCGAAAACCTTTATTCTGACAACCGGGCTTTGTTTCTCTATGGTTAAGACACCGGTAAAGCTGAGGGAAGGTTGTATACCTTCCTCCAAATCTGCATCAAAGCCAGACAGGCAAACGCAATACAGAATACTAATGAATTACTAAGACCTCTTAGAACACCGATGCCAGGACACACACATAGTCACCAGATATGGATTATGATTCAAAACCATAGGATTCTACTACAGAGATACTGCTTCTATACTTTTAAATCTCTGTACATAGAGAGCCATACATAGAGTGGATATTAAATCCAGCCATTGATGCAGATATTGAGAACTGGGGCAAGGTGAATCAGTAGCTCGAAGCTGAAGAGAAGAGGCCACACATTAAAATCCATCCTGATGGCATAACACGGCCACAGTTCAGTATGCCTGTCTATCAGTTTATACAAGATATTGATCTAACCACCCACTTGCTTCTTATTTACTCCAGCGGTGTCGCTCAGTGTCTCTCGGACACTACTGGGAGCAGTCAGGCGAGAACAGACCTTGAGACGGTGGTTTTAATTTTGCTGGTTTTAATAGCGCGTAATATACGGCACGCTGGAGACAATGTGCAAGGTGAAGTTAACTTCCTTTCAGAAGAACACAGAGGTACCTGAAGATGAGAATGTTTATAGATGGAAGTTGGCAGTGTCAGGAGTTGTCACATATACTCTTTAAAAGAACATTGTATAGTGTACGTGGAATTTAAAAAAACGTGACTAGAATCATTAATCGCTGAACAAACCGCATCTTGTGATTTTTCTTATTTATGTAGAAAAGACAACCTTCACATCAAGAAACACCACCCCCATCACAATCTCTCTCTCTCTTTCAAGTGTTTTGAATGCACACTGCTCTCCAGGTAGACAACTCAAACCAAGTGTTCATCACTCATCACCATCATCCTCTACAAATTACACCGGATACTTGAAATGGAGTGTTGAGGTTGTGTCTCTGCCTTGAGACATCTCTACACCACCTAACCATAGCCTTGGTCTGGATCTCATTACTCAGTGTTTGGTCTGTATCTGGTCTTGGAGAAGAATACAGTCAGGTTTCATTACATTTAAAGAGGTAATTGCTTCAGAAACTGGTTTGTGTGTTCACCTTTCTCCAGAAATCTGTCTTGAATGGGTCCTGGGTGGAGATATATGGAAACATGGAAGTAACTCATCCGCCTTGTTTTGGGAGTGACACATTTGAGGGATCTAAACTTGATCTGGTGCATGTTTTGGTCTAGTCTTGAGAAAAAATAACTTTTAACCCAAAAGCTCTCTTTATTCTTGTAGTTTCTTCAACCATACTCTCTTCTTCGCATACCAGAGGGAAGACCAGCCACTGTGCTGCTGAGTCCAACTAACATAGTTTTACAGAACCTTACATCATATCTGTCCAATGTGGTTATCAGGGGAAATACTCACTTCAAAAAGTTACATTTTGTGTAGACTTCGTTTCTGTAGAGAGTTTGTGGTTTGACAGAAGTCTTGGATGCATATAAAGAAACTGCATACTAAATGTTGCCTTGAAGAATTTTAAATAGCACTGTTGCATTGTTTTGTACACCCACCTGCTCATCTCATTGACACCATTTTGTTCATTGGGCCATGTATATAACTAATTCAGTGTTCTAGACTGACTTGAAATATACTGAGCACAATTCTCGCCCCCATTGTGAGTTGATCTGATTCTGGGCCCTTATTCACAAAACATCTTAAATCTTAACATCTTAACAGCTCATAATTTACCGATTTTCAAAATAAGTCAATAAGACCAACTCAGTACAATCCTAAATGGTTGTAACACCGGCGGTCTGCCATGAAACGTAAACATTGAAGAAAGATTTCATGACCATAAGCTTAACAGTAAAGACCACTTATATCTGTTTACTGTTTATGAGACAGGCAAAATGTATACGGACAGCTGAACATGATACTTTATATATACTTTATGAACAAATCGTCTTGTGTTTATAGTGTTTTATTTTATTTGTTAAAGTTGTTGTTACTTCTAGAAAACAATAAAAAGCAAACTGTTTGATTAATATTCATTGGAAAACATGAATTTGTTTCCGTAAATTGACTCTTCACTTGTTGAATTAGTAATTTAGTGTATTATTTTATAATCTTAATTTGAAAATGGTAACAATTATATTTTAAAATATTTAATTTGAATATGACTACATTTTTCTTTGAGATCTTAATTTAATCTTTAATTTAAATTTGTCGGCATGAGACCTCATTCTATAATATTTCTATGAATAAATGACTGACAGAAACCCATCCTCTATCGACCAATCACTGAGGTCGTAGTCAGTAAGGTTGCTGACATCATCCATAGCATCGAGGTCAAGCCCGCCCTTTCTCATAGGTTAAGATTTATTTTTATCCTGTGTCTGCTCTGAATAGGTTTTAAGAGAAAACTCTTCACTAAAAACTTTTACAGCTGTCTGGGAGAGCTATTTGTGGTAAGATAAAATGTTTTGTGACAGTGAGCACTGGTATATACTGTATAAATTAGTGCAAAAAAGGTCAGTAATACAGTGTTTCTGTAAAACTGCATTGAGCCCAATTCAAAGTGGATTTCTAAGTTTAACTGACGCATGTTGATCTTTTGTTTGATTGCATCATTATGGTTTCATTTTTGAAGAAGTGCTGAACTCTTCTGGCTATTTTGAAGCATTGCAGTGTAGTCGTATTGATGTTCAGGTACCGTAAGGGCAACTGATCACCACACCCGATTAAATGTGTAGGCTACAATGCAGGATTTTAAATTTATAAACATAATCTGTATGAATAGTTACTTAGGATCCAGTTGAACTCTGGGGTGTCTAGTGCAACACTGTAGTATTGGGGTTTTGGTGATGTCTAGGGTGGCAGACTGTCAGGATGATGTGTCAAAATGAGTAATGAAACCTTGTGGCAAAATTAGAGTGAATAAGTTTTGGCTTTTACCTGCTGGAGAGTGCTGAAGGAGAGAATGAGTCTCAGGAGCAATGCAGAGTTCACGCATGTGCTCTAGGAAAGGTACCCTTCAGTATTAGTTGCAATGTGTGTACAAGCAGTTTATGTAAATCCTACTAGACTATTGCGGAAAAAATGTAAGAATGGACTTTTAGCTTAGCATAATTTCATATCTAACAGGTCTCGTCTGTTACAGTCATGGGTACTAACAAAGTTACTAATACTCAGTCCTTTTTATATTTCTACATTCTACAAAAATTCAAAGCTGAAATTATACACACACCTTTTTACTAAATATTACCTTATTTCCTGAGTCTCTGGTGGTGTTCTGCCAGAGAGAAGTCTGAATGTTGATTGTACAAGCATTATATACTATATAAATCATGAACAGTTCCCCTTCAAAGGAAATGTCAAAGGGTAAATGCATATAGTTTCTGTCCGTCAGAAACCTTTTTTGTCCAAATTTGCTATTTTTCACAAATGGAAAAAACACTGAACTTTTTCAGTTATTGCTGTGTTGTCAAAGTTGACAAGCACTTATTGATTATACAGTATATTTGCAAAACCCTGTGACAAGCATAAAGGTTGAGTAATAATAGTGATTTATGGCAAAAAATATAAATCACAAAATATGGAGAAAGAAGGCTTCAGAAAGGCAGCAGCGATATGTATGAAACAGTAACATTTTCAATTGAAATCAGGAAAATAAGCTAAATGATTTAATTCATAAATATGCACTAATCAGTTACATATTTCTGTTACTGGGTCTTTTAGATAAAGGTTCTATATGTATAATAGTTTAATGTAAGAAAGTTTGCCACACCTTTTAAGTAGGCTGTATACTGTACATATACATTTATCAGACACTTTTATCCAAAGCTAATTATATTGCATAAACCTATACATTTATACTGAAGTATGTGCATTTCCCTGGATTCAAACCCACAATCGTGCGTTATTAACACAATGCTCTTACCACTGAGCCACATGAAAGCTACAGTATATATGGATATATATACACACACACATATATATTTAAATATATAAACAAAGGCTCTACGCATATATATATATTCTCAATATTCCAATTATAAAAACTGTTGTGCATATTTTCCTAGATTAGGGGGTCAATGCAGTTTATACTTCCTCTTCTTAGAAGGTTCTATCTGACATTTTGGTCAAAATTTAGTTATTCAGAATTATTATTCCGTGGCAATTTATTAACAGTATGCCATGTTTTCTTAAATGTGTGCATTTTAGGACTTTTTTAGGAAAACAAAAAGGTTTTATCTACAAAATGGTATTATAAGAGCCAATCAGCACTTTGAATGCACACAAGAGGACCAATCAGAATCAGATTTCTTTGTCACGTGACCAGAATCTTCAGTGACGGGAATATGTGAGGAAACAGTGCAACACAATGTTTAAAAGAAACCTCAAGCTTGACTGTTTTATTGATACTCTTGTCAACGAGGTCAGCTCAAACAACAATATTGTTTTGTTTAAGGTATATATATTTTTTTTTGACAAAAAACTAGCCAGCGGCGCTAGCTTCCTAATACCTGTGTTTACATAGACTCTCAAAATGCAGTTAATGCCCAATGGTCAACAACATCAAGAGTTTGATTCGACAAAACACATTTATATGTTTTTTCAGCCATACTGATCTCTAAATATGTATTTGATCCGTCCCACCTCCTGTTGAGAAAACATAGATACAACTATTAGCATGGCCTTTTATGCTAAACTTGAAAAGAAAAAAGCATCCTATTATATGAAATAAGTGTCATAAAAACCATGTAAATGTACCTTTTTTACACATTATTATACACTAATTTCATGTTTTAACAAAAGTTTTAAGTGAATTGTGTGTGTTGCTTGAAGATGTATTGCTTTAATGAATGAAGAACCTTTGAACTCGTAACCAAAAGTATTATTTTAGAATCAGAAGGTTTGATCTGCGTTTGACCCGTTCTAAAAAAAAAAAATTATACATTTTAGAATATGCCGATATTGACCATTTGGAATTTTTCATGTTTAAAAGAGTTTTGCTCCTCATGTCATTCTTGGTATATGAAATGCAAAATCTTTAAAGCTCAATACTACTCAGACCGCAAATAGAATCTTATAATTCCAACATGACAACTTGAACATATCATAATCCACTTTCATGTGACAGAATTAAAATGGGAAAACAGGAGCTGGTGGCTAATAATGAGTAAATTAATATTGTTTTACTTATGTCCAATATGTTGACGTGCTACAGTATTAGTGTCATGTGTCAAACCTATAGGAAGTGTTTCATACTTGAGTCTTATCTTAACATAAATGCCGTACATTCTCTTGCACACATACAGCTAAGATGCTTTTTTTTGTAATTAAACACAAATATATTCCAAATAATGTCAAAACATTTTTTTTTACAAAGTCGTTCTGACATTCTAAAGGGGCATTGGGCAGGATTTATAACCAGAAATCAGAATGGCATTGAGACGTTTATTGTTGTATTCTGTACTCCATTTAGGCTGAATGCAAATACAGTAAACACACACCATTAAGTACTATGTGGCTATAAAATTCTGAAAGACACGTGTCAATGGAAGGGGTCAGGACAGTAGTTTAGGAAGAGATATCCACTGCTTCATGCCAAGCACAGAGCATCAGGTACTGTAGCCGCTTTCACTTTATTTGTTCCAGTGGTTCGTCCTTCTTAAACTTGTGTCATGTCAAACTCTATTACAGATCTACAGCAAGTTGCACCAGTCAACAGAGATAAATACATTTAACTCCATTTACAAGATTCATTACATCCCATGTGACAGACTGCAGACCCTTATTGATCCACGAGATCAACTCTAAAACTTTTGCTTTTGGTTCAATGGATCACAGGTAACAACTTTTCTTGCCTCAGATGGCATTGAGTGAAACAATAAGGCACCCAATATTGATATGACATTGATATTCTCTCATATTCATCATCACAGTAACAGCCCTAAATTGTGTTGGTACAGAAACAATCACTTGCACACTTTTCTTTTAATATTTCCGAATCAAACACCTGCGCTACAAGACACCGCCTCCTCCCTTCCAAATTGGATCACGTTGTTACCGTTTTATCCCAAAATGAACATCAGATACACATAGCTTGAGCAGGCACGCGCTGAATCTGAGATTTTAGTTGAATTGTAACATTTATGTTTACCCCACCAATAAAAGAAAGGGAGTTTCTGGGAAACTTGTCTAAATGATGCCGGTGGTGCAAGAATTACACCATATTCATTTCAACACTCTCCATTTAACACATTTCACCATGCTTGTATCTATCAGAAAACAAAAAAATTGCTGCCTGGACCTTTTGCAGTATAATCGGAAAATCAGTGACACTACCCTGAAAAAAAAATACAGATTCTCATGTGATTCACAGATGCATTTTAACAGCAGATCAGACATGTCCCGAGGGTCTTCCATCCCTCAGGAGACAGCAGTGAGACGTACAGAGGCCTGGTTAACAGTGACATGTTTGTGCATACAGCCGTAATACGGAACATGCTTAATCACAGTTTTCTCTATAAACGTAAATGTTATTGCAGAGTTGTTGACAAAAACAGATCACATTTTTCCAAATCCCCTGTGTTTGTTGTATATTCCTCAGGCTACTTTACTAAGAATGCATAGAATATATACGATGATCATTTTTCTTGAGTAGAATCCAACACAGATCAGGAGATGTTAATATTCACACTGCTGTAGGTGGTAGCATTTAAGAGACGGAAAACCCAAGGGCTCACATTTAGCAATAATATAAATACATCCAAGTCATACAGCATAACTTAAAAAAGCAAAGAAAAAATAAATCATTCATTTCAATAAAATCTCTATAAAAACTGTGTTGGTATAAATTCTAACATTGCCCGTCGGCCATCACTTCAATAAATCAAACCTAGTGTGCTACCTTGCTGTCTACTCCCTACATAGACAACATCCTATATTAACTGTAAATGAATCTTTTGGAATGTTCGCTGTCAATGCCACATTGCACTATGGGATTGCTAAGCAGAATTTCAGTATTTCCGAAGGCAGAATTATTTATGCTAACTTTGAATTTTGTTTGTTCGTATGACACTTTGAAGTGATGCCAACATAAGCAGCTCACTATAGGTTTTAGAACAGAGCTGTGTGTCAGTTTGTAACAGCGAGATTGGTTTGATCCTCTAAAATTGGGGACGGAAAGAAAAGCTAGAGCTGACATGTTGCATCTTGCAATCCAAAATGCTGCATTGATTTTAAAATGATATACATCACATGATCTTTCGCTTATTATGGGATGTGCAATTCGGGTCGTCCCTTGTTTTGACTCATGGGTCTCAGTAAAACTACTGCATCTGTACTACAACCCGGTTTGATGGGTGTGGGCTTCCACCATCCAAATCTGCTATTCGTTTCATGCATACGCATATTATAATCAAATTGATAAATATCCATAATTAACAGGCAAACACACGATCAACTATGTTTCAAAAGTCTTTACAAAGCTAGAAAACAGCAATCGAGTATATTAGTTAACGCTAGAGGCCGACCCGTGGCTCTATTATCCAGGTCAGCATGGGTACATAGCTTCAGTGTCTGTCCAGACTTCTCCAGTGAATTTTAAAAAGTCATGCATGAGTCCAAAATGGAAGAACATGATGAGAAGAACCGAGTAATCCACTCTGTGATGACAAAATCAGGAATGGCAGGTTGATATAGAACGTCCCAAAAACGCTGTACACTCAACCGAACCCAAAAAAAGTTTTTTAAACTCTGGGAACTATGTCAGATGTGGATACGTGACAGAATGGAGTATTTCTTTTTCATATCCACTCTAAATTTTACTTTAAACTATTGACATTTATACAATTTAGGGTTAAAATCTCTTAAGGACTGTAGATGACTCAGGGCTGCTGTTTATACAGTATAATGGAAGGAAAATACTTTGCATGGTACTGTAGAATGCGTTGACATCAGGCAATGAGACATTGTAGGTTTTGGATTGTTTTGGACACAGGGTAGCTGATGTGGGGTAAGATGGGACAGCGGTTGGAGAGGGCTGTTTGTGTTCATTGTTCAGTATCTTGAGCCATCATCTCTCAATAAGAATATAAAGCAGAGGAGATTTCCAAAACGGATCTTCTGTCAGTGTTGCTGAACAGCACCCTCTAGTGATCAAGACTGAAACAGGTAGAAGCATATTACATGATGATATTCACTTTCAGTATAGGAGTCAGTTGTGAAACACTTGATCAAGAATACAGTATATTATACATTTATGTTGTGTGTCGGCCGTACCTCGGATCTCCGCTGTTTCTCTTCAAAGGTCGAGTCTGTTTCCCTGACCACCACTGCTTTAGTCACCAGCATGTCAGGATGCTGTTGTTTGGCTTCCTGTATTGCCATGGCAAGAGCCTACACGATTTTACAAGTGAGCATGAAAACGCAGCACATGAAGATACACCAGGGTCGAAAAGTCTACATTACAATGATTTCACTCATGATATTTGGTTTGTCCAACTTTTAGATTAGTGGTATGGTTCAAAAGTTATCAAAAGTTAAAATGATGTAATTATATTTTTGCTTGATTTGGTTCAAAGCCTGTGTATGAATCTTTCTTCTGTGGAACACAAAAGAAGATATTTAAAGAAATGTCTAAATAGTCTAGTGTCCAAACAATGGAAGTCAATGGAGGTCAATGTTGTTAGGTTATCAACATTCTTCAAAATATCTTCTTTTGTGTTCTGCAGAAGAAAGAAAGTCATAGAGGTTTGGAATGACATGAGGATGAGTCATTGATTAAAGGATTTTCTCTTTAATGACAGCTTGCATTGAGATGTTCCAAAGATATCTTGAACTACGATGGTTTCAAAAACATCTTGTGTAAGAGACCTAACAAGGCCAATGTCACAATGCCTCTTAACATTGCTTACACATTTCTTCTTAATTTTCTTTCATAAGGTTTCTCTGTTTAGATTGTCTCAAAATAATGCTACTGTGTTTATTTATAGGTATATGTGAGATAAAAAGACAAGCTTTTATTGTGACTTTTGGATCCAACTGTACACAACATATAAATACAATCTAACTGTACAGATTTGTTTACTGTATACCTGATGTTGGTCAACATCATCATCGCCTGTTATGATTATTCTTTTCTCAATCCTGGTCTCTGCATACCCTCCCTTCACCGTCTGAAAAGAGCCAAAAACACTCTCCTATTGAGATTTATGCCAACATGACGGGGTATTTCATCATCTCACCTTGTGGTGGTGTAAAATCATCAACGTCTCTTACATTTCTTTTTGAGAATGCAATTCAAACTATATTTCAGAAACAATTCAGACTATTCCCTGAGCATCCATCAACAACACAGGAATGATTGTTTGACTGAATTTATTAGACGCTCATTTGAATATCCATAGATACTTAGTAGTTTTTTCTTGTTTTCCAGTAAAAATGTCTACAAATTCTTGAATCAAGATGCGTTTTCTTGATGAGCAAAATGACCTAAGAAAATATGTCTTGTTTTAAGCACAAACAAGCAGAAAATCTGCCAATGGGGTAAGAAAAATAATCTTGAATCAAGGTTTACCTTTTTCTTAGTCATTCAATTCAAGATAATCTTTCATACCCGATTGGCAGATGTTTTTGCTTGCTTTAAGCACAAATTCATTGAAATTTCATATATTTTTTCTAAAAATAAGACTTATTTTATAAGGTCAGTTTGGTCATCAAGTAAATAGTTCTTGATTCAAGAATGTTTAGACATTTTTACTGGAAAACAAGAAAAATAGTCAAAAAGTAAGAATGTCATTTGTTAAAGTCAAGTTTGATAAGACACACATCTCATACCTTGGTCACTTGAGTAGTGGTGGCTGATGTAACATTTTCTGTGGTTATGGTGAGAGGAGACGCCACAAATTCTCTTCCCAGACTGTTTGTCCTCACCTGTCATACATCCATATTACACATTCTGACCAAACCAACACATTCTGCAACCCTCATTACACGCCGCACAAGTCATCTTGACTGGTGCTACTTATACTATAAAGTCTCTTTCTCATGCCAGATTTGGTTTGTTATAAATGAGGCAATAAACTCATTTTGAAATCAATGTTTTGTGTCTGAGATTTTACTGCAGTGGAAAGTATATGTGTAATAAGTGTGACAATTTATATCCAGACGTTTGTTAAAGAACTATAAATCTCATCTGGGTGATAGAAGACATAACACAAGTCCTCATGACAAGCTATAGTTAGTGAGAACAACAGTGTGGCTGTACATTATCTTTACTCGCAGTTTAGGCAAAATGGACAATGAACGGTTGAACATTTGAAAAAATGTCAGTGTCATTTGTTCATGGACTCACAGGGGAACCGTTCTCTTTCAGCTCTTTAACTCCGCTCTCTTCCTTTTTCTGGAAAAAAGACAAGGGACAAAAACAAGAATCAACACATGAAGCAGAAGCAAGTGGTACTAAGCGAGTACAGCATTTCAGAGTGGTAACCACAGAAAATACAGCCTCAGTGCCAGCAGATGGCAGCACAGCCTTACTTAAGCTAATAACAGAGGCACACCAGCCCGCATTACACAATAAACATCACAAAGTTTAGCTCATAATTTTAGCTTATGCATAATTTGGTTTAAGATAAAAATCTGTCAACAGCACAAACCATGGCACTGTTGAACATGCCGAGTTTACAAGGACAAGTTAAAGACAAGTGTCATTGGACACCTACCGTCTCCACCTTCTGTGGTTGTGTGACGTCATTACTGGAGACTTTGGTTGGATTGCAGTTGACAACAGTCTTATTTTCCTCTGAAGGCTGTCACACACAAACACATTTTAAAAGATATAGAAAGAAGCAAAGCAAAGAAAAGTATTTCCCAAGGCCACCTGACTGCTATTTCCCAAAACGTAAACGATAACCTCTAAAGCTTTGACTGTTTGTTAAATGTCAAGTAAAGGAGGAAGTATTAATTTTTAATAAGACACCTGTAGGGCAATGTGCACACACATACAAATTATCACAAACATACACATACACACAGCCTACAGGCTGGGAGAGGATTATAGCATTTCATTATCAGACTCATTAATTTTCTCAGTGATTTTTTAAATCCTTGATTTACAGCAACATGCAAAGTTTAACTTCAGACTAGTGTGTCTACACCAAAAAGATAAATATATATCACAATTTGAGACTGAGAGCACCCTAAATGAGCCATACTAGTAATGCTTGCTTCGTCATTAATGATGTCATTAAGAGCACTCCTACTAATGTCACTAGACAAAATGTGACTATAATACTATTTTTAAAATAAATATATTTTATTATGGCACATAAAAAAATATTAGAAAATAAAAAATGTATTATATACACATATGACGGCTATTATGAGTGCAATTCTGTTAAAGACTGCATTGTGGTTATTACTTAATTTTGTCATTTCTAAGTAATTAAAACAACACAACAGAAACGAAAATCTCACATGATCAGAGCTGTGTTCGACCTCAGAGTCATTGGAATCTTCTGTCACTTTAATTTCTCCTTTTCTCAACATCTGAGCAGCGCTCACAGCACTGGGGTCTTTCTTGGCAACAGGGGGCTGATGGGTAAAAAAAGCTTATTTTAGTATACATGTACAAAATATGTTCATCGGGTATTTGTCTGTGTTACAAAAACAGCATTCCAAATGATGTTTAAAGACAAACCAATGGTACACGCATTTCAAGTCTGTAACATTAAGTCAAACGGAAATTTCACTTTACACTAAAACAGCGAACCACTTATAAGTATCACTAATAAATTGTACAAATTGTACAAAAAAGACAAACTGGAAAACATATGGTGTGTTAGTAGTCAAATGCCTGGACGCACACCTGAATATATGTTTATTAATCATGTTCAAACACTTTTGATAAATGACAGATGAGTATAAAAAATATGCATTCAATGTTGCTTGTTTTTGCGTTATTATGCTTAATGATGGATAGCTGTGTCCAAACTTTTGAGCAATAGTGTAAAGAAAATGACAACATGGAGTGAAAACAAACAAATGTAAATAAATCAATCAATTAATAAATAAAAAACAAAACAAAACAAAACATAACTGATGAAATAACAAAACTGGGCAACAAAAATGTACAATATAATGTAGTCCGAGATGTGTAATGAATGAATTCTGCAGATTGGTCCGCTGAGGCTGGTCCTTACAGGCTCTAGATCTTGATGAGCGCGACCTTCAAGGAATCGCTCCCTTCCAGGCGACACATCATGCAAATTCATGCGGCGGGTGGAGAGAGACTTGGGTATGTCCTCAAAGCCTTCCCCGCCCATCTCCACCCACTGGTCCTTCTCGCCCAGCTCAGCCATGCCTCTTGTGAACTCTTCCACTCCGCTGTGTAAGTCCATGACTACAGTGAAGTCCACCTCAGCTTCCAGGCTAGAGGTGGAACTGACTGTCATGCTTGAACATTTTCTCTCGATGGCCAGGTTGGTGTCCTTCAGCCACGCCGGCTCGCGATTACTGTCGTCCTCCAGGACGGAGGGCGTTCGCTGCTGTTGAGTAAAGGCAAGGCAAGGCAAGGCAAGGCAAGTTTATTTATATAGCACATTTCATACACAAGTGCAATTCAAAGTGCTTTACATAAAATGATTGACAGAAAGAATAAAACGTATCTTTAAAATGCAAATTATTTAAAACAATAAAACAGCAATAAAATTGATTAAAAATGTGAGTGTATATATAAAAAGAATAAGAGCAAAATAAAAATAAATTAGAAATAGAAGTGCAGTTGATGTAAAGCAGCACAGTGCTCAGGTTGTGAATGCACAGCTAAACAAGTGTGTTTTTAATCTGGACTTAAAAGTATCTACTGTTGGTGAATGTCTGATGTCATCTGGAAGCAGATTCCAGCTACGAGTGGCGTAATGGCTAAACGCTGACTCGCCCTGTTTTGAGTGAACCCTTGTTATCTCTAACTGACTTGATCCTGATGATCTGAGAAGTCTGATTGGTTTATATTCAATGAGCATATCTGAGATGTATTTAGGTCCTAGACCATTGAGTGATTTATAGACAATTAATAATACTTTGAAGTTGATTCTAAAAGTAACTGGTAACCAGTGTAAGGACCTGAGGATTGGAGTGATATGCTCAGATTTTTTGGTTCTGGTCAGAATCCTGGCAGCAGCGTTCTGTATGAGCTGCAGCTGTCTGATGGTCTTTTTGGGAAGACCTGTAAGGAGTCCATTACAGTAATCCACCCTGCTGGTGATGAAAGCATGAACTAGTTTCTCTAAATCTTGGCTTGAGACAAAACATCTGATTCTGGCTATGTTTCTGAGATGGTAGTAGGCTGATTTGCTTATTGCTTTGACATGACTGCTGAAACTAAGATCAGACTCCAAAATGACCCCAAGATTTTTTACCTTGCTTTGTGTCTTTAGACCTCTTAAGTCAAGGTATGTGTTTACCTTGTTAGTTTCATCCTTGTTACCAAAAACAATGACTTCAGTTTTGTTTTTATTTAACTGAAGGAAGTTTTGACACATCCAGCTGTTAAAACAGCTGAGTAAAGAGATGGCAGCGTTGCTACATCATGTCCAGTACATGTCATGATAGTGAATGAAAGATGCAGGGGTGATGACGCACATATGGAAAATCAGAGGTGCTTTGGAGCTGTTGATCATGCAATAAGGGAATCTGAATAAATGGATAGGATCTCTATGGCAGAGCTTACATCCGGCATTCACAGAGGGGAAGAAAATTACAAAAATGTTTTATTTTGGTTATGTTCAGCTTAACATATCGAGTGTATGGGGCCATAATGACCCAGCCATGGGTTTGTTCTTTTATACTATGGACCGTTTCATCGGATGCGCGCGAACCTGACCCCCAGTTAACTTTGTGTTTGGCTAGTGTCTAAAAAGATAACTATTTATATTTGATTTGATTTATGTTAATATTAATTTATATTATTATTTTACTGTATACTAATTGTGTTAAATAAACGATTTGTTGAATGGGTCCTGTATTTGGTCGCATTTAAAGAAACCCTTTGGTATTTTGACATCTAGTGGTTGAGCTTGGTATCACAGTCTAAATTCAAAATATCGGAGAGAAAAGTTTAACGCTTCTTCTCGGTGTCTTTAGATTGAAATCATCTTACAGGCACTCTATTGTTTGTGAATGTGTACTGGCAGTAAGGTTGGGGGTCAAAAATGTGTGCATGCGCAGTAGCATATCTTTATGCTGTTAAAATGAAAGCGACTATATACTGAATACATGGAATGTTGATTTTTCAAATAAAAATCAATAAAAAAATCAATAAAATAAAAATCAATAAAATAAGATTATCAAATAAAATAACAACACAACACATCGAAACAAAACAGAGTATTAGCCAGTTTTAATCCGTACTTGCTGGCCATTTAGCTGATCTCCAGTAAAAATGTAATTTGGTTATATAAGTGTTACAAGACTATGAATGGAAAATGAAGTGACTATGAAGAAAAACATACAAGAATATGCAAATGGTGTTGACTGAGAATTTGAAAGACCTTATCATAATCCCGTGGGTCTTCATGAGAAGCAGAGGACAGAGACTCCTGTGAAAGAAATGTACAGAGAAAACAAGAAAGAAAAAGAAGCAGTCTAATATTAGCAGTGTTATGAAAGCAAGACCCATTGAAAGAAAACCAATCTTTCCAAGATACACAGCAAAACATTTACTGTACAGCACTTAAGACCTTCCATTCTTAACACTTCAATTCAAGATGCTTTTGTTGGTCATAATAATCAAAATGAGTCAGAAATGTTCATTCTAATGTCACTTTTTCACTGTCACACGGTTTTAAAGAACTCTCTGCTGATTATAGTTTTAAATTAACATTTTCAATTGAGAAGTGCTGTGGTAAATGACTTTTAGCTTAGCTTTGCAAAAGAGATTTTATAAACCTCACAAGGAAGAATGAGGGGCACAACTTTTTAGGTGGAAATCACCAGGCCTTAGAAGTAAACATTTTGTGTGTTTTTTGACAAAATGTTTGCATGTATGAGTAATATTGGCCATTGAAATTAGAACACAAATCCATTTTCAAAAGTCAAGGGTTCATACCAGCAAAGAGGTTCTGTTCCAAAACCCAGTGAACTGCTTTAATGTGCACTGCCTGGACATACTGCTGCCATCAAATCTTAGCATTCTAAATGTGATATAGTCATACCACACAAAATACTTTAATGACATTGAACCTTCACTTTGTATTTATCAATGTTATGTGCTAATCCAGTCTTGGATTTGATTTTTCACAAGTGCATCTTTGAGAAGCTAATATACTTCCTTAATATAGGGAGTTCACTGGGTTTTAAAACAGAAAGAGAGAAATATTATAAAAGGAAAACATGAGGCATGCTCCATTGAAGATCCACTGCAAATAAAGATAAAACAAATCCAAAATGTCGCCCAATGGCCAAGCAAAAATAAATACAAGCTAAAAAGTCTTTACCATTTTGGCATTTTGGCAACAAGCAGAATGGCAGTAAGCCAAAGATTGTTTGCAACCAGCATCCTGCTATCACATGTTTTTGCTCATATACTGCAAATAATTCGGTTTGTGCCAACACGTCCTACAACTTCATTCAAATGAAAGCAAGGATGCGGGTTCAAACCGTCAAGGTAACAGCTTATTTAAAAAATCCTTTCATTCCACACACAAACATTGCACTGCTGCAGCGTGTTTGAGCAGTACTGTAGGTAGATACATTCCCAGTTATTCTTGATGTAAAAAATCTTCATACACTTCGTCCAGTGTTGACAATTTAATGAGAAATCAAACACGTGGTTAAATGCTCGGTTTGGTTGCTTTAACTGGCATATGGCCATTTCAGTTAAAGAATCCATATTTATAACTAGAAAACTTATAACAACAAAACAATAACAACAATGCCACAATCTGTTTCATCCAGCTCTGTCATTCTTCAAAGCAAAACTGCAGAAAAACACATAGCCATGGATGTATTGCCGAGCTTATAGATCACCACAATATGAAGTGTTTTTCAGTTTCGTGGAATGAAAGGAAAATTCAAAAAACATGGCTGAAGAGAGGGGGTATCAAAGCAAAAGGCCAAAGCATCAAAGCTTCCAGATGCTTATTGGTCAATCCAACAGACACTCTGATTAAACAATTTTGGTATCAGTAGAGATTTAGGAACGAATGACGATGAAAATGTTGAATGAGTGAACTTGAAGATCCAAACCCATTCATGCAAAAGTGACCTTCTCCAACCCCTCTCTTCACAGGCAAGCAGAGATTATGGTTATTTACATCTAATTACAAGTTTAAAGTAAAAAATGAAAAAATAATGGATGCGTGTGTTGATCTGAATCTCATGCGAAACTTTTGGATCCAATGACTGAAAATGCGGAAGATGCCAAGCTGATTTACCGGAAGGCTCTTCTTGTCTTCTATAGTTGGGTCTGTGCCGAAGTTGCGACTATTGCGCAGAATAAGAACAGATTCTCTGGCTTTCTTTGTTTTAACTGGAGGAGTCGGAGGGGCATTTTTTTGGTGGATTGGTGTCCTGGAGAGATGAGTTTGGACATCGGAAAGTCCTTCATCGGGCTGCAGTAGATCTCTATGGACCACTCGGCTGGTGTATGCATCCTGCATCCCTCCTTCTTGTGGTGAACCGCCATCATGGCTTGCTTTTTGCTCTGAGCTCCCTAAAATAAAGTGATCTGTCACATCCAACGATGATTCCTTCTGACTTATTTTAGCTTCCGCAGGACTCATGGTGAAACTTGCATTGGAAGAGCATGCGTGGGAATCCCTGAACTCAAACTTGCTGGGGTCAAACTGTCTTTCGAAAGATTCATTCATGCTGTATCTTTTGAAACTTCTTTTCATCAATTCTGAGTCTTGCCCTATATCTATGTCATCTTTGTAACCCTGGCTCTTCGCTCTATCAGGTTTCAAAGGAACGATTCTTGTTATATCAGTTCTTGAGTGTCCTGTTACTCTCAGGTTGGTCTTCCTCGATTCCTTGGCTGTTTGAAACATCTCGGTTTTGTCCGGGTGAATATTGCTTATCTTACTCTCAAGATCCAACTCTTCCATTCTTTGCTCATCTTCATTCTCAGGCTCCTCTTTGTTCTCGTTGTTGTCAATCATGATGACTTTTGTAACCTCGAATCTGATTTCAGTCTTGACTTTTTCTAGCTCATATTTACCAGGACCGTCGACCGAATCTTGGTTTTCTTGTTTGTTTTCAGTGTTCATGATCTTTATTTCGGCGGATGGCTTCTCTTGACCTTCTGCTTCATCAGATCTCGTCACTCCTTGATCTGGAATCTGCAAGTCTTTTTCCATGAGTTTATCAAACTCCCTTTGCTTCTCTTCGAGAGGTGACCCGGGATCTGCTGGCTGATTTAGCTTTTTCATCATGGATGGTGACCATGTGTCTGTTGTTGGATGACAAACAGCAGTCTCTTCAATAGATTCAGTATTATTGTCCTCATCCGACTCCACACTGTCTTCTGTGATGTTTGAACTTTTGGCTTCTGTTTCATACACAAAGTCCCTAGACATACCCAGGTTTAAGCTTTCAGGTCTTTTCTCTCTTCTGACTTTACGTGGAGCACATTCACTCGCAGCATCTGGATTTAAGGTCTTCATAGTCTCAGAACTTGATTCATCAGGTGAACATGGCATTTTGTCTGATTTATCGACCATATAAAAATCCGATTTCACTTCGATTGTGGAGGAAAACATATCATATTCCCCTTTTCCATTTGATTCTGTTGGCTTTTCCTTCTGTGTAACTTTTGTGGATGTAAAAGTCTCCATTTGCAATTGAGTTTCTTCACCATCCTCTCCCATTAGCTCCATGTGTATCATCTTGGTAATTTCGCGTTGTTTTTCCTTTTTTTTTCTCGGAAGCAGATCAACGACTAGTTGTGGGGGAGACGTGCTAGATTTGTTCCGTTCTTTCTCCTCTATTTCAAAGTCCGTTTGACACGCATCTTGTTTTTCGATCAACACCCATTCCTCAGAGCCCTATTTAACAATATAGATTAGAAAAAGGTTATTTCTGTAAATGTAAGGACCACAGTGTCTCGCCAAGAAATTAGTAGCTAAATGGTGAATCTGAGTGTCAAAGGAACCTCAGGTGAAGTCACTACAGTCTTCTGTATGAAGCCCTCCACAGTGAGGCTGTTGACAGGTTCTCTTCCGCCTGCAACAACAGCCTCCTGACACATGGCCAACATCAACAGAAAAACAGAAGAACGTCAAGCAACCTTCATTTATAAGCTTTTCATATTAATTAATTGCTTTCCAATATCACTCCTTTGCAGAAGACAGAACGGGGATAATTTAGCTGAAACTAAAACTTAAGATACAAAAATAAAATGAAATAAAATAGAATCCTAAATCGTTTTTGAAAAAATAATGAAAACTAGTTGAGGTAAATCAAATCAAACATAAACTAAAACCAAAAAGAAATACTGAAATCACTGTAATAATTTGTGACATCCTGTACAATACCATATCATTGAACACATTTCTACTGATGCAGCCACATAAATACAAAAAATGACAACATTTTCATAATAATCTGTTTTTAACATAGCCATGCTCAAATGAAATTTACAACTATTTACAATTCTAAACTAGGACTGTATAAATAAGAAAGAAAGAAAGCAAAAAGAAAGAATACATTTCATTTTATGATCAACACCATCATGCAAACATCTAAACAAAGCAAAATTATGACAAGCACAAATATGAAATGTCATACAATTCAGACTGTGCTGAAGAAACCTTATTCCTTCCAGTAAAAATTGCCTCAATACATTCAAAAGTCTGACACGGCACAATTACATCTCCTGCTGTGAGGTTTTAATATTTCAACCCTTTCAGCATCCTCCGGCATGCCCGTGGCTATATTTTCAGACCATTCAATGAACAACACTCCCAAAAAGTTCAAGCATGCATTGATACAACTGAACCGGATATGTCTGGATAAAGTTTCAGCACACCATCAGTGCAACATTTTTAACGAACATACAACAAAAAATAGAACCAAACTCCAGAACATACGTCGAAACTAATTACCCTACAAGTCTTTATCATCAAACTTTAGGTGTCAGACTGAGGGTCTACAGCCCTCCTGTTGTATTTTCATACTCACTGCTGCCTTTTTCTCTGGAGTTTCACCGGGGGACGTCGCTGACAGACGCTTTTCCCGGTTCACCAGCTTACTGCTGGGCTCCCTCAGGGCTCTCTTCAGCTCATTGATGCTGGCCTGGTGCTTCAGGAGAACATCATCTGACTTGTCTAGAAACTAGACGGAAGAACAGCCATGGTTAAAAATAAACTGTACTGTCTAGCCATTTCCTTGATTTTCATCATATCCAAAGTGTAATGAGGCTGATCTTCAATTCACTAAAATTATATAAGATCTGAGCTAAATGAATAATTAATACACTATTAAAATATGAGCAGATCTATTTTTTTGCTTTAGTGTTTTACTTACAAAAAGCTACATGGACAGGACTGCGGTACAGTGATGATATCAGATGGTAATACTATTTTTTGCAGTAGTTGGCTCAGGCAGGTCCCATAGGGAAACTTGTGCAGGCAGAATATACACAGGCAGAACACTTGTGCTGTACAGGCTTACATTTATTAACACAACTGTGCTTGACTAAGATCATCTTACTTGCAACATATGCTACAATGAGACGAATGTTTCCCAACCAAGGGCTTGGGCTGCTCTGCCTTTCATTTTGCTAAACTAATAAAAGGAAAAATTTGCAGAAAATGATGAAATTATAACATTTTAGCTCTGTACAAGCTTTCTTGTTTAATTACATTCACACTACATTTAGTCATTCAGCAGACACTTTTATCCAAAGCGAAAATGAGCTAAACAATAGAAGCAATTGGAAAAACTATAGGACAACAAAAAGCCTAACACCATGTCTGCACCAGGTCTCATATAGCCTACCAGAGTATGCAAAGCAATGTTTTGAGGGTTTTTTTTGGATAAAAAGAGTAGAAATTATTATTAGAAATGCTTCTGCAAACAAAATGTTCTGAAAATTTTGCCAGTTTTTAATACCGAGGTATTCTGTTTTTTTGTTGGTATTGTCTACGTCTTTTGTAATTTACTGGTTATCATTTTCATATCACTTGCCTGATTCATTTGTATAGATAAATAAACAAACAAACAAATAAGAAAAAACATAACATTACTTTGCCATTCTGAACAATAAGATGTGATTTTGCTGCAAATAAGAAAGGTCACACTTTATATTAGGAAACACAAATTCATTTTTAAGTGCTTTCTTAATAATATGCATATTGGTTGTATATTAGCACGAATAAAGTACATACGGATGCCTTTTTCTACATGACCTTATTCTACATCCCTTAATCCCACCCTAAACCTAAGAACTACCTTATAAACAGTAATAAGGAGTTTATCGTGGCAAAATCTGTAATTATTACTTAGTTAACAGTGAGAAATGGACCCTAATCGAAAGTGTGTCCGTTTGCTTAGACAAATGGAAATCAATCCACCCAAAAAGAAGGTCAGTTCCCTTTTATTATAATGAAACCATGGATAATTTACACAATGTTTATTTAAGAGTTATACTATATCGTTACATGTTTAAAAAATGTGAATATACCATTTCATGGTAAATGTACAGTATATTGTATTATATTTCATATTTTTTTGTGAGTGCTGCTTTGTGGACTATAGGATGTATTAAAACAGAAAAGCATCAGAAAAGCATCTGAGGGAGAGATACCTCCTGCTTGTGTAGCGGGGTTAACTCCTGCTCCAGGTGTAGAGAACAGGCAGAGGAAAGCAGCGGGGATGAAGGGATGAACAGGGTGGAGGTTGGCGTTAGTCACAGGCAGGAAGAGAGGTCAGGGAGCACAAGAGCAAATAGAAACCAGCACAGAAAGCAACAACAGTTCAGGATCACACTGGATCGGGAAGGATCAAGAATTTAGGAAAATATCAGCTGCTATAGGGATAAGCAGAGGTCACGCTTGATATCCAAAATAAAAATAGTGGGCTTCCTTCTTAACTTTAATATCAAAATTACATTTAGTACATTTAGTGTGGACTAAAGTTTTATTTTGCAGGGACATCCCCGGTTGGAAGAGCAACTGTAAAAGAGAACTGTATATAATTTATTTTATACTGATCCGACTGTTGACACACCTTCAAAACATATCTAATGCATTTCTATGAACTAAATACCAATGGTGTAACGGCACTACATGAGGGCATATACACAAGATGTGTTCTCATGATCATAAACAATGGGGCAGAGTTCAGCTATTGAATGAAACAGAATGGAATAAATGTTTAAACCTGTTTTTTAACGTGATACTATGCCTTTAAATACACTGCGACATTTGATGCCGAGAAAGCGCCAAAACAATGCAACGCCAAAATACATCCATCTACTTAAATTGGGCATTGACTAAAAGGAATTTGCCGATTTTTCTGTCAAGTACTGCATGCGCATCCCTAAATCTCACACATCTTAAACACAGCGGTTTGTCTTTCAATACATGATCCAAAGGGTTAAAAGAAGAGGTATAAAACAAAGTTTGAGCAATCTTGAGGCAACAGATTGGATGATGTGTGTGGATTAGGGAAGGGAGACTGTCAACTTCTGTAGTTTAATGCAAACAGGCATTTTTTAATATGGCTGTGAGTGAATAAAAAGCAGCCTAGAAGATTAAAATCCCAAACACAATTGTTGCGGCAACTACTTCAAAGTGTCAACTATGAGACAATATGACTGTCGACTTCATATCAAGCGTATTTTTCAAAGAACACCTGTTTGCATCAAACAGGAAAGCAAAGAAATGTAGAACGACAGACACTAATGCTTAAAATACCTCCTCTTTATCAAGAGCCAGACATCCATCCTCCTTTAGCCAGGAAAGGGTTAAGGGAGAGACAGATCAGAAAGTGGTTTCATGAATCGCATGTTAAAGAGGTTTAGTCATTATTAAAGAGAGAGTTAGAGGCAGATGTGACAGCGATGCTGAAGGGCTGTATATATGAAGGGTGAGAGAGTTCTAGCTAGCGCTGAAGTCTGTTGAAAGCAGGATTAGGATAGCTTTGACTAATTCAGAGAGTCATTAGAATAGACAGGCATAGAAGAGTGTGTCAGGGTTTATGAAATACTGAACTAACAGCCCAAAGAAATTTGCATTCAACTCTGAGCTGGAGTTTTAGGGCAGTTCTAAATAATCTGTGTCTTTCATGTGTTTCGATGTTAAAAAAGTAATGAATATGAAATGATAAAAAGTGAATCCAAAAATTTGGAGTGGAATAAGAATAAATCAACTTCTACAACGTTCAGTTCACTCAATGACAATTTTTTGGTTTAACAAATGCTAATCTAATTAGAAATTCATAATCCAGTTAAATAAAAATGTATTGCAATAAAAATGCAATGTGGTTCAATGTTTAAAATGTGGGCTTAAGAGAAGCTGGTACATTTGTGCTTCATCTAATGGAGTCAGATATTACCTTAATGTCTTTTTTCCTGGTAGGGGTCATGTCCTCACTCTTGCTCTGGTCAAGATCTTGGTCTTGGTCCTGGTCTTGGTCCAGACTGAGATCAGGTTCAGCTTCATCTGCAGACAGAAACTGCGGCTGCTCGCTCTCACTCTTCTGGGACAGACCATCATGGATCTCACCCAATGTAGACACCGGTCGGGAAAACTCTTTTAAGCAAACAACAGTAGAAAAAAAATGTCAAAGTGTCCATAAAAGCAAATCTTACATGACAATGGACCAGGACAGAAATCTCCAGTCCTTAGATGGAAATGATTACATCCTGTTCATATTCAGTATATTTACTGTCTATTTATAAATAACAACACATACTGACTCAATAAGTAGTTCAACATGAGAAGTACAATGCACTTACACATTTTACCATTGGCCAGAGTCATTTCACAGGGGGGGAGTTTTTCAAGGACCCACCTCATTATAACAGTTATTAGGCAAACTGTATGTCTACCACATCCAATTTACCTTTTTCTATGATATTGTACTATTTTTATTTTGTGTTTCTATTACCTTAGACTATGCTATGCTGTGCTTTTAAAAATATTCAACAATATTTATGCTCTTCTTGAACTATTTATGAGTTTCTAATAAACCCAATAAATAAAACAACACATTTAATGTAAATAGTGTTATAATAATAAAACTACATTTTATAATTTATAGAAAATTATTTTGATGAACCCATGACTACGGATTGCAAACCACTTTAAACAATATCCTAAATACTACACTCATATAAACAGTATCTTAAAAAAGCCTTTCTTCAGTAACACCACATTTCCAAATGAATTATGTGTGTTTTAATAAAACAAAAAAATATCACTTTTAGAAAAAATCACTGTCAATTTTGCCATTAAAGTAACTATCGCATCATAAAGTGCATCATAAATATAACTTATTTTAAAACGTCTTGCGGATTTCATCATATTGCCTATCGTCCATGAAATAATATTCTGTATAATTATTTTTTAATAATAAAAATAAGAAACCTTACCAATTGTACTTTGTCTTTTTTCCAGTGGATTTACACGTAAATGTATTCATGATATATTAAATAAATGCATTTCTGTTGTGGGTTTTTTTAAAGCCAATTTGTAGAACTAAACCATATAAGCTTCAAACAGCAGCAATGCTATTACAGTATGTATACTGTACACTTATGTTGACCCTTAAGTTGTTTTCAACCAATGAAATGTATTTTTTTCATTCAAATATTTTAGTTTTGACTGTTTCAATATGGGACACTCTAATAACAAAAGTAATTTAAAATATAAATATATACAATAAGTTTGTTCTAATCTAACGTGCACAGCCTTTTGCAGTGTTTTGAACTTTGAAGTTCACAAGAATCACCCCAAACCCAATTTTAAATGACAAAATGATTGATGACAAAGGGAGTTTGGTCGGGTAGATATTGAGCTTTAAAGTTTAATGAATCTCTTTTTGAATTTTACTTCAGGGTTCTTTCTCAATTTGACCACTCCAGTTTTATACACTTTATAGCCTGCTGGCCAACAACAAACTAGCTGTGAACTGAAAGAAAAACAAAGACAACAGACATGTCTGCAAGCAGCAAAAAGATAAAATGCTACAAAAATGAGCTTTGCCACAACATAAACAATCTTGCCAGAGTAAAACCCAAGAAAGAGAAAAATGAAAGCGCTCCAACCTCCATCTAGACTGCGAGACAGAAGATATCTCTTGCTAGTGGATCGTTCAACTTGTGGAGCGGGTCGGTCGATCAGAGCGCTGGCCTGCCGTGTCTGGGCCTGAGTCCTCCCACTGTACCTGAACTTTGAACCCATCACCATAAATCCCTTCGGTGGCGGCTCTGGAGATACTAGCCTACAACAGATCAATGCAAAAAAAATATGAGATGTTATGAGAAGCATTTATTGAACTTCAATAAAATCAACATGTGAACTACTAGAGAAATATAATGTGAAAGATGTCTGTTAAAATATTATTTTTCACTTTCTAAAGACAATATGGAAGCTTTTTCTTTCTTATGATCAACATATTGTTATTGTGCAAGGACATTGTGTGTGGTTGCTAAAGTAATGCTTTGTGGTTTCTAAAGTGGATGAGGTACAATAGTGGCTTAACACCAAGATTTTTCGAATGCTTTTCAACCCTCACACCAAATGTTTTCTAGCATGAGAACAAACGTTATGGTATGGACTTTTCAGCACCATTCAGAAGACAGTCATGATGGTTAAATGTCTAGTGATGTCATCTCACAGCTGACTGCTTATCACTGGCCAAAGTCTTTCAGTATTTGGCATGTTGGGTGAAGTTAATAAAACTACCAGCATTCCCTCCAATCCCTACAACTTTCCAAAAATCTCATAGGTCTGTTTGCAGAGTATCAGTCAAGTGGTTCCATGGTTTGGAAAAGCGATACTACATAACTCCAAAATAAACCCACAGTCTGACATAATCTCGTTGCAAACTTTAATGTCGGTTTAAAAAGTAGGGTGAGGGGCTTCAATGAACACATGAACAATAAAATAGGAGCATGTCGACACAAGTCTAAACACAGGACAAAAATTGACAAACACTCTCGAAGACACCCCACACCTGGAGCGAGGGAGGACATGCCATTAGAAGCCTTTGATCTTACAATCCAGGTTAATCTACCAGAGATTTCTCAAGCACTTAGTGGCCAGCATAACTGTTAGGTATTGGGAAGATGAAAGAACTAAAAGGTGAAGCTAGAATAACAAAACTTGAAATCTGTTAGAAATGAGCAGGATCACCTGAAAAAGGTGTGGTGTTCGATGCAGACCTTCCATAGTCTCTTGGCAGCTCTGTGGTTGGGAAGCTTGAAGCCTATGGTGCTCTCGAACTGCTCATACTGTTAGATAAAACAAAGGAAAGGAGAGATCAGATATAACTGTCACTTCTGCTTGGTAAATGGGAAAAGGTCCATGATAAATGCAGTCGCCGAGGAACTGATCGTCCCTTTTCTGGCCATAACTGAGCCATTACCCACTGCTCTCATTCAGGAATACCTTCTCTAGCGTAACAGCTTTGCCTCTGAGCTCGACACAGGCTCTAATTACACTTAATCTTTGTCTTCAATCTCCAGTCTAATGACCTCGAGAGAGAGTCCTGCCCTGAGACTCTCTGGGGAAAGTAAAACGGCCATTTTTCAGACACAGGAGATAAACACGGCCGTGGCATTTGAGCGCTCTATATTGGGCCATTTCGCTCCTATTCTGGGCACTGGCCGCAGCTGCAGTGGTTCAAGGAGCTCTTTATACGTTTCTCTCAACTGACTCACTGTGTTGAGAGACTACTACTGAGTCAGACGCCCTGTGGACCCAAAAGGGCTTGAGTTTAATGACAGGATGGCAGAGAGGGACAATTACACCAATCAGAACACAGAATGTAGGAATTCTGGCCACCCATTCGCCTTAAGACTCAAGTGACTTCTATTGGTATGCAGGTCAAGTCAACATTACTCAACGTCTACTCAATGACAATCAAAGAGACACTAATAATTTATATGAAAACAGCATATTAGTAGATCTACAGATCGTTTAAAACTGCTTTAATACCAAAAGCTTCTGAATTGAGGACAAATGCATGCAGACAGGAATACTTCGGTGCCTGGAGCCAGTTGTAACGTGGTCTCCCTGCATCACAATTCGACAACGTTCATCAAACAGATCTGACTGACACAGATTATGTTGTCAAGTATGTATATTTTTAGTAATGTTGAAACATCTGAACATTAATCACACACTGAGGGGGCACTATTACTGTAAGATTACATGCTTTTTTGTCATGTTCGTCAATATTTGTGACGCAATCATGGAAAACCCGGCTTTTTACTCTTGAAATGGTTAACTCCGGGATCCGGGTTCGAGTCTATTCTAGGTCATGCCTTGGGCCCATAGCCCCATCTCACATCGCTTTTCTCCTGTCTATTCTCCACTGTCTTTTGTGAACAACAGGCAACCCACCTCCCCCCAAAAGAGCTTGCCAGCATTGACAACACATTCTTTAATTGTAAAAATATTCAGTGTTTTAAATTTCTCAAAAAGTAGTTTTGGAGATTTGGAGGTTTCTGCCCGACGATCTTTACCAGCATTGACACTTTTTCATCATCAAGTTTCCCCATAATTAACAAGTTTTTCCAGCTTTCCATGTTTTCACTTCATACAGGAGGAAATATTCAGGGGGTCAGAAGTTTTGGAAAATGATAATAAATCCTGCCAAAGTCTTGTTTTAAAACAAATATGTACCGATATCGGCCAATAATCGGTCGATAAAAGTAATTTTTCACACTATAGGCTAGCGGCTGATGAATTTGTGCTCTGTTCATAAAAAAAGAAAAGAAACATAACCAATTTGATGTTCAAAATAAACCGTCATTATAAGAATAAATGACATTCAGAAAGTTGTGAAATATTCATTTAATTCTCAGAATTGGCACTGTCAGATATTACTCAGGCTGTTGCATCTCTATAAAAATGCTGGTGGGAGAAGAGTAAGAATCTTCCAGAGAGTTAACATTTTATAGTGAGGGTGTATAATCGTCATAAAATCATCATTTATAGTATTTGTCATATTATAAAACTATAAAAGTTTAGTATATCAAAATTTATGATCTATCATTAACAGCAATAAACGCGTTTTACCTATTGTTATCATTTTTATGGATTTTGATCACTACTGTAGCTCAGTTGGCACAGTAATATATTAGCACTGCAACAGTTGTGGGTTTAAACTCCGGAGAGCACATATACTGATACAAATATTTACCCTGAACTGCAAGTCACTTTAGATGAAAGCTTCTGCCAAATGCATAAATTTAATATATCCTTTCAATTATGAGCAGCATGTCACTTGGCAAACTGTAAAGTACAGTGGCTTCCCTAAAACTCCTGTACACATAAAGGGCGGGTCCCCATTGCACGGTCAGTAATCCTGTCCAGCTTTGGTGGAATTTCCATGGCTCAGCAGAGAGATCATCTAAAGCTCTGAGTACCTCTCCAGGGCGGATCTTGATGTAGAAATTGCTCCTTTTGTAGGAGATCTTGAGGATCTTCGGCCAGGCAAAGCGGTTGATCCTCAGCCTGTCACGGTAAATCAATAGACCGTTGGCGCACACTCCCAGCATGATATCAATCCCTTCTGAATCCTGCCACAGCAAAAGAAAAAAGGGCAAAATAATGTTTAAAGGTACAGGACAGCAATTACTCACTGTCACTATATATAATACCTAAAAAACCGAGTCAGCAAAATAACATCAATATCACAGAAGGACAGCGGCCTAAAGCCAACTCCAAAACATCAAGGAATGTACTGGATGAAGTGCAAACATATAAGCGCAATCTTCTTCATTACGAAAGTTTCTTTATGTCACTCCGATGTCATTTCAACCCTGTTGTATTGTCTTTCTTCTGTGAAACTCTTTACCATTCAATGAAAGTACAGTGAAAACTTTGTACATACTTTTTCATTTTATGTTTGGATTAATCCATCCATCCATTTAAATGTATTGAGTCTAAGTGAATAAAACCATTAACAATATGTGGTTTTTATTGTACCTTAGCATGATGCAGGTCGACCCCATACATGGAGAGTTTTTTTGCATTCTCAAGAAAGTTCATTTCTGCCTCCGCCGGCGTCATTCCCCTGAGCCACAATCACAAGAGCAAAGATGAATTTCCATTTCAATCTGTTTCACTTTCATTTCTCACTCACTATGAGTATTGAAATTGAAATAATAACTATTGTAAGTTTGCCGTGGTACTACTTTACAACGTTCACGAAATGAAGACGATACATTGGCATTCACTGAAGGAGCTACTGAAGCATTCGCCTAATACCGCAGATCTGACTGTGTGATTTATCTACAACATTAACTGTGTGACTGAACAAGAGTCAATATATCCACATAACTTTCAGACAAACATCAAAGACAGATGCTGAATAGTAAGATGGTGTTTGTTAACAGATGTTTTATGACAGTTCCTAACAAGCCAAGAAAAGATCATCAACAGTTTAAAAGTAGCTCAAATAAAAATGCCTTGATTGAAAAATCCTAGTTTGAATATATTATGTTATTTTCGTGAGATATTCCAGCAAAATATTTAATACAATTTGATATTATATAACAAATATTAGCAGTAATCTCACACCTGTAAGTTCTGTGTAGCTCCATCACCCTCTCCTCCAGCTCACGGGTTTGATTTGGAGCGAAACGTAAGTCACTGATGTAGTCTGAGCCATGGTCGTCCTGATCGTAATCTCCCAGCTCCGCCTGGACGGTGTAGGATCCCAGTAGAGCATGTGTGACGAAAGAACAGGGCAGGCGGCCGGAGAGAATGTCGTTGCGCAGCTGCAGACACAGATAGTACCTGAAACAGAGATTGAAGACTTTCGTATGCTTTGCGCAAACTTCTGAACTAGCATTTTTTTAAGTGACACTGGTCTCCGAATATTTCAGAATGTTTCCTTAATTTAAAGCATTATTTTACATTGTTTCACAATATATCTATCTCTCTAGTACATTATATCGGTCACTTTGCTTTCTATGTTTCATTGGCCAATATTATGATGACCATTATCTGTGAAATGATCTTTGGTCACCTGGTAATGTCTTCGATGAGCTGAGAGGGGTCCGGCGGATAGAACTTGACAGCAAAGGTAAAATGCCAAGGACAAGCTGTAAACACACATACAAATGAGAACAAGTCTAATGTGAACTGCTTAAGCTTGCAGGGGAGCAAACTTGTAGACATTCAAATATTTCTCAGGGGAAAAGCTCTTCAGTGGTCTCTGCATGCAGCCCAAAAAAGCAAAGGTCAGACTGAGCGTGCCACTTTAACATGCCTGATTAACTGTTCAAAGTCTCTCACATGGGAAACAGCATAAGTTAAATGAATGGATCGATGTGGTTGGCCTATTATTGAGGTGAGCAGTATTGAACAGGACAGAGCTGCACCGGAGACTTATCGTGTGCGTGTGAGTGTGTATGTGTATGTCTAACATGAGATCATTTATAGGACTGATCTACTCACTTCTCATCTGTTTCTTGATTTCCTTGGAGGGGTCCAGCCAGTTCTGCAAAACATAGTGGGTAAATAAATTCAATGAAATTCACATTTCACTGTTGCTGCCTTACATATTTTTATAGGAACACATACGAAGCCAATCTTGTTCGTTTGCCCTAATGAAGCTTAAGTTAAAAGGGTTTCTACTGAGCAATGCATTGAAAATGATACAACATTTTTTAAATCATATTTTCATTTTTTTGTTTTTTGGGGGCTTTGCTCTCTGTGTACTGCTGTTGTTGTTTCTGTGTAAAAAACAAATTTTTTAAGTGTGCAAAAATTTGGCAGTAAAGTTCTTTAAAATGTTTTTTATGCTATTGGGGAAGTTTAGAGATTCAACTATGCTTTCTCGGTCACTAAAACCCGAATAGTGTCGCTGTCATTGTGAAACCTTGGAGGTCCAAATTCACAGCATGCCAGAAAATGGAAAAACACAATTTTTTGATTTACTATGTTATGAAAGTTGACAAGCACATTTTAATTATTTTAATTGGTTAGATAAAACCCAGAGACAAACATGGGGGACTAATACAATTTATTTATGTCATCAAAAAAACTCAAAATATGTAGATCTTGTATGTAGATACACGAGCTTTCAGAAGGAAAGCAGCGATGTGTAACAATAGCCAGGTTTACATCCAAAGTTTCAAAATCAGCTTATGCGCAAAATTGGAATATCGTATAAAACTTTTCTGGAATAAGCACCGTTTCCATCCAAACTAGTCAACCGTCACTTCTTAATAAACTGGCGCTAAATATCATAAAGAAAAGAAAAGATGCTGTGTAACAAGATCAGTCCTCTGGTTAGTTTGGTTATGCCAAATGCGTTTCTATCTCCAATTATTTGTGTTAACCCTTTTTCGCAAAAAAAACCCACCTCAAAGCGAGGGTAAAACCTTTTTGCAAGTTAACGTTTTTTAATTAGAAATTTGGTACTTACATTAATTGTTTCTGATGAGAAACTTCAAAATGCACATTAAACCAGCATGATGGAAACCCGGCTACTGATTGGTGAAGGATTCATGCACTTAAAGGGTTAAATCTGTGTTTAAACGGGAGGTCTGATGGAATTTCACTTCTTTGAATTAAGTTTGAGAGCAGTGTAGATGTTTGAGCATGAAAAACATCTGCGAAGTTGCAATACGCAAAGTTCACAGAAAAGGAAGATATTTTCATTAACAGAAATCCCTTTTTAAAGACTACAATGAATGGCTCTTTGGGACTACAATCAACTTGTTCCTAGGTTAGTGACATCATGAACCCCTAACTTCACATTGACTGTGCCCTCTTAAACACCGACAGGGTAATGGAATGAACATCTCAACAAACACTAAGCATAATTTAGACCAATCACTTAAGACTGGATTAGCTTGACCAATCAGAGCATTTCGGAAGGAGAGAGATCATAAAAGCAGGAACTCAACAGCCTGTTTTCTGAGAATCGAGATGACGTGTAAAACACAGGTAAAATCTGTAATACATAAAGCATTTTTTAAATATAGGAACATAAACACCTAATGTTTAACACATCATAAACAAAATCAAGAATTTTAAAAATAGGACCCCTCTAAAGAAATGTGATGTTGACATGGTCTTACTCAAATAATATTACAGATATCAAGATGATATTTGTATTGTATATATATCTTTATGTAATGTAGGATGATTTTGTGAAGAATACAGTAACATACAAAAAAAGACTTGGGGTTTTCACAGGCAGGGTAACAAATGTTACACAAATGGAAATGATTATAAGAAACATGTCATTAATACACACAACAGCACTCTTCCTTATGTGAAATAACTTCTTGTTGTCAAACTTAAGTCTATGTTTTTATTTGTTTTCTTGTTCAAAACATGAATGTATTCAGATTCAAATGATGTTTTGATATATTTATCGTGTTTGTGTGATTTATAGTGATTTGGAAAATGTGCCGTCTCGGTGACGTCTCTCTGTATGCCTGAACTGAGATACGGCAAGGTGAGGCTCTTTCTATCGCAGCAGGTGATGAATGCAAATCTCAGCATCTGCCTTTCCCACCGTGGCTTTCAATCTAAATAAGATGCTCTGAATTTAGGGCATGAGGGAGGATCAGAGGAGATCAATACATCTGCATAAACTTCATTTCCAGCTTACAGCTGCATGAATCGGTTTCATACCGAAGACACAGACATGGGAGAGACAGAAGCTTTTTCAGGCGTAATGTAGACAGTCATAGTTTAAACAGATGGCTTAAAATGCATACTGAGAATGATTAAACGAGTTCCTATTTTTTGGTGTACTGTCTCTTTAAGGAACTGCTGGAAGTCAACGGTCAAGTCTTTGATAGGTAATTAATGTGAGTAATTGAGTGCAGGTTAAAAAATACATTGAGCTAAAGTGTGTTTCCAAACCCAGTGCAAATAAGAGCTGTGTTGGCTCATCAACATGCTAAGCAATTTAATTCACAATGAGTATCTGTCGCAATCTTCATGGTGTCTGACCAAAGTAAAGAGCACTCCATTATAAACTCTCCCTCTCTCGAGCAATTTAGGGAGAAAAGAAGTGTCTGCTTCTGTTACTCTATCCGTATATCACACAGACGTAAAAGAGTCAATGTTTTTCCCGAATGGCATGAAAATGACAGTTCCTGTGAGGACTGGGAAATTGCATTTCAATCGTTAAAGCTCAGTTCAACATCAGTAGACATGTTTGGTGTTATATAAAGATATCTGACAGCAGGGATGATGTTAAACACAAAACTCTATCATTCCTACAAGACGTAAAACCTGACAGATGGCGATAGATTTTAAGATCATTTGGGAGACATGCAACACTAGTCAAGTTTTGGTACATGTATAATCACATGCAATTTTGACAATATTTCCCTAAAATTACAGTTCTGTGTGAATAGAAACAAGATTTATCGCATCTGTTTTTCTATTTAAAATCAATTACACTATTACAATTTTCCATCGGTTTAACAATCTGCGGCAGTTTTTACACAAAGCCAAATTATTCTCAGCATGATTTGACAACGTTTCACAGATTTTTTACAAAAAGTTAACAAAGTCGGTGTCATAAAAACTGCTTATGTTTGATTACCAACCTAGTAATAGTGCAAAATGACTCATAATTAAGTACATGAACTTGCCTTTTTTGTGTGAAATAGAGCTGCCAATAGAGCTACTTTGGTCAAGAAATGACCCTCATCCAGTTTCCTATTGGCTGCGCATGAGAATCAACACAAAATATGACACAGTCTCTATGGTGTAAAGACTGGAAGTTATAAATAGATGGAAGAAGAAAAGAAGTCCAATCCCAAATCAGTATGAGAATGAAGTTGTTCCTGTGGTATAGAACATTGTTCTTGATTCCCAACAAACACATACTCCCAAAATGTATACCTTGAAGGCACTTTAAGTTACTTTGGACTTTGGAAAAACATCTGCGTTAATTCAGGATTGTAATTGCATGAATGTAAAAACATTTTTGATCAAAACAATGGAAGATACTCAAGTTTTCTACAAACAAGTTTAAATGGAGTCTGTAAGATAATTGCATATATTTTCTGTGAAAAGTATGTTTTCCAATCCATACCGAAATATCTTATAGTCACTCCGACACCAGAAAGACAGCACAAAACTGCACCCATTAGCTCACGTCAGTAAATGCACCCCCGGCTACAGTACCACACAGCACAATAGGAAGCTGTTCAGAAAGGCAAGTCCAAGCCAATGGCATAATTACAAAAAATTGCATCTCTCTCCACAAAAATTACCCTGCCTCCCGTGGGTCTCACATCCAACACGGGAACAAACGCATTGTTTCCCTATGAACTAAACAATGTGTGCAATATTTTGGTGACTGTACCATACTGCTTAAAGAGACTATAGGCCCTGTCATACACCGGCACAATCCGACGCGACACAAGTGTATTTTGCTAGTTTCAGTCCGGGGCGGTTATCATTTTCACGTCCTGCATATCGTTGTTTGAATAGCAAATGCATTTGCGCCCATTTGTGCGCCCATTGGCGTGCTGGTTCAGGCGCATTGTTGAAACCCGGGGCAGGTTGAATAAACTACTTAGACTAGTCTTACAAATTGGTCATCCCAAGACTGGTCATAACTTCTTAAATTCAGTTACATAAAAAGGAAGATTGGTCTCATTGAAATCTGAAAAGTAAAACTGATTGGTCTTAAATACTCGCAAGTCATTGAGACTAGCTTTCCTGTGGCCCAGTGGTCAGAGCATGGTGCAAGCAACTCCACGATCACGGGTTCAATCCTAGAGGTTTGCACATAGTCAGAAACAAATGTACAGTACAATGCAATGTAAGTAGCTTTGGATTAAAGCGTCTGCCAAATACATAGATGTAGTTGTTAAGACTAGGCTTGATTACTGCAACTCACTTTTTTGCAGGTTAACCAGCAAATTCGATTAAGAGTTTGCAATATATACATTTACATTTACATTTAGTCATTTAGCAGACGCTTTTATCCAAAGCGACTTACAAGTGGGGTATGTAATGGAAGCAATTAGGACAGCATAAGTACAATAAGACCATAAGTGCAATCAAAAAGAAGACTGGTTTCATATAGCCTAACACAGTATACAGAAACATTCATTCATACATTTTTTTTTATTTTTTTTTAGAGTAGAGAAGAAACTTGAGTCAGAACAGAACAGTAAGATGTTGGCGGAAGAGATGGGTTTTCAGGCGTTTCTTAAAGATGGCTACAGAATCTGCAGATCTTGTAGCAGCAGGCAGATCATTTCACATAGGTGGAACAGATCCGGAGAAGGTGCCAAACCAGTGGTGGTCTTGTAGGCCAGGAGCAGAGTCTTGAATTTGATGCGAGCGACTATAGGGAGCCAATGTAGCTTAATGAGTAGAGGAGTAACGTGTGCTCTCTTTGGTTCATTAAAGATGACTCTTGCCGCAGCATTCTGGATCATCTGTAGAGGTTTGGTTGTGCAAGCTGGAAGTCCTCCCAGTAGGGCATTGCAGTAGTCCAGTTTGGACAGGACTAGAGCCTGTACTAGGACTTGCGTAGCATGCTCTGATAGGAAGGGTCTAATTTTCCTGATATTGTAGAGGATGAATCTACAGGACCGGGTGGTGCTGGCAACTTGATCTGTGAAGTTGAGCTGGTCATCGATCACCACTCCCAGGTTTCTTGCCTTTCTGGAAGGTGTGATGGTTGATGAGCCCAGTTGAATGGAAAGGTTGTGATAAGTCTTTATATCAGCCGGGATTACAAGCAGTACAAGCAGTACAAAGGATTACAAAACTATACTGATCGTGTATTGAATTACATGTACTATGGGAGGAAGGTCTTCTTCTTTTATGGCTCCGAGGCTTTGAAGACTCACTGCCATCTTCAATCAGGACCTCTCCATCTCTTGATTGGTTTAAGATACTACTTATGAATGATCTTTTCAGTGATGTATTCTACGCTATAATTGATACTTTTGTCTTTGCGATTGCTGTAGTGTTTAATTCTTTTGTTTATCGCTATGTTTTACATTGCTGTAGCGCCTTGAGCGTAATAAAGGCGCATTATAAATAAAATATATTTATTTAACTTAGCGGCTAAGTTTATGCAACTGGCCCCTAGTCTAAAGTCAATGACGCAATATGTTTTTTGTAATTTAAAGAGCATGTTAGTAATATGTGCCTATTGGTGGGTCCATAGCTGCTTATTAGACACCAAGGGAGGCACAGCAGCACAAAAACATGCCACATGTAAAAAATAAATGGACTACAATGTTACAACATATTATTGTGTGCATGAAGATAAATAAATCTGGTTTGTCCTGTAGATGGTCCGCTCGATTTAACCTTGCGCATGATCAGATGTCTTTCCTCTAAGGAGAAGAATTCCGCAGTGTAAACAGTGGATCCGCCATGGAGCGATCACAACTGGCGCTTGAAGGGAATGGGAGATGAGACTCTGGTTGGTTTACTGCATGTTGGCATGGAGGCTTGCTTTTCTAGCAAATGACACAGGCATGTCCTAAGTTCCGGTGAGGAACGTGGCAATTTTCATTTTGTTCCAATAGGACTGTGCCTTCTCTACCCGGGAGCTTTCGACACTGTGGTTTACCACACGTTTTGCCCAAAAACACACGCATGATTCATTAAAAGATTGGGAAAACCTTTTAAAACTTGCAAAAGTGGATTTGGAACGCCCACTTGCGCTCTTCGCTTTAGACCATGCGCTTAGATGTTGAAATAGGGCCATGTGACTCGAAAATTAATTTCATTTACGATTTTAAATCCCATAGGAAATTCATATCACTCAGAAGAAATTCATATTATTTCATTGCTCATGAGACTTTTTTACAGAAATGTGTTTGTTATGTTTCTTTTAGGTTTCTGTGTGTCATTAAGATGTTTCTCCTAAAAAGGCTAAAGTCATAAAATGGGTACAAATGAGTCGATTGATTGCTCACAGTAAGAGTATAAATCCAGTATCGTAATGTGGATAACACAGTTCCGATAATTGGGTTTTTGTCGAGAAATGTTTAAGTTCGTATCGACTTGCTGTCTTCTGATTGTGGTGTTTTGTCACAATTTAAGACATTGCAGAGATCTCCTCAAGGAGATGAAAGATTGCTGGGGTCTTTTTCTCGGAACAAAAAACTGAAAAGCAGGAAATTTGATTTTCTCTTATTGCTGTCTAGGAGAAAAAATAAAAAATATGAAAAACTACAAAGCGCTCCTTTAAGAATGTTCTCTTCTATGGTTTGTAGTATTGGACTGTGTCTGAGAATTATTGATAGAAATCATCAGAATGACTCTCTGACCTTCTGGCTGTCAGAATCACTGAAGGTCAAGCCGAAATAGTCCTTCTCCAGCAGGTTTAGATGTTCACACATCACGTCCAGGAGATGCTGCCCTTTACACAGTTTCTGCAAAACACAAGTAAAACAGATCATGAGCACAAAAACATACAGACGAATCATGCAGCTTTAAACACTAGAACCTGGTTTAATACTAAACGTGCACTAAAAACTATATGGCATGTTTTTCTGTACACATTTGAATGTCAAATATGCAATTTACATTGGACAGACACTAATGCATTCCAGTAATACATTGCTAGGGAAGATTTCTATTTGTATGTCAGATTCTAGAGGTGTTAAAACTATTAATCCAAGTAGTCTCATGATATGCAGTGCTTTTACAGAGAAAAACTCCTAAATACATTATTTTCCGTTCACGACAGTGAAAATCATTGAGAATCGGTGACAAAAACGGCTTTAGATGTCAATATGGCTTGGTCATTCCATCTCAAGGAAGTCTATCAATGGTCTACAATCCACATCAATGCATTTAATCTGTCTGAGGGAGACTGTCTGTGATTTTTGAGTTGTTTAATCGAATACATACAGATGGACATCCATAAGGGGCCGTTTATGACGCCATGTGAAGTTAATAAGATCTGTTCTAATCTGCTGTACTCCAGCTGTCTTTAAACGCAAGACTCCTCACTCATTCTCCACCGTCTGCTCTCGCTACATTTGATTTCATTGTATTTTTACCACATTAATGCCAGAAAATCACACTTTCAATTAAACAAATTGCAGAATAAAGACTTTCTAGACTACAAACAAATGTGTAAAGTAGGCAAAAGTAGCCCAATGGAGAATTTCTAAGCCCCTACAGCCTTAAAAAATTAGGCGCTTCCCAAGGTTCTTCGATGCCATAGAAGTACCTTTCGGTTCCATAAAGAACCTTTAACATCTGAAAAATCTTTCTGTTTTACAAAAGGTTCTTTCTGGTTATAGCTCAGATTATAACAAAGTAAGAAAGAGATGGTTCTTTGTGGAGCAAAAAGGGTTCTATGGCATCACTGTGAAGCACCTTTTAAGCACCTTTACTTTTAAGAGTGTATGCAGAACACAACCAAAGAAATTTACATTCACTAAAGACATTTCTTGAGAGATTCCACGACTAAAGATATTTCCAGACTTGAAAATGAAATTATAAACCTCTCTAATATTTCAGTTTTTCCGGAGTCGTTGTGAAACCATTCCTTTATCAGGTTATCTAAGAAAAACACTTAATTAGAAAAAAACAGAAAAGAAAACAAAAGAGTCCTTAGATCACATGGAAATAAATAAAGCCTTCTTCATGTAATGGCCTGGAGCTCACAGAGCATCTTTACAGTGACATCATGTTTAATCGGAGCTGTTTTTAGATGCAGACCCACTCGTGTCGCTCCCGGGGGAAAGTGCGACCACAGAGTAGGGACTGTCACTTCAACTCGCGAATCGTGTGCCCAACAGCCACAGCTGCTGCTGATGTTACCGCCGCTTCCAGGCAACCCGTTTCCCTGGCAACGGCAAGGCAGCTGTTACCACAGCAACAGATGTAGTGTGCTCCCTCTTGGATCTTTGTTGTTTGGGGGCATTGTTTGGAGAAGTTCTCCTCTTTTTGGCTCATTAAGAGACGAGTGGTTTGCTCAAATGCAGATGATTCGTTTACCACTGGACAAGGTTGACCCTTCTGCGTATTCACGGAATACAAGCACATCGCTTAAAGGTTAGCAGCTTCAACATCTGAAACTTCAAAGTGCCATACAATATCTAGGACTCAGTAGGAAATCAAACAGCATAACACATCGTTTCCCAACTCTTATGGTTAAACCATTCGTGCACGCATCCGAAACGTCCCATTGACTATTACTACAGTGTTTACTCCTGCTGTTCTTTACAACATCACAGGCAAAAGAAAAAAACTGTGAAAATATATATTCCATTCACCCATTCACTATGTCGAGAAAGAGCTAATTAACCGCTGCCTTTTTCTACATCTGATGCAAAGGCTGACACAAAGCACCACCTCTCCTTTCAAAAAGCTGTTATTACTCACCGAGCTGACGGGGCCGTGGTTTACATCTATCCCTGTTATTAAGAGCAAAACACGGTCAAGCCCTTTAAAACGGATTGGACGGATGTCAGCGATATAATGCAAGACGTACCGGATAAATCATACGGTTCGTTTGCTAACGTGATTAGATAAGCCAGGAGAATAAAGTCAATGAAGCACATTTAATCTATATAGAAATAAAACTGAAGCCGTTGTTATCCATACAATATGATACGGTGAGTAATAATCCATAAACACACATGAAAAATGTAGAAATAAAGGATTTTCACTTCATGTCTGTTTAACAACCATATTTTCATAGCTGGTATAAGGGCAGTGAAGTAAATGAGCAATTAATGGGTTAAAGGACACACACAAACACTCCCACACACATAAACAGTCTTTCACAACAACCCATCACGCTGTTCTATTTTCCCCTTGACCGAGCAAAGCTGGCAATATGCAGTAAAAATAGATTTTCAAATCTCTTCTGCCAGTCTCTGGACAGGAGGAAAACAAGCCCCCGTGACCTTGAAGGAATCTCTGTTTGTCATCTGGGAGAGCTGACCAGGCCGAAGCCATCTGAGATTAGGTTTGTTGTATTATCATTACATTTATCGTGCTTTTTCACTCAGTGGCAATAGAAAGGAATACTTTCCCCGTCGGCGGCGACGGGCTCAAAGCACTCATGCTGTGGTAACTAAAAGAGTGCAACAGAGTAGGCATTGGGATGGGATAAAAGCTCTATATTCAGCCTTGCAAAATAGCCGATGTACTTCCGTTGCCTTTATCTCCCAAGCATTCAGTGGATGGTGAGCACACACAGACTTTGAAGAGCTAAAACCACATTGCAATTACGTGGATTCTTGTCAGATATCCTGACAGAGATAGAGATAGTTCAGCTGAACGGTCTTTGCTGTGATGTGCCCAGTGTTATATAAGTCTACTACTATAGTAAATAATGTGATATCAAATGTGCGATATGATACTCCATTTAATTTGTAGAATATATAAATATGTATAAACCTGCTAATTTTTTTATTATATAACCAACATTCTTTCTGGGAAAGCATTACAACTTCTGAAAGCCAACAGCCGTGTTTTACTCTTGTGGTTCTTAAAAACAAATCTGAAAGTGTCTTATTAACAAACATATAGTTATATCAACCTGTGAACAAGTATATTAAAGGTCCAGGGTATGTAATTTAGTGGCATCTAGTGGTGAGGTTGCAAATTATAACCAACGGCTTACTCCACCCCTTCCTGTTGAAGCATAACAGAGTCTTTCACAGGGCTAAGATGTCGTCACATTTTCGCTTCTTTGCTGAAGGATATAACATATTTATGAATCGCGCTCTTTAGAGCAGTTTGTCCGTTAAGGGCTACTGTAGAAACAACATGGAGAATTCCATGTAGGGGGACCCGCACTGTATATAGATAGAAATAGATCATTCTAATGTACTAAAAACATAACGCTTCATTATATAAGGTCTATATGCAACACATAGTTATATATTATATTGATTTTCTGGAAATAGATCCTCCACAAAATTACACACTGGACCTTTAAGATCAACAAAACCATCTCTTATTCTCTTTTACTGTGTGAAATTTTCAAAGACCAGTAAGTCCATGTTAGGTTTCAGAGATGAGTATTGCAAACCTAAAATGTTGACTATACTTATATTATGTTGACTGTATAACTCGGGCTGACATATAACTTGAGAAGTATTAACAAAAAGACAGATAACAAGATTATGTACTCAATTGTGATCTTACCTCAATGTTATCTTCATAATCCGAGCCGTCCATAAGAGTGACTTTGAAGGGGAAAGTCTTGGAGCGTTTGGAGCCTTTCTGAGGAGATCTGGGGCTCTTGCCCGGCGTCGTTCTTTCTGATGTGTCTTCTGTGTCTTTGTGATCATCATGAGCCTTATTTTCCTGCAATCAGATTGGACGATGTCTCATTACATTGCAAGTGTCCAAATCCACTTTTGCTAGTTTAAGAATGCGAAAAACGGTCAACGCACCACGTGCATGTTCTTAACGGGGTGCCCCTAATCTCTTGATGAGTCATGGGTGTGTTTTGGGCAAAATGTGCAGTAAACCAATCAGAGTCTCATCTCCCATTCCCTTCTAATAAACAGTTGTGTTCTCGCCATGGCGGATTCGCTATTTACACATTAGGAATAAGCAAGAACAAAGACTGGGCTCATGCGCAATGTAAATGCGTGAGGGCAGACCATCTACAGGAAAGCCACATTTTTTATTTTTATGTAAACAATAATAATCTTTTCCATTGTAGTTCATTTATTTCTAATACTTGGGCATGTTTCTGTGCTGCTGTGTGTAATAAGCAGAGTGTGCACGCGCCTATACGCGCATTTACCAACGCGCTCTTTAAATTACCAAAAACAAATTTGAATTTCTTCAAAATGGCAACGCGCAAAAGAGTGCGCCTGAACACACCTATATTTTAGACCAGCCCGACCATAGGTGCACAAATAGGCGAAAAGGGATTTGCTATTTAAACAATGCGGCGCAGGATGGGAAAATGAGAACTACGTAGGGCTAAAACTAGCCCTACGATTGAATCATTAAAATAGTGCCCAATGTCTGTGCCTCACTGACTATGATTCATGATTCATGAGTCATGGATTTTTTTAAACTCAGTAATTAAATTTAGGCTCATCAAAGAAGAGAGGTGATTAAGCTACTTCCTAGAAAAAAGCATTTACTTTTAAATAAATGGACAGATTTTGAAAATCAAAATCAATTAAATGTAAAGGTTCCATTTAAAACAAAAATACCTGTTTGGCCATTTTTCCATCTGAAGCTGACTGTTGCATGTTGACTGTGGCCCCCGCCTCAGGACCCGTCTCTGTCCTCATAATAACCTCTCTTCAAATTACTGGAAAAAAAGAGAAAAGAAAATGGTCAATTTTACAGTTTCACAATCACATTCTTTGGTAAAGCCAAACAAAGCAAAAACTCAAGTACAGTAAGGCGCTTTAAGCAGGAGATCCATTTTCAAGTCATATCTACTAATTTAAAAAGGGCCATGCAGCTGAAGAGAGAAAAATATCTCGTTTATATCAAGCAATTGAGCCAATTGTTCAATCAATACCAGCTTAATTTATTATTGCACATTGGTCCATCAAACTAGAGTTAAGCCTCATATTGCTATAGACCATTATGAGCTTTCCTCCAAATATTTCCCACAATGGATTAAAAGATGTCATGCTTTTATTTTTAGAAGACTTCCGTCATACACCACATTACAAGCACACTCTTTAAGCAATGAAGTAGCTGACAGAGAAATCTCCTCCAGTTATTCCTACTAAATAAAGGTCAGGTATGCCTGGAGGCCTCCACGGATCTCTGTAATTCAGCCTGTCTTTTAGAGGGGACGTCAGTCGGTTTCATTGAACGTGGTTGCCTAATCCAATCACATCCCTCTAAGTGCCCACATTTCAACTCAATGTGCCCCAAACCAGCAATCCATGGGAAACCCACCTCAACATAAATCATTACATTACATTTACATTTAGTCATTTAGCAGACGCTTTTATCCAAAGCGACTTACAAGTGGGGTATGTAATGGAAGCAATTAGGACAGCATAAGTACAATAAGAGCATAGGTGCAATCAAAAAGAAGAGGTTTCATATAGCCTAACACAGTATACAGAAACATTTATTCATACATTTTTTTTTTTTTTTTTTTAGAGTAGAGAAGAAACGAGTAGAGAAGAAAAGAGTAGAGAAGAAACTTGAGTCAGAACAGAACAGTAAGATGTTGGCGGAAGAGATGGGTTTTCAGGCGTTTCTTAAAGATGGCTACAGAATCTGCAGATTTTGTAGCAGCAGGCAGATCATTCCACTAAGTGGAACAGATCCGGAGAAGGTGCGCGAGAGAGATTTTCTACCTTTATGGGATGGCACCACAAGACGCCGTTCGTTTGCAGAGCGTAGGGATCTGGCGGGTACATATGTCTGCAGTAGTGAGTCTAGATAAGGTGGTGTCAAACCAGTGGTGGTCTTGTAGGCCAGGAGCAGAGTCTTGAATTTGATGCGAGCGACTATAGGGAGCCAATGTAGCTTAATGAGTAGAGGAGTAACGTGTGCTCTCTTCGGTTCATTAAAGATGACTCTATCAGCTTTGAGTTTTTATGGAATAGACAAGGCATCAAAATATGACAAACAACAATTTGTACCGAAAAGCATTGAAGGCATTTTCTTCCAGTTTGGAGATTCAAAATAGATATAAAACTACACCATAAAATTGGATTTCAAAAATTAATTTCATAATTTTACTTGAAGTTTCACTGGCTTTTAAAGCAAACAATTTAAGGTTCTCTCTTTGGTAATTCACCTCGACAAAACTGCTAAATGAATAAATGAATGAATAAATAATTAACTATTTGGAACCTTATTACTGTTTTTTTTTTGTGAGACACATGGTGGGAAGTAAAATTTTGAAAGCAAACACCCTGTCAACGCCGGACACTGATGCGTCACATCAAAAGACAACATAACTTAATATAATTAAAAATTTCGTCCATACTGGACTTGGTGGATGTGACACGACAAATGCCTTGTTCTTTGATTTCCACAAAGAGTTCCTGACAAAAACCAGCACTACTATGTCATTTTTTCAGGAAGCCTCCTCCAGTCCACTAATGTATAACCAAAAAAGTTTGGCGGGCAAACATACTAACAATTGAATAATAGCACAGACGAAATGAAAGAACATACCCCATGTAACCATGTGAGCGAGAACTGCCCAGAATAAACTGCAAATGGATCCGACTTCATGCCTGAAGTGAAAACTGTGGCTATGTGATACTGACACTGCTTGAAGAACAGAGGAGAGGAGTCACTGGAGAGCAGAAATAAGTGAAATCAAATCTTCTGGCTCCTAGACAGTAATATACATCAGCTCTGTGAAGAGCATTTCATTACTGAGCCACGTCTTAGAATTCCTTTGTGAAAACACTTACATATAATAAACGACGCTTCATATTTATACTCGGTAGGAGACGAGGACTATTTGTGATCATGGGAAAGTTAACATTTCCTTAATGACGTAACCTAACCGGTATAAAATGATGGCCAGATGCAAGCTTCATGCTATATGCTCGTGGTTCAGGTGTACATCAACTACACGGTAAAGGAACCATAAAAAAAAGATAAAGTACTGTCAGAATTACCAGTACATTTTCCTTTAGTTTACAGACATTTCCATTAATGCTTAAATGTAATTTAATGCAGAATACAGGCAGAAAAACTGTAACATACAGTATATTGTGCCCTATTTTTACAGATTTTTTAGAACTGTTGAGTTCAGATCGGTAAAATATTTACTCAAGATGAAGATTCCACTTGCATACTTGCCTTCGCTGTGCCGCAAACACATTTCATATGCTCAGAGACCTTACATTGCATGACTTGATAGATTTTTGACCAGTCAAGAGTGCAAGCATGTCCAGCCAAAAAAACACACAACGCTGCCAATTTACAGCACTGTCTTTCGCAGATTGTTACTGGACCTCCTGTCTGACACACTTTAATAGCTTCAGATGAATTACCAAATTAACGAGGATCGAGAAATTGGACAGCGACCCATTCACTTTCTGCTACAGACCATTACACAACGGCTCCAGCAAGACAGGAGGTCGAAGACCCATAAAGATCTACAACCATCATACAACATCAAACTTCAACTTCTAGCTATGGTCTTGTTCATCAACATGTGTTTGTGCTGTGTGTGTGATTTATTAACAGAATTATGAAAAACACCCTATCTGAACTGATTCATGAAAGTTAATCATCTCTTACCAAGTGTACCATTGTACATTGTGCTAAAACCAAAAACGTTTTTCCTTTGACTTTTTGAAAGGTTTTGTGTGCAGGTGACAAATGATCCCTGTTTACACAAATTCACAAAAACAATTATATGCTATATGATGCATGCCAGGCCAGTAGTTGGAGATGTCACCTTTTAAAGAAACACTTCACACCTGAACACATTTCTTCTACAGCGTAAACTCTGAACGTGTTAAAAGTATTCCATTTTTATTAAAAACTTTTAAGCTGTAAAGTGTTAACACCCCCTTAAAGGGACAGTTCACCCGAAAATGAAAATTCTGTCATCATTTCCTAAGCCATAGTATTTCCGAACCTATATACATATTGTTGTTCTACTGAGCACACACAAAAAGATATTTGGAATAAAGTTTGTATCCAACAGCTCTGGGGCATTATGGACTTCCATAGTAGAGATAAAAACTATTGTAGTCATTGGTGCACGGAAACTATTTAACAAATTAATTTTATACCGTTTTGGAACAACGAGAGGATGAGGAGCAGAGTCTTATTCATTCATTTTTAGGTGAACTATCCATTTAATGACCAAAAAACGCCTCTTAAAGAACAAATTAAAATTCTGCAAAATCATGACCAAATTTGCACAAATATTGCTTTATCAGCAGAATCATTGTATCTATTGAATATTTTATATACGAAAAGCCTTAAACAAAACAAAAGGTTGTTCACAGTGATGTCATAAAATAACAACTTTAGGTTTTCCAAAGAACCATTCAGTCAAAGTTTTTAAAAGAACCATTTATTTCCTGCACTTTCCAAAAAAAAACAGAGAAACAGAAGTAGGCTACTCTAGATGTCAAGGGCTCTTCATACAGCCAACAATAGTTATTCTATGGCATCTTTTAACACTGCAGCAATATGTTTTGAACTTACACAGCCTTTAATGCCACAAGAACAGGAAGGAGGCGAAAAGGAGTCCCGAGAATCAGTTGCCTTGGAAACAGATTTGACCATTTTTTATCTCTGAAGCAACGTCTGACAAAGCAAAGTGCAGATAGAGGCAAAGAGAAACAAGCAAAAGGAAAAAGATCAGGAAGACACAGACAAAAGAGACAGAGAAAAATTCAACACTACAGTAGGAACAGGAAAAGCAGAATATGAATCACTGAATGATTCCCGCCTGCTGCATTGCTTTACCCGTGCGTATAGGCACCAGGTAGACTTCACACCGGTTCGTCTAGACAGGCTGGTTCAAAACCTGGGCAAAGACACCAAACTCATGTCCTCTGTGGGCAGCAGGGGCTATCGACCTGCTTCCTTTTCATCTCGCACCCCTGAGGGACACGGTTTGCCAGAGGCACGACCATCTGCAATAGAGTAGCAATTTACCACAGCAGTGGCTGCCCGCTTCTCTTTTCATCCATCTGCAAATCTATCCTGCCAACCAGATGATCTCTTTTATCTGCGTGGATCATCCAGAAATGTGGATACAACTCAATTCTGTTCACTGTAAAAAAAACTAATTTTACAGAACTGGTTTATTTACAGAATTACAGTGTTTTTTGAAAAAATACCAAGCTGCATAAATAGACTGCAAAGTACTGTCTTGTGTAAAGTACTGTACATGTACATTTTATTACACATAAATGTTATCAGACTTTTTCTGGCGCCCTAGCTGCAGCGTTTTTTAAGTTTGTTTTTTACAGTAGGCGGTGATCCATTAAAGCTAATGACATCTAAATGCAAATAAGAGAGCTCATTAAAAAACATATTCAGTGCTTTGACTTTGTTCTTCGGTTAATTGCTGTATTGTTAAAAAAATGTCTTGAAGAAATATAGTAGTCTTTTTAGACCAATGATGGACAGGACTCAAACAACTGTGCCCTAAATACCACCAGGTTGTGAGGAGAATATGGCGTTGAAAAAGGGACATTATAAAGAAAAATGGATTTGGAAAGATATTTGATAAATCAAACAAACATCTGAAACAAGCAAAAGGTCTTGTTGACCTCAGACGCAACAGACTTATTTATCTGATGTTTGAACACAAATGCGACACTTAAACTAGAGCAAACTGCTTTGCAGATGATGTGCTTTTTATCCCCTCAATGCGAGGTCGGTGGGACAGTGAAAGCGGCAGACAGGAGCAGCAGGTCTCAAGATGTCACCTCCGCTGAGAGCGTGTGGCTGTTCACCCACTGCGACTGACAGTCACTGTGTTACCTGGGCAGAGCTCTGTGCTGCCATATATCATGACAATTTGCAGGAGCCCAGCGCTGACGGATCTCACCAGAGGGAGTTTCAGTCTCAGGGGGACTTTTCCTAAAGATTCTCTGGTGCCAGATGTCTTGGCTGATTTCACCTTGTCTCGATTCCCCGGTTCATGTTCATTTTCTCTTCAAGTTGAAGAACACCAGTGCCCGAAACCACTGTGGCCTCGTTGACTTCCATTGTATGGACATTTCTCAAAATATCTTCTTCCGGATTACACAAAAGAAAGAGTCATATACAGTTAAATATGTACATACGTTATCTCCTCTGGCCAAGAAGCGAAAATATGACGATATCTTAGTCCTGTGTCAGTCACCTTAGTGGTTCAAAATGGAGGGGTGGAGTGAGCTGTCGGTTACAATTCTTTAATGTACAGTAAGTTATGTTGCTTGTAAGCAGTTGAATTTAGTTTATTTGTGTTGTACATTGTGTTACGCATCATTCAGATTTTTTATTTAATTGGCGCCGCCTTGCTAAAAACAGCAACAGCAGAAACCAAACATTATGAGATAAACAGGTAACAGAAACTGCAACCAGAACAATCTTCTTCACAGAATCAACACCGCTGATTGATCCTGACATCTTCATAGCTTTATACCCTCAGGGCTCAACACATACCAGGCAAACTGTGGTTCACATTGCTCATCTGTTTAACCTGAGGACACACAGACACACAACTGCCTGATTCCCCTCAACCATAAATAAACAACACTCATTCATTGATCATGACAGCGTGGAAAAAACTGCAGACAGGTTCAGACAGCCAGCAAAAATCTATAAGGTGCAACTTTAATCAATATAGACTGAATTCTGAGGTGCCAAAAACATTTGACATTTGTGCAAATCGGATCGATGTGAATTAAAATCAATTACATTTTAGTTTAGATGTTCAGATTGGATTTCACGTAGCATCTAGGTCATTTCATCAATTGGGACACAATGCAAATGTATTTGTGCCAAATTATTACAGCCAATATAGATATACTAGACATTGACCACACCGATCTAAAAACAGACCTAACGGATCTGTTTCTTACCTTGCCAAATGACATAAGTATGAAAAACAAATTGGAAATGTGAACAAAGGCACGTATTGTTCAGAACTCATGCAACAGATGCTAGAATAAAACAGCTCACTGTGGTACAATGTCGGCAAAAAATGATTAATTTCAGTAAGACATTTTATTGGAGTCAAGCAATAAACTGTTCAAGAAATGTACCAAGTGATCCATTGTCTACAGTCACGTAAAATCACAATGTACTGTATTGTTTTTTCAAACAGCATAATATTCAGACGATTTATTTAAAAGGCTCACTTCAATACACAGCATGCTTGCAGAATTCAGAATTGCCATGTGTTTGGCTGATTCATGCAAAAATGAGCAATTTAATCTGGCTGACTTGCTGTAAACATTGGTTTGGAACTCACTTAATCTTTAAAGTGCTTTTGCACATTTCATTTAAAGCTCGAGTATTATAGATACAATTCCAGAAGGCTGGAAGTTGTATGATCTAAGATGGCATGCTCATAATAACTTTACTTATACTAATTATTTATAATGAATAATAACACAATCAACATGAAATGTATCTGGCACTTCTGCCATCAAACAGCTAACCAAAAGATAACTGTATCTTTAACTGAATAGGAGGAAAAATTGTAATATTCAAAAGTATTATTTAAAATAATTTGTTATTATATATCACATATAAGCTTTAATGAGTTTATTAAAGTCTTATTAAAATTTATTAAAGTCTAATTAAACTTTATCTCTACGGATGCAATTAATGCAGTCAAATCACAAGTGACATCAATTTAAACCTCTATCAGAATATAAGCACCAAAGAGTTCTGTGATCTCTACCATCTGGAGTAAACTCCACTCCGAGCATGCCTGCGTGTCATTTAATTAAAGATTGATCCCGAATACGGTTTTCTCAGCTCTATACTCAAGAGTGTCCTTTATTGTCTCTGAAACAACTGACTAACAACATGTCTGTGGTTGCTCACAGAAAAGAGCTCACATATGACTTTCTTTCTTCAGCAGAACACAAAAGAAGATATTTTGAAGAATGTTTTACTGGCCCCAATTTACTTGCATTGTTTTTTACACACAACATAAGTGAATGGGGGCTAGTGATGTGCGGTTACCAATTTTCTTCAAAATATCTTCTTTTGTGGTCTGCGGAAGAAAGAAAGTCATATAGGTTTGAGATTTTTGCTGTTGAGGTTTAAATAGATGCTATTAAAACACATAGATTATATTCACAATTCACATATCTTGGGATAAGGAACAACTAAGAATTTCATGTTCCTGATGGAAACTAAGCTTGCATTACAATATGTTCCATTTTTTATATTGCCAGCAAAATCATCAAACATTCCACATATCATCCAGTCCCATTTGTTCTCTCGTGTACAGTAGATGAGCAAACTTGGGCTCTATGCATTCGCGGAAAACTCTGAGTTAATGTCACATCATCACAGTCTGTAATTTTGGCTGCCTGTGGTGCTCATAATGTCACATGTAATGAGAGACTTCGAGCACAGATGCACTTCCTGAAGAGCACGGAGAAGCAGGTCAACATCCACACTATAATCTATACAGGATGAGTTCCTCTCACTGCGAAAGTGCAAACGTTACCGTCGCTCTGAGAAGAGATGCATTGGTGTACTGTGCTTGGGGGGTGTTTTAAAGACTGACATTCACATCATTTATGAATACGCCCTAACAAAACACAAGCTGGATCTGAGAATTCTGAAAAAAGCCCTGCTGACTTTTGAAGAAGTGTAACGGATGTCATTCAAGTCTTGAGTTTCCTCTCAACCGCCCTCCAAAAAAACTTTGTATTTTCAATTCAATGCAATTTATAAAGCGGGTTTCACCATTGTCACAAAGCATATTTACATATACATGAATGATGTGCAGTTCTTACTGTAATAAAAAAAGACATCCTATACTCTGCAAAAATGACCATGTTTGGTTACAAATAGTAGCCAAACGCCATGACTTCAGAGGCTGCGTCTGTGAAAAAAGGAAGTCCAGAGAAACAGATAGGCAGTGTAAAAAGTCTATTGAATTATAATCAGAGAACGTATTTGCAATAAATAATCACATACTTAAAAACTATAATACTAATTACTCGTTAGAAATGCAATCAAAATTTATTGAAAGTGAAAGTTCAACTTACATTTAGAGAAAAGTTGAACTTTTTGAAACTTAAAAAGATGTTTTTCGAAAACATGGTTACTCCATAGGATTATAATGTAAAACAGGCGCTAGCAGCTTCGAAAAAGAAGTCTGAAGACGCCTTACAAAGCATTTTTGTCTTATTTTTAGTGAAAATACCTTAAACAAGCACAAAAAGCTGTCCATGGGCTGAGAAAAATAAACTTGAATTGGTAATTGAGAAAACGGTCTATAAAGTTTAGTTTTCTCACCCCATGGGCAGATTTTTTTGCACGTTTTTACCATAAACTTACTTTAACAAGACCAAATATCTTAGGTCACTTTTCTTCTCAAGTAATTGTATTTTGATTTAAGAATAATTGGATATTTCTACTACAAAACAAGACAAGGACACTAAGTAAGAATTTAGGTATATGTAAGTGATTACACAAGTACCAATTAAAAAGCAAAAAAATATTTAGAAATTGTAAATATTAAATTGAGAACAATCACTACAATATAGGAAATATATTACCTCCAAAAACAGCAAAAACAAAAGCAAAACCCTTTTTTCCAATAATGTGGATCGACATTGTACCTGAAAGCACACACTATTTACACTGCGCTATTGACAGCATGTTACTGCATGAACCTCTTGATTCTTCTGTTTTACATATGCATCACTCAGTCAAGACAATATTGAGTTCAAGTCCCCACTCGTGACCTCACTGTAACAATGTAATCTCTGTTTCCGAATCAGTGCTGCTACTTAACAACACAGATTATTTTACGCACGAGGGAAGTTTTTCTCCAGGAGAAGTTCGGCAAAAAAATCGTATTATTTTAAGACAACTGTAGAGGTTTGCTGAATCACAGAAGATAAAGATGGTTAGTTTTCACCCCAATGGCTTATGTAATCATACAGGACTTTTCTTTACGCAGTAGGGGATGTGCTAGGTGGTCTGTGGTCTGAAATCTCCGCAGGGTAAATAATGCGCTTTATCTTCAGGCGGCTCTCAATACGGTGTCAGCATCGGGATGAATTACTAGTCCGGGGCTAGTGTTTTTTCTGCAGAAAACGAACAAGAGTGCCTGATAAATGTGCCGAGTCCAAGAAGATTGACTTTCATCTATCTCAAAGCAATTGCAAGTCCATCCTAAGGCTTTCGATTAAACAGAAAAGGGTTTTATTGCGGTGTAGGAGTTGATTTACTTTTTTATTCTTTCAGACATCCTATTGTGAGTGATTCATCCGTGCACATTATTCCAAATAAAAACGTGAATGATTTTTTTTAATTCTTATCAAACTTGTAGTTTTACCTATTAATTCCTTCAATAAACTGACTTCATCATATTAAGCAGGCCCTTTTTTAATACAATCAATTCCAGATGAATAAATTAAATTAAACAGGTTGCTTTTGCATTTGACAGTTTTGGTGACCAGGAGCCACAAAATACCAACACAGTTTATCAGTGAATATCATTTCAGAAGACTTGGTATATAAAACGTGTTACATAATGGAGATTCTGGATTATTTTATGGTGCTTTTTATGGCAGTCGTTTGTCCTACTGGAAGCTAAAAGACATGGTCTGTGAATAATCTATGGAATCTATTGCTCAATAAACACCATGCACTGGACTGTGTTTTAGCTTTCTGTGTTTTTTTCTTATTTGCTCCTGTAAAGCTGCTTTTGGAACAAAACACATTGTGAAAAGCGCTATATAAATAAACTTGAATTGAACTGAATACAAAATATAGAGAAAAACGGCATTTATGGAATACTCCAGCCCAAAATGAAAATTCTGTCATGAATGACTTATCCTCAAGAAGCTCAAGATCTGTATACATTTATTTGTTACAGTATGTTGAATACAAAGTAAAATATTTAGAAGAAAGTCATAGCAACAGAGATTTCTGGGGTTTGTCAAAAATGGTAGTCAAGGGTGACCCAGAACTGTTTGTTTCTCTAAATTCTTCAAAATATCTTCTTTTGTGTTTGAAAGAACAATATATACAGTAAATAAACAATATTCTATGTGAGTCAATGGTGCCCCAAATATGTAATTTGCTAACATTCATACAAATATCTTTCTTTCTGTTCAACAGAACAAAGAAATGTATACAGGTTTGGAACATCTTGAGGGTGAGTAAATTATGACAGAACTTTCATTTTTAGTTGGACAACCTCTTTAAGAGAGTTCTTAAATGTCGCCTGTTGAGATCTACTAAAAACGAAGACCGCATCTGAGCTTGTAAAGGCACGAGGGTGTGTAAATCATGACATAATTTCTATTTATATCCTCCGTGTCAGAGAAACAGTGTTGCTGTTGCTACAGTAATGCTTACAAAATTGAGCATGAGATAAAGCCTCTAACCAAGACTATATTGGATAAGGATATTGTACTTGATGCATACGCAGATAACCACCAAAAAGATCAGTGGGAATTGTCGGGGATTTCAAAAAATGATTTGCCTGGTACCACAAATCTGGTATAACAAATTTCCGCAAAAACCTCAGCTGCAATTTGTTAGCAGAGACTATAAGCTGAATTTCTTACGGCGAGACCACAGTTGGTTGAAACCTGGTCAACCTTTTTTCTACCTCTCAGCAAGACCAAGTGAAGGACACATAAAAGAGGAAGGTATCAGATGTGTCACAGCACGGTGCATTTTTGCAGCATGTTGTTTGAGTTTTGGTGGCATTCTCACTGCAATGGGTTGATAAGATCAGAATCATTCAGCTGTAACACACCAGTCAGGATTAAAGCAACAGTTCTCCAGCTGATTCCAGGTCACACATGGAGGAACTGTCACAGGAGGGCTCATGACATCAGGACCTCTGCTCAAACTTTTTATAAACGCTCTAGAAAGCTCCACTCTAGACAGTTTCACGCCTGGTTTAATTTCCATTTCCCTTGTCCTGCTGGTCTGTTTTCACATTTTAATAAAATCAAGAAGTGCTTGCTTTAAACTAGAATGCAATTTGGTTTATTTGGTTTACTAAAAAACTGAGACCAATAATTTTTGTATGTTTTTTTGAGCCATTTTAAGTTTGGTATAAACAGAATAGGATAACATTATTTTACGGTGTCCTTGTTACACGTGTTACATGTATTTACTATAATATTTACTATAAATTATGCATGATTACATGTAACTAACCCTGAACCAAACGGGGCAATCCTGCCCTAACCCTTTAGTATATACATACATAGTTAATATTTATTACTCAGTACTTGAATGTATAATACACTGTGACAGGGGCACTGTAAAATAAACTGTAACCCAGAATAGTATTTCCTGTATACCAGATTGTAATCTTTGTAATCAATTGTATTAATTTATTAAGCAACTAATAATATTATTGAAGCATTTTCTGGCAGGTTACAGATTAAAATCCCATATCTACTCTCTTTTAAAGGCTAATAAATTCTAGTTTTGCTAACTTAAGTATGTACAGTTAAAATTGCGCTCACTGTTATGTGTTCATAGCAATTCATAATTATCATGAGGATCCCAACATAAATATAAACAGTTGCCTAAAACATATTTGGATAAACAAGCAAATGTTCAGAAACAGAAGTTTCTGTTATCAAAATAATACAAATTAGCCCTAATATGCATCTTAAAAAATTGGTCTAGATCAAAATAATCCACCTCTTCTGTACTAATTGAGAAAGAATAACCAATATGTAAGCTAGCCTCAAAGAGTTTGGCATTTACTGAAACCTGCTAGGAGTGAATCCATCAGCGCTGATATCCTTGTTGAAAAACAGCGTACGCTGGTTTGGTAGGTTTTGAAGCGTGGTAGCTGGTTTGTTCTTGTTCAAGCTGGTCCTGAGCTGGTTTAAGCTGGTCCTTAACCAGCTCAAAACTGTATGTATGTTACGTGTTATACATGAGGCAGGTACAGTACTTTAACATTGAATATGTGATAATGAATTTGTAATGTATAACTCCATTATTCATTTGAAATGAAGTCATCTAAAATGCGAATTAATTGTTTGTTCTTCAGCTTCCTGGAAAATGTTCTCCAATTAATCTTCTGTGATTAAATCTTTTAATATCCTGACATCATGCCTTTCCTTTATTTCCAAGGACTCTTGGGTCTCCGCAACAATAATCTGATGAAAATGAGACATTGAACATTCTTTCTGATGACAGGATTCAGAAATCAATATGTTTATGTTCATATCATTCAATATACGTCTTGTAGTAGAATACCCATTAGCCTATTTTTGTGATTTCTTTGTACATACAGTTTTTATCTAGAAATCGTGATGTTTGCAATGTGTCACAAAGAACAGATGCATTTCTTTTTTCATGTCTTTAAATTATTAATGCAAGCATTGAGATTCCAAATTGCATGTGCTACTCAAATCTAATGAGAATATGAGTTCAGAAGATAGAGTAATATAAGCATCTTGAGATAACACACAGCCGCTTCGTTTCCGAAACAACTTTGTTTCTGATTTGATTCCAATATCTGCATATTTATCTAATAACAGTGACAGCCCACCCGGCCCAGATGGTGACTCGTCTGGGCCGGTGGTCTCAGGGGAAGGTTTTCTGAAGGATAACACACACACTTACGGTGTAGAAACAAAACAATTTCCTGTTGTCACTGCCCTATAGCTCACTGACTTTGACGCTGTTGCAAAGCGGCTGTGAATTCAATAGCTCAAGCTGCCTCTGTGTCCCTCTGCAGATTAAAAGAGGCATTTCACAGACATCAACAGCTGGCCCGGAGACCCCTTCAGCTAGACACGCGTGTCAAGCAATGCAGATAAATAAGTGAAGCGCTGCAGATAAAAGTGTGACTGGTGTTCATTTGGCTTTTCTGTACACACCACTGGTCAAGACAATTCGCAACAGACCAGAAGCCCACATCAAAATGTCCGGGCATGGCTTACATTACATTCTCAACATGTGTTATGAACTTTACCCAGGAAGCGCAGCGATACGACAGCAACACGTCCTCTTACATGAAAAATACTGTACTGCAGGGGATTGTGGGTGGGAGACTGAAGGATTCCAGGAGCGATTCCTTTTCAAAGTGAGCATACTCTTGACAAAGGGAATATTCGCAGGTCTATACAGTATCAACCTGTAATACAGTAGGTGTGTTTGGTACACCACACAAACACTTACATCACAAACCCCTACACTGAATCATGAAGTTACTGTACCTTGATGACGAAGCAGCAATATATAGTTGTCAACAATACACTGCACAATATGTTGTTTCCACTTAAAACGTCCATAAATATCCTAAAAAAATGTTTACTTACTTGAGAAGCGAAGGGATACTCCAATAATGAAAATTCTGTCATCATTTACTCACCCTCAAGGTGTTCCAAATCCAAATTTGCTCTGATGAACACAGAGAAAGATATTTGGAAAAATGCTTGTAAAATAATTCTGTTGAACAAAAAAATATATTTTGAAGAATGTAGGACTGCAAACAGTTCTGGGACACTATTGACTACCATTGTCATTTTCCTGCTCTGGTAGTCAATACGGTCCAAGAACTTTTTGGTTAAAAGCATTCTTCCGAATATAGTTCCCTGTGTTTAACCAAACAAAGAAATTCATACAGGTTTGGAAGAACTAGAGAGTGAGTAATTCATGACAGAATTTATATTTTTTGGTGAACTGTCCCTGTAAGGCTGTGATTTGTGAATGCTGTCCTGTTTAATTTTTTTCTTTTTCCATCTTCAATCAAAAATGTTTTGCTAGGCCTTGGTTTATAACTAAGAAGAGAGAAAACAACCAGAAAAATGCCCAAAAATGCACAAGGCATAGCAACAAGTTATAACTCATTTGTTACAATAGGATAAGGATAAGACTTTCTTTAAATGTTGGCTCTGTAAGTCTTGCATTCAAATTGACATGCTGCACATGCCTTATGTAAAACCTACAACATAGATGAATTTATATTTATATTATGTAAGTTATCTGACGTTTGCAACAGAGTCAGTTATTCAAAATCAATCAATCACAATGGCAACACTACTTTTTTATATTTCAGTGCTCGAGGATGGGCCTATGTGAAGGGATGCAGTTTGGTTCAGAATGGCTTTACTAATAGTGCCCTTTACCCACAGTGCCCTTCAAGGGTTCAAAAAAATGCCACTTGGAATTCGCACCAAGAGTGTCATTCAGGAAAAAAGAAAAAAAAGAAAAAGCCACTCAGACAAACGATCCATGAGCCAAAGCTATTTGAACATGAAGCCCTCTGCTAAGAAGAGTTAATGGACTCAAAGTGGCCCGCTGAGAGTGAACAACCAAATATGTGAGGAAAGAGAAAGCAGCAAGCATCATGTGAGCATGGAGATGGGACTAAACACCGAGCTTCTGTTAAAACTAACCACAGTAAAGAATCCCCCAAAAGAGGAAGATTGCCCATCGTACTGCCATGATGTGCCCCTGCAAAAACTCCTCAGCAGTTTAAAATAAATTAATAACAAGATTATGGTCACAACCAAAATGACAAAATTTCATTTTTCACAATCTCTGTTTTTACCAACCAGAAATTGTTTTAATGTTTTAGTGCTACTGGCTAACCAAAAATGCCAATGTATTATCAGGCAAGCTTCTAGCGAAGTTAAATGACTTGTCATCAAACACGCATTATACAACACATTTATTTAAGTAAACATCAATGTCAGCATTCACAATTCCTGTGCAACTTAAAACATCCTATTATGCCTTTAAATTAAGGTTTTGGTGGTTTTATGCTTGGTTTATTTACTTTGTTTTACACATATTTTACATTCTGTTGTAGCCTACAGTCATATTTAACCATTCAACAGAGGCTTTTATCAAAAGGGACTTACTTCACAATAGTGAGGATACTATACAATAATCCGATTCATCATAGAGAAAAAGTTAAATGAGATGAATACCCTGCTTAAATTCAATTGAGTTTACTTCAGTTGGTTTCAATCATTCTGACAAGACCCGGAATCAGAACAGAACTGAGATGAAGTGGCAAAACAATCCCTGACCTTTATATGCGTTCTTGTGTTCAGCCTTTTATTCTGAAGAACATACAGATGTACCGTAAGGATCAGAAAGGTTCATCTTAAGTGGTTGCCAAGGTCATTTGACAGATGGTTTTTAATAAGCGGTTGTGTCATCCTTTCACATTCAGAATAAACAGAGAAGCGTCTCTGCAGCTGCATTGCAACAGTAATACTAATAACAGTCTCTCTTTTTTAAGATGACATTGGGTCGTAATTACCACAGCACCGCGGCACTGACTAATGACAAATCATGGCTGGTTGTTCTCTGTGTTGGGCATTGTAAAAATGAAAGGGGTTGGATGCTTCGGTTCATGCTTAGATGCACACACAGAAGCATGAACACAAAGCACAACTGAATTACACGATTAAATGCGGTCAATTGTCCCCTCGATATATTTGAGTTTTATAAATCAAATGCAGCTAGGCAATACAAGCACACACAAAGCGTACCAAATTAAAAAGAATCAATAAACCATGACTGACACACATATTTTGTCAATGGATGTAACGACCTTTGATGTATTCCATCATACCATGGTGAAATTTGAAACTTGTTTGTATGTGTTTGTGTACAATGTATTGAAATACTACAGTATTAGTTATGTTGAGGTAATTATGTTAAAGGTCCAGTGTATGAAGTTTAGCAGCATCTGGTGGGGAGGTTGCAAATTGCAACCAACATTTCAGCCCGCCCCTCCCTTTCAAAGCACTATTGAGGCTGACACAGTATTAAAGTGTTCAGTATTAAAGGGGTCATATGGTGGAATACATGTTTTTCCGTTTCTGTGGTGTGTTATAAGTTGCCCATGCATGTATTAGACACGTTAAATTGCAAAAATGTTAGCGTCAGCGAAAGGATGCATTCTATCTAAAAACGAATGCTCAAACAGACCTGCCTGAACCACCTCGTGTAACCACACCCCCACAATTCAATGACAGTTTGTGGTATGATTTGACTAAGACGCCCAAATGTATACTAAAATAAGATGGTGTACCTGTCAGTACAATTGAAGAGGAACCTGATGTTCCAAATAATGGTAAGAGCCTTTACATTTCCGTCACACGCTTGCAGTATTCCAACAATCACCATGAACTGGTTAACTGGCCAATCACAGCACACCTCACTTTCAGAGCCATGAGCTTTGTAAAATATCCCCGTGTTTCAGAGATGCGGAGTAAAGAGGAGATACAAACATGCACGGTATGTGAAATACAGCGTTTTTAACCTTAACTCTTGTATACACATTACAGTACATCTAAAACAAACCATACACTTTTCTTTAGCCGTGTCTTATGACCCCTTTAAGATGTCGTCATGTTTTCGCTTCTTTGCTGCAGGAGATAATATATTTACGAAAGGCGTTCTTGTAGGGCAGTTTGTCCGTTTAGGGCTTATGTAGAAACAACATGGTGAATTCAATGTAAAGGGATGTAGGAATGTATGTAGAAAGAAAAGATCATGCTAAGGTAATACAAACATATGTAAACTCTTTATACACCTCTGAAGACACAGTTATAATACATTACATTTCTGTCAAATAGAGCCTCCAAAAACTTACACACTGGACCCTTAAAGACAAGATGGGATGATATCTCTCAAAGCGCAGAGTAATTCTCTGCATTATCTCAAAATATATGTGATTATGTAATATAAAACATTTTGGGATTGAATATCTTGGCAAAATCTGTGCAATGTTACTCATACATAGTGACGTAAGATATTGGTCAATTGGTCATACCTCCCACACTCACCATGCTGGATTGATTTATCATTGCTTACTTATTGTGCCACTAGTCAAAAACTTCACAAAATAAGAATTTAGAGGAGACAAAACTCTATCAAGCATCACAGTGAGACATCTGTGGCACAGTCTGTTCAGAAGAGCGTACGCAAGGTCATCTGAAGCACGCTGAGCGATTCAGAGGACAGAAGGCAGTATAATATAATCTCTAGAGTTTACTAATAATCTATATTCCACCCAAAGCAAAAATGGATGCCTGACATTAAGTACTCTGCTGTTTGTATTGGCAATTTCAATTTACAGGCGTTCACAGCGAGCCTGTTTAGCATACTCACTTGAGGCTGTTAAATAGACACAGTATTTCACAGTTGGCAAAGGAATTTAATCTCACCGTGGGTGTGACGTGGCATATCAGCTGAGAATCTGGAACCGTACAGCCGCACAGAGAGACAGATTTCAGCGGCCCCAAACAAAATCCTACAGTCTTGCTGGTCAAACAGACAGACCCCTGAATACTGGACACAACGAGAGTGTGGTTCACATTGCAGCTAAAACCTGTTCTTGCGTTGTGCCGTATGCAAATGATTCACTGGCATCCCTCCAAAAGATCTGCGGCACTTGGGATATGTGAATGGAAAATGTCTCACTTTTCCACATGCTCAAACTAAATACAGCAGAACAGCACACTCCATATTGAAGATCAAGCTTAAAAGATGAGAAGTGTGTTTATATTCCAGGCAGCAAAGGACATGAGTCATCATGCTGGTGTTTCATAGGCTACGCTGCTTGTTTTCTACTTGGTTAATGAGCCAGCGTGCCCTGAGCAGCCCTGTATCAGTGCCTACCTGGCCAGAAGGGACCCGCAAATCCATCTACAGAGTGCTTCCAGACGCAGGAGAAAAAGGTTCGCATATTTGGTTTGTGTGCCAGCCAGAATCATGTGCCTTTTAAACACAAGACCACAGGCTAATGCTCTTACAAACTAATTATTTTCACCGTATCCACACGCGCACAGACAGCTCAACAAATATAAGCTTCAATCCAGGGAGCATTTCTCTGAAGACGTGTTGAAAGTAAGGGTATGCATGGAAACTGTCAAAAGGTAAATTCTCTTTATGTATTTTAACAATAGTGCAATAAATAGTGTAGTGGAAGCTCATTTGAAACCACAGTTTCTAAACCTACACACAAGTATTTGGTTATATTACAATTAGGGGCGGACTGGCCATCTGGCATAAAGGGACTTTTCCTGAAAGGCCCCAACACCCCCCCCCCTCCCCTCGGACAGCCGGGCCATTTCTTTTCCGAAATGTTCATTTCTAAATATTTTCCTCAAATGTACCTGATAGCTTCAATTGTAAATTTCATGTTAGACTGATGCAAATCTGAATTAGGTAAAGAAACACCGATATATTACTAAACAATAGAAGGTTGACTAAACCTAAGAAAAAAGTTGCGGTCCAATCCTAGGTTAGCATCCGTTGCCAACACCATCTCGTTGTATAATTTAAATACAAAGGCTAACATCTTGAGTTTGAAGCACAAGTGGCGCACGTTCTCCAGAGACAAAACACACCGTATATTTATCTCTTAAACAAATCTTTTAATTAATCTTGAGAAAGAGTGCTCTGTAATCTAAAACAGCATCAGTCCTTTTTCCCATAATGAACATCAGTAAAGACGGTTACTTTTACCTTAGGGTACATTCATGTTACCATCTTAAAATGAATTCAAGTATTGCTACAAGTCGTCAGCTGTTCACAGTTAAATAGGGAATATGTTGAACAAATGTTAGAAAGAGTTCTGTGACTGTTTACTAATATTCCAGATTCAGTTATCAAAACATCCTTTCTCTTTTCGGTTGACTGGGATTTTAATCATGTTTTTTCATTTCCTCTGAAAAAATCGCGGATAAAATGATTTGCAATGTCACACTTCATTCCAGCCCATGTAAGAATAGAATGCATTCCATTTACGAGCCAATTTTTTCTTAAAAATCACGCTGTTAACTGCAATTCATTCCCTTGAGATTCATGTCTGACGGAGAAATTCTAAATAATTTATACAAAACAATGATATACAGCAGCAAATAAATAAATATCTTCCTTCCAAAACAATTGGATGACACTTTTAAAGCCTTATTTCAGAGGCAAAACAAAATTTCCCGAAGTTTTATTCAACCTCAAGGCGTTTTCTGAAACCAGGTCTTAGAATGGATAAATCTGAAAACAACACCCTGCGTTTGTGTATCCATATATTTTCTGAAACAGTGATGTCATCGCCCACGCAGGCAAGGTTCTTCTTCTCTATTGTATGTGTATCTCTGTGGCAGAATTACAGCGCCACCTTCTGATTTGGCATGTACTTTGTTTTGAGTCGGTAGCTTCGTGTGGATGTGGCCTTAGTTGAATGGGCAATATTTGGTTATTAAGTGGTGACGTAAGGAATACTGTTTCTGCGTCCAAGCATCCATTAATTTCAGGGCTTCAGCTTAAAACGCTGTTTATGAGCACTGTTTACTAACATAGCATATTTAAGAGGAGCATTTATTAACTCACAGTATACACTACAGGATCCAGGCTTATGGAATCTCCGACATCAATATTTGAATATTTTATGAAAAATTTATCACTGACTGGCCATGTGGCATTTCATTATGAAGATAAAGGTTAGGATTGTGGTTTTCCGATAGTTTTACAGCTCGCCATGAGCGTATGTCAGCATTTTTTGTTGTTTGCCTTTAGCATCATATTGAAGGTTTGTACGCGGCTACAGTATATGATCTTGCATGTGTGCTGTTCAATTATCACCTTTGACATATAAAGCTGCATTTCTGATACATGAAAAATGTGAAAAACTCCAATTTGTTACACTACACCACTACACTTGAAAAAGATCTCAGTGTCTCAAAAAGCTCCATCCAAAACTTTCTAACAAAATCTATCCTGCATAAAAGTTTTCAGAGAGGAACTATTGGAAGGCCAAGTGGGCTGAAGTGTGCCATGATGAGAGCATGCTGTGCTCTCTCTATCTCTGGAAAACATTCACAGCTAGAAATCCTCATCACAGTGCTGAAAGATGCTGGAGACGGCTCTCTGACCCCAGCCTCGTCTCTGGCTGCTGGATGCATAAGTATCAATGCAGCACAGCCTCTCCGACATGCACTGAGGTACGATAACAGGACTGTTATTCACGCTGATGTATTAAAACTCCCATACTGACCTTAAGCAAGCATTCCTACACAGTCAGCGCACCATAAACAAAGTTACTAGAGTATGTGTCATTGCCACTCATCCTCAAACTGTGAGTAAACTAACCACCCCAGGGACTACAATGTAGATAGCTTAAATTGTAAGGACAGTCAAATGTAGATATGGAATTATTACATATACTGCTTTATTGCTAATCTGCATTTGCATTTAAAGTTTGACTGCATTCGCAGTTTTTATTTACAGCGGCCACTAGAGTTGTATTTAAGATTTGCAAAAAATCGCTCAGTCCAAACCGACGGTGGCAACCATAGCACAAAAAGATGTCGTTGTCATGTTGACGTAGTGAAGAGATCATGCAAAGTCTTATTCATTACATAAAATAAAAGGTCTGTGGATTTAAAGTCAGGCAGGAGCTAGGACCTGAATTTATATTATAAAGTTTTCCAGCAGAGCCGTGTTAGGACCCGTGATACTTAGGCTTTTAGCAGAGATACTCATAGATATCTATGGAGATACTTTCCAGCAGAGTGTCGTTGGAGAGAAAGATCGTCTTAAAACCACCCTTTGATTCGGCTTAGTTTGTGAGTAACATTGTTTTTTTCTGTTTGTTAGATATGTTGTTGTTGTTGTTCTAATATTAGCTGTGTGACGGAGCAGTTTTGAGCGTCATTGTATATCTGAATCCGCTTAAATATTGTACTTGTCAGTCACAGGTTTAAAAACAGGCCACTCTAAGAAGACATCAATGGAAAACAAGTTTGTGAATTGGTCAGTGAATTTAAATGTTAGTTAGTTGACAAGATGTCTTGTAGTACACATGTATTTTACACTTTGATCTCAGAGTAAATGTCTGATATAAACAGACAGTTCACCCAAAAATCAAACAAAGAAAAACAAAGTCATACTGCGTAGAAGGATTTCTTTTGGGGGGGTTGAACTATCTCTAAAACATCAATGTATCACTGTAAAAACATCACACTGTCACTTTGTATTCCAGTCTGACTGCTGTTCTCAGAATAAGGTGCACGGAGGACCAGCCTTTATGCCAACGGTCTAGTCTGGATATGTGACTCCCACCTGCAGATTTAAAAGCTCTAATGAGACTGAATATCAGTGAGACTGTGGCCATCACATTCAGAGACATCTGCTGAGATCAGAGCCTTACAAATCGATCCCAGGCATCTATTCCCACGGACCTGTCTGCTCACTATGCTGCCCATGCAGGAGCAATTCAAGCCCATTTTAAAGCATTGTTATAAAACCCATCCATCTCATTTGAATGATGAGGGGGGTTGATGTTGGGCTGGGTAAGTGAAAGGCACTGACCAGAATGCCTTGCAGCTTGTTATAACTGTGAGAAAGATTCTAAACAATAAGCTGAGGTGCACACAGTTACAATCGTAAAGTCAGTTATGCAAAGACATATTTTATTGCCTGACAGGGATTTTTAAAGGAGCAGTTCACCATTGAAATATAAAATGTGTCATCATTCACACACCCTCTTGTCATTTCGAACCTGTATGACTTTCTTTCTTCTGTAGAACACAAAAGAAGATATTTTGAAAAATGTTGGTAGCAGAACAGCACAGCTGTTCACTTCTTTTGTACCCAATGCACTATTTTGTTCTGTGGAAGAAAGACAGTCATACAGGTTTGAAATGAAAAGAGTCTATGATGTGAAAATTTTCATTTTGAAGGTGAACTACTCAAAACTGGTTTACTTCAATCTAACATGAATAAGTAAACAGGAGACCAAAATTTGGGTCGCTTTCATCACAGTTGACGTTCTCACCCAGAGTCTATATAAACTGAAAGGGTGGTTTATCATATATTATAAAATCACAGCGGAGTGTTGAATAATGCCTGAAATGTGTTATGAAAGCCGTTGTCAGTTTCCTTAACTCTCATCCGTGCTCAGCGAATAGGCCCATGTTTCGTGTGCACAGCTAATTTTGACTATTTTAATATTCTGTTATAATCTTCTGGGAAAGTTTTTTGTAAGCGCTTGTTGGAAAACGCTGAGTTCTCAATATTCAAGAGCTCATCAACAAACTAGATTTGCATTTCCTGAAGGAAATATGAAGGCAGCAAGATTTTAAAGTTGTAGAGAGGCCTAAGTCTTAGACTTCAGTTCTGCATAAATGTAATTTGTTTGCAGTGTTAATATGGTTAAAAATAGTTAGACAGGTTTAAGAAAAAGACCTAGAACAATTCAGATGCAGAATGCTAATATTGCAATTACCTCATTGGGGTAAAACACTGCAAAGACAACATTTGTACACAACAATTTGATTTTTGTTAACTTTAATATTTAGGGTTGGGTTATCAATAAATCTAAGCAGAATGTTTGAATTCTCTCTTGCTGACACTGAAATTTTACTAGCTGCTTCGTACAAGAAACGACTTGCTTATAGGTGTGGTGTGGGATTTTGTTATGGATGTGATGGAAAACTGTACAGCTCAATTGTGGATGTGACTGGGTGTACTATGAACACTATGGCAGTTTCTGAGGTGTGAACTTTGAATGGGAGTGATGCAACAGTTTCCCTTTTTGCTCTCTTCTTTTCATAGCTATCTACTGTTTACCAAGCCATTAAGCTATTAACCAATCCCACCAAATTCTGTCGTATTTTTCTCAAAATAATATAGGCTATATTTTTATGTAATTTGCAGAATCATGTTTTTTCTCAGTGGAGTATTAACTAAGTATTCTGGACCAACGACGAAGGTGTGAAACCTTTTTCCATGTTTCAATAAACAGTTATTTTTGATTATTAACACCTGACAAGTACAAAATACATTGAAAATTTACACAATTTGGAAATAATCCACGGTGAAGTTGTCTTTCATGCTTCAGATTTAATGTTGACAGTTAATTTCCCACCCTCACATATGGTAGTGCTGGTGCAATAATAATTCTTCATAATAATCTTACCGAAGACAGTCCGAGAAAATAATTACTCCGACTGACCTAAAAGAAACCTTTAGCTCAGACCAAAACCTGTGAGCAGGTAACCATACGAATTGTCCACATGAAACAACCATAGAGAGAAGACATATGAGAGTATATGACATATGTTTATGAGAATAAACAATAAAAAAGGTGCTTCACACTGTCAGAGTACGTGAAAACTCTATGTGAAATATTTGAAAACCGCACAAGACTTAAATCATGTTAAAAATATTAACAAACATTTACACTTAAAATTGACCATATGAAAAGGAAACAAACCACGACCAAAAACTCAACGTTGTAGCAATTTTAACCTTGTTTTGGAACCAAGCAAATAGTCTACAGCTCTGAAAATGCTCTACACATGATATCCGACTGATACTTTTAGACTTGCAAATAACTCATAAAAGCTTTCCAAACAGCCAGCAAATTGTTCTGCATTTGCATTGAATCACCACCATTATTGTATATGAGCAGAGCAGATGCTTAATGAACTAAGTGGGGGGCACTTAGCACTTTCCATCCTCTCTGAAAAGCCCTTATGTTTCTTCCACATGTGACGGATGAGGATGCAAGAGTACAGCATATGAGCACTCATATTCAGCGTCTTTTTCTAATATTTCAATGTTGAGATATTTTCTTAACTCCAAGCATCTCACTGGTAGGCTTGACCAATAGGATTTGATTGTTTGGTTTCATCAGAAGGTGTAGAGTATTTTTACAGAAAGATAGACTGTTTCAAAGCAACAACATAAATAAATGTTAGGGTGTTTGCACGCGTTCGTGGACTGCAGTTAACTTCCGGTACACATTCACAAACAATAGAGTGCCTGTAGATTATTTACGATAACAACCAAAAGAGACCAAGAAGAACCTCTACTTTGCTAAACTCGCCTCTCCAATATTTTGAATTTAGACTGTGATACCAAGGTCAACCGCTAGATGTCAATGTAGTTAATAAACATTAATTCAATTTTAAACGTTTTTATTAGTAGACGTCATTACTCCACCAGCTGAAAGGGGTAATCAACCAACTTTGTTCAAACAATTGATCTATGACAGAGCTACTAAGGTTTCAGGAAACAGTCGTAACTACATTTTAAATTCCCCCAATGATGCATCATACTATGATGGTTAACCAGTGAGTTTTGTCGTTGTTTGGGAAACGCACCCCAGACTGATAAACAAACACAGACCGGAAGTCACCTGCAATCCATATGCCTGCGTCGGATAAACCGGTCTTCACATTCAAAATATTGGCTTTATGGCAGATGTTATATATTTAAAGAGCTCTTAAGAAAGTGAAGTAGGCGATAATCTACCATTGACTGGGAAAGGTTTAATGTATTATATAGACTTCCTCAGCAATTACACACTTCACCTTTAAACTAAACGGTTCACATTTAGCAGGGCTGGTGAGGAAAATGTTAAAAACATATTTCATTAAACCAATATTTTCATATCTTCGCTCCTGAAAAGTCAAGCTGTGCTCACGGTAAAAATGAGAAGTTGACATTACAGGAATGAAGATGAAAGGTCACTTCGTCCCCCTTCAGGATGAAAGATGTTGCCTGGCAACCACAGAAATCAAGTATACGAAAGTCTTGGCCGTGGGTACCAGCGGGACGTCCTCTATTGTACTTGAACATCTCAGCCTCCTTGTGTCTATATGGTGTCTATAGACTTATATAAAAGTGCATGTACACATTTTTTTTCCATTAGATAATAAAATAACCAAGCCATGGGCAGAGAAATAATTATAGAGCTTTTCTTATTTTTGCAATGAAACGTTGGACTTGAAAACATACTTGTGCATTTTTTTAATTGCTACTTAGTTTTTATTTACTTCATAATCTAAAATTGTAGAACTGGGCAACCGCATGTAACACAATTAATGATAAGTGTTCTCAATAAATCCATTAAGCATTTGTCTTCATTATTTTGTCAATTTAATTTTTTTTGTTACCTACAAATTCGAAACTGTGAAAACTTTGAAATAAAGTGATATAAAATATAACCTTGGGGAAAGACAATGCTCAGGAGAACCCCTGCTGTTTGAATGTGAATGTAGACAGAGATGAAAGTCCAGTCTAAAGATAACTTGCCTTTGTCTGACATTTATCTCCAGGTTATGTTTCGCTCTTGTAGGATTCAGCTTTATGAGAAGTAAACAAAAGAGAAGGTAATAGGCTGTCAATGACACAAGCGACTCATCTGTAATCCGAAAACACTCGGCGTATCAAGAGGACAATAATGCGGGTATATGACAGCTTTGTCAAAACATTTCAGAATGAAAATAAGAGAGTCTCACACAGCTTTATATCAACAAAAATATAAACCTCAAAGTCATCTGGTTGACCTTTATCTTTCGACTGAAATGAAACACTATTAGCAGGGGGCAGTTTGGATTGAATATAAACGTCCAAACCAGGATTACTACCCAATCTGTCCTCAGTCACACAAATTCATCCCGTTCATCCATGTTAGAGAAAGCAAGAAGTTACTGAAAGTCATTTATAATAGTTCAACCACAGTCAAGTTATCCTTTTAAAAACTGAGGCTACACACAAAACCTGAAAATTGCTGGATTTGGTGGATGCACTCCAAGGTATGAAGACACAAGCACATATCCAAATACAATGTTTGCTACAATTTCTTTCTCTGAGTAGCTTGCTCTATCTTTCATATCACACAATCCTGTGCGTGTGTAACTGCAAGAAGGTGATTGGGCGAGTCAATTTTAACAGTTTGGGATTTTTTCACATTTTAAATGTATTTCCACTGTGAAATTGGCACTGTGCGTTTTAAACTGTGCTTGGTTACTTTGTTTTTTCTGCAGAAGTAAAATGTGGATTAACCAACGTTCTTAATGTTTAGTTCTGAATCTTCTTTTGTGTTCTGCAGAAGAGAGTCATTAAGGTTTGAAATGACATGAGGCTGAATAGATGATCGAAGTTTTTCATTTTCGGGTAAATTATCATTTTTGGGTAGTAGCATCCCTTCTTCTTACTTGCCAAATATGGAAATGATTCATCTATTACTGTTGCATCCTAAGTGCACCTGTCCATTTAAGCTGTGAACAAACTTTATAGCATTGTATTTTAATTTGATTTGAATAGAAGTGAGATAATTCATACCCAAAAGCACACCAGCTGAGCTTTAGTACTCACTGTGAAGGCAAGCAGTACTCCACTTACCTTAAGTAGAAATGATTCCAGTTGCTGTGGAAACAACCAAAGCCAGAGAAATATAGAAAGATTTCATAGTGCAACTTGCAACTTGAGCTGTAGACATCTCAATTTTGAAAACTGTATTCTTAGTTTTTGCATTATAATATCAAATAACTATAATCAAGACTTCATAAGAAAAGCTAAGTGCTAATGCGGAAGCGCCATTATATGCGTGGGGAGTGAGCTTATGAAACAGGTGAATAACCACAGGTAGTTCAGGTATCTGCATCGCTGCAGGATATTTGAGGTCGGCTTTATGAAAACAAACAGCGCACAAGCCCTGTGTTTACACTCCATTCAGACAGATGTTTGACAAGGGGATTCTCATCCAAAATACAAGCTGGGTTTGACAATAAGTCCTGTCTAATTATTTCTGCACAGTACTTATCATCCAAGCAAAATACTTCCAAATAAAGTATATTTTTTAAATATTTAATATATTTTTTCTTGAAAGCTGCATCATTAAGAAACTTATTTTACTTCATTTTGTCATCATACTCTACTTTCCATTAATATTGGTTTCTGTGCCTTGAACAGGGAAGAACTTGGATGTACAGTGGCGGTCAAAACTGATATCCAGCTTTGGTCAACTTGATCTTTAATTTTTATTCAAATAAATTATCAAAAATGTATTAAAAACTGTATTCATGATGCATGGTTGTATTTGGGGAATAAACTGAAGTTTAGCTTTAAGGCGAATTTAAGGAGAAAAAATACACACAATACATTTGAATATTTACTCATATTCTCTGATATGTTATGTTTTGCCTTTTTGACATATCATTTTGTCCACTAAATACCTTAATTAATTTGTCATTTTGTTCCATACACACATATTTGAATGCATCAATCAAATCTGAGGGAGCAAAGTAAGAGTTTGGTTCCAAAATGAGATAAATGTTTTTTTATTGTGCATTTCAATTAATATCAATCAAACTGCAGTTGGTTTGTTTTGATTTACGCCATAATAACAAAAAATGCAGCTAACTAACACAATAAAACACAATAAAACATGATAAGATAATAAAAAAACATGATTTTTTAATTTTATTTAAACGTAGTTATCTCATTTTGGAACCAAACTCTTCATATTGTACAAAAATGTCTCATGGCTGGAAGTCACTTTTTGCCACTACTGTATATACTTAATTATAAGTATAATTCATGCAGAAACAATACGCATAAAGTATACACAATTCTGTTTAGTATGTTTATGAGTAACCTAAATTATATCAAAATCATATTCCAGATTGGGAATCAGTGCCATAAGTGACTGCAGAGCGTTACGGAAGTCACCCGGGCACTACTGTATAATAAACTAACACACAATAGAGCTGTTTGAAAGAGTTGGCCTGTAGATATGCCAGCCTCGATTGGCACATGCTTCTGCAAATCGAGATACTGTCATGGTGAGCAAAGGCCCATTTTTGTAAAAAATATAAGACAATGTCTTCACACACAGAGCCTGTCAAACCCTGACAGACTCATATGAGACCCTCCAGTAAAAACTTCCTTCACTGGCAGCTTTTGAGAGGAGAGACACAGAGAGAGAGAGAGAGAGAGAGAGAGAGAACACAGGAGGAGATTGGCTTTGTCATTTGTGGCACTGTTATTTCAGTCCCTTTTTCATTCTCCTCAGTGTATTTTTGCTCTTTTCCATTATTGAGCAATTTAGCAGGCAAGTCTCAGATAAAAGCAGGAGGCTACAGGCGCAAGAAAGAGAATGATTTAAACACCACACAGAGACCAACGAACACACATAACTTTGCGTCTACACTTGGACTCCTTCATTATTGCCCTGAAGTCCACTTATAGTGTTAGGAAAGGTTTCTTGCACCAAAACAGCTGTAATGAATTTGTTCTTTGTGTTCTCTCTGGCGTGGAAGTATTTTCTATTCAAACTTGAAGTTAGGGCAGAACATATTGATCTACTCATCCTATTCTCCTCAAAGAGACTCTTTACAGGACAAGAACTTTTGTACTTTTGTACTGCTATAGAAATGGTAATACCGATAACAGACTAGATTAAAAGCCACAAAACTGTGATTCTTAATGTTCAAAATTGTTTATGTTATAGTACCTTTATAACGTATATACAGTGTGTAAACCACCTCTGTTATGGTTCCCTAAACTCTTTGTATGTGAAAATGGCTGACATCATTATTTGCATCGACCACGTTGCTTAATTCTGAAAAGGTTGATGTGTAATGTGGGCTGTAGTATGTTATGGAGCTCATGGCTGTACAGTGAAGTCTAAATAATGGTCTTTTCTGAATAAGCTGTTTCTGTGCATAAGTTTCAATAGATGGTCAGGGGAACTGGGGTTGAGTGAAATAGTATAAAAGTAGCAACCTATGCATTCTTGCCAAATGGTCAAAATACATTAACCCATTGTCAGTCAAATACTAAATACCATATCTGGTTTTCATCATACTTTAAATAAAAATGCATTGCATTGTGGGAAACTGTACCCAGCGCAGCGTGCTCTGTTGTGTACTGCACAGTTTTGGCAGATGTAGCAGGTCATCCGGGTATTCTAGGCATACAAAAGCACCTTACAGCACACTGATGAAAATTAGTACTGTATGTTATTAAGCCGAGACGATAAGCTAAGAGGAAAAAGATTCTGAAAGAAGCATATATAGAAATAAGTGGTGTGGCCGCTTTTAAAAGACAGACTGATACGATAGGAGAGAGAACATAAAAGAGAAAGAGATTTATAGACATGAATCCATGTCCTGTTGACTCATTCATGTCCATATTAGGTTCAGTGGAAGAGAGCTGAAAGCAATGTATGTGTTTACAATGGCAGAGACTGTGAGCAATACTCACAGCATCTGTATACTCACAGCCTCAAGCATCAGTAAACATGAAAAAGCCAACGATAAACTGATGAGACACACTGTAGGTTTGACTTCTGAAAGGCCTACTCAAAACACAAGAGTATCACTGTTGCTTTACAAGGGTCATGCCATGGAAAGAAAGCTTTTTCTTGCCCTGAAATAAGAGCTTCAAGAAGCCTAGTGCGAGGCGGAGGCCGGACTGGCGGAGGCTGAAACAGAGCGCTAAAAATCTCCATGCAGTGTGCTGGTTAGAAGCCTCATTAAAACGCCACACTGTCACTTTGCAGACACGATAGAGGAGAATTGTGTCTGCTAACACTAGTGATTATTATCCTTTTTTTGATTGTAGTACTTATATAATTATTTGTGTCTGTTATAAACGCATAATGTGCATACTGAGAAGTGTAAGTGAACAATTAGTATCTTAAATACAATCAACTTTGTTAGTGTGACATTTCTCTATGGCAGTGCTGTGAAGTTCTGGTAAAGTTCCAGTATGTGACTTTATATCTTTCTTTTATATTTGAGTAAAGCCAATTCCTGGATGAATGTCATCTTGGGCCACCTGACTTTCATAGTGAGGAACTTAGTAAGAACTTATAGAGAATCCACATGATGTGTGTATAACATAACAGTTCAGATTCTTCACATTGTTGTTTCTTTGCATAGCTTTCTTTACATTCTTTTAATTTTCACTATGTATATTTATATATTTTCTACTATTATACATTAATATCATATTGTTTTGTTACAGGACAATAATGGTGAAGTTAATCCACCAACTCAACACCGGACTCAAGACCAAACACAAACATTATATAAATAACAGAACTCTACACTGCTATCAAACGCACAGACACACTCATGCAAGTATTAGAAACCATGTTGATGTTAGTGCTGTTGTCATTTTCTCAGAATGGCTGTTGTTAAGTAATGTTTATATTTTTGTACAATGAAATGTACACTTCTGAACTGCTGTTTCATGTTTAAATTCATTCAGTGAAAAAATAAAGCCTTTAAAATTTCATAGATGTCTAATGTCTTTGTATTTAAAGTGTAAAGAAAATTAACATTATATTATGCAAAAATGTATTAGTAAAAACAACTTAAAATGACGAGTCACACCAACAAAAAACTATATGCCCTATATTTTTAAGTAACTTCAGCGTAAACATTTTTGCAGTGTATGTAGATGCACTGTACCTTCAGACCAATTGTACAAGGCCCTGTATATATAGATGACTGAAATATCACTTAAAGCTCTGTGATTATAAGGGATAACATACATGCAGTGGGTTATAATCGCAGAATAAATCCTCAAAGAACGGAGGGGTGTTGTTTCACTCTGATTGTTTGTATATATGCATTTCATCTCACTGTTTAGACAGCTACTTGGCACATGAGTAAATAATTAGACACAAAATGTTGCTTTTTATTAGCTCAACAAATGTAATCCCCTTAAAGCCTAGTAACTTTAAGGCAAGGTACAAAGTCCAAATAAGGTAAACATGTAATCTTGGTTAATCATTGTAATAATTATTGAATATATAAATTCTTAGAACAACAAACTTCAGAATGTCACGACTGACCAATTAGAATCAAGTATTCCAGAGAGGCGTGTAAATAACCAACTATTACAGACACCAATGTATTGACATTTTAATGGAGTAAACAATACTTTATCCAGCACTGTACTCCCTTATTCTTCACTATATTAACTCTAGGCTGTTAAATCTGTAGTTGTAACATAACAACTTGAGGCATTACGTAATAGAGAATATGCAAAGACAGGTGCAATTCCAAAGGTCTCAAATGAGGCTCATCGATGTAAAAAGTCAAAATATGAACGCGCCTGCAGTGTTTTACAACAGAGTGGTATAGATATTGTCTTGTGAATGATGTAAATGCTGAAGGAGAGTTCAGACAGCACTGTCACCAGATTACACTTTCCTGCGAATTTCCAATTAAAAATGAAGGCATTAATCGCCAGCGGGGGTTGCTTACTGCAGCGTACGCAGGAGAGAGAGCACGCAGCCCAAAAGGCATCTTTGCATGCTGAGGAGCACGTGCAAAAACATGTGCCTGCCTGCGCGTGCGTGTGTGTGTGTGTACTGGTGATGTCATGGCATTGAGCACAGAGGTGTATATTCTTCTATGGGCAAACATGCAGGTCTAATTACTGGATGAGGGTTTGGTTCCACCGTGTAGAAGATGGCTAAGCACTGTTTGATTTTTTTCTATGAGTGTTTTAAGGGAAATCTACCGTTAAAAAGTCTTGACAGGTCAGGTTTGTGGTTAAAAACGATAGCGTTCCCTTAACTGCATTTAATGAACCGCGAGTCAGAAACGTGATTCATAATTGTGTCAAAAAACTATTGTATGGCAGTAAAGCCTATAGCTTTTGTAACACCCTGGGTGAGTCCTTCGGATGAACACACAGCAGAGACGAAAACACAGCAAGCAGACTGAACCAAATGATATTCAAATCAGCCTGAAGTCTGTAGTTCAGGTATTGCAGTGGGAGGATTCAGTTTTGGTTACATGTTTCACTGTTCTCACTTGATTTAAAACTCTCTCACCCTGTCAAAATGGAGGAGGAGCTGAGAGTGTGTTCTCGGCAGATATGGGCTATATTTCTGAGGTAAAACCTTGTCAAAATATTGAGTGGCGCTTTGTTTGCTGACTGTGAATTATAACAGATCACAAAGGCATTCTTAATGCATTATATTGATTGTTATCAGCATTAGGTTTTTGTAAATAAATGGTCACATCTGTTACCACAGTGCATTATGCTCTTTAAAGGTGTGGTCAGGAAGGATTATAAAAAATGATGAATATGGTTACAATGATTTATAATAGATTAGGGCCGGGAATTGAGAACTTGTTCATAGACATTTAAAAAATAGTGCTGAATCATTTGCAACAGTGTAACAGTGTTTGCTAATGAATTAATAGTGCAAAATCGGGGTAAATACAAATATGGCGGCATGTTGATGTTTGTGTTCAAACAAAGGAAGCCGCTTAAAATCTGTGATAGCATAAAGAATATAAATTAAGATTAGGGTAAAAAACGGTTTTAAGTATAGAAAACAATAACATTGGTTTTCATAACACATGTTCAATGAAAAATATCACAATTCTGCATTGTTGCAAACCAGCTATTCATACATATTGATAGCAGAAACAGACGAAGAGAGATGTAATTTTGAAAAAATAGTTTTTTTCATACGAAGCACATTGCTGAAACTTTTTTTATGTTTGTAAGCTGAATATTTATAAATGGACTGTGTTCTATTCGAAGTGATAGTGTGTGTCAATATTTTCATGAGATGTAGTAGAACAAATTGTTAAATTTATTGTCTATTGTAGTGGAGTAGGCGGGGCGAGGCCGTGATTCGAGGCCGGTGAGCGTTAATGAGCGCCAGCTGTGCGCGCGCCGGTCTCGTATCACAGAGGAGATCGGGAGCTTAAGAGAACGAGCGACCAGACCGCCGAAGAGAGAGGACCGGGCCCGAACATGTTTTACGTTTGTATGTATGTTCTTTTGTTCATTTTACTTTAGTGTTTTTGTTATAATTTGTTTTATTCGCTGGCTGCCGGCTGTCTTTGAAGTTTGTTATTATTTTGATTAAAACTTTATTTAAATGTCTGTCGGTTCCCCCCTCCATCCTTACTTTTATTGAACCTTTCTACATCTATACTTATGATTTCCAACCCCAGGAAAGATATAATAGATTTCACAGAAACTTAAGAGTATTCATTTACTGCCCAAAGATGATAACACATTAAACATCTGTCAGGAACATGATTACAGCATCATTAAAAAGCACATAATCTGCCTTCGCTGAAGTAATGTAGGTTATTATCAATAATGGTGTTTTATTAAAGTAAGGTTTGAATACAAATGCACTAACAATGAAATCATATCTAGGCCTATAATGTGAAAAATCCCATCCGATCCTTGTCTAAGCTAAGGGAAGGAATGATAGTGCACTACACCCAGCGAGAAACCAGTCTGGCCTGTTTGGAAATTGTGGTAAAATCCCTGAGGGCTAGGGAGTAGTCTTGTGTCTCTCAAAAGCCAAACTCTGCTCACATTTGATAATATTCCTAAAAATGGTCTCTCCTCAACTCCAGGGCACTGTTCATGGGAACCAAATCCGTTTTATGACGTTAATTCAATTACACCAAAATAGAGAGGAGCCAAGATATAATATTGATAGACAGTGCAGAGAGAGAACAGCACAAAGGCCACATGGGAGTCTCTCCTAAATGCTGAAACACTGGGATATAATCAAAGACTCCCAGTTCATCTGAGCATTCCTTTATCTTCATGACAATAATTCAGACGGGGATGTTTGAGACTGTGTTGTTGCACTATGTAGATCTGTGAGAGGGACCTTTGAAGCTTTGCTAACAAACCTCTGTGGCAGGAAAGTGCTAAGATGGATTCTCTCGGGATAGTAATTATCAGTGAGTCACTTTAAAAGTTTCTGCCTGCGTCTCTCATACAGAAAACATTGTGCAATTTCACATAAAGGCAACACGAAGACAGCGTAATACATGTTTACTGAAATTTCCGTTTGTCTACAAGGTATAATAAATCCATAAGTCACTCAAATCCGCTTTTACAGCGGGCAGCGAGCTAGTGGTTTCTTATAGAAATGACAGCAAAAGCAAAATGATAAAAACACAGCTGGTTTACTCTATATACACTGCAAAAATTTAACTTAATAAAACTGCCTTACATTTTTAAGTTAAATCAAGTCACTTGAATTTAAATGATATTAAACTGACATAAGCTGCATGTCTTATAACTTGTAGAATTAAGTTGAAACTGGTTAAAATATTTTGATGTGTTATAATAATGAGTATAATGATACAATTCTTAAAAAAATGGTAATGCACCTTAATGTGAACATTAAGTATATAATTCAGAATATGGTATAAGGGCCAAAAACAGACTTTACCTGATATTTGTATTAATATGTCTATATACAATATTCTTTTGCTCAATAAAATAAAATATGAATCTATAAAAATAAAATTGTTGACAAAATTTTCAATATTATTATGTGCACTCAAACCCGACTCATCTAGTCAGTACTGATCCAGATCTGTCCAATTAATAATAACATCTCATTATTTCTCAGCATCAAAGACAACTTTGTGTAATCCAGGGGCTATGTTGCCATTTCCTTATCGCAGGAACATAGAGTCACAGCACAGACAATGAGAAATCCAGGAAAGAATTACAAGACTTACAAACATATCACACGCCGCAGCCCACAGCAGACCTCTGGAAAATGAGATTTATCCAGCTGGTGATAAGGGAGATGCTTAAAGAAAATTAAAAGATGGAAAGAAGGACAAAATGTGCTGACTCACAGGTACGAGACAGCGGAGGGCTGCGGCTCCATGCGTCACCTTCTGAAGGACAAAGTTATATTTCCCATGATGCACCAGCCAACATCATGTATGGAACAAGAGTACTTAAACAGGTCTTCGATGATTTAATTGCTATTCAATGCCTTTCATGATTTGGTAATTTGCTTACATATGTTTACAATGCAGAGAACGGTCAATGTCCTGACATTGTATACACAACAAGAAGATGCCAAACAATACTGCAGGGTCAGCCAAGAAAGCAGGTTCAAACCTGCTTTAAATAGTCAAGTAAAAAGAAAGACAGCAGAGTGAAACAGCAATCCAAAGGTTGTGACAGAGGATGTACAAGATATGAGCTAAGTAAGAAGGAAGAAAGTACTAAAGCCACTATTAAGTGTGAATTTATAGGCACCAAACTTCATTAACAACCATTTTGTTGCAAAGTTTGAAAGGAAATATCTGTCAGGGCTGATAGTTTAAAATACTTTTTTCTGAATAATATCCAGGCTGTATATTGATAACTGCTAGGCTGTCGGTAAGGGTTTCTGAATGGTGGCTAGGATGTTTCTATTCGGTTGCCAAGAGGTTTCAAGTGGTTGCTAGGACGATGACGCCACTAAGAGGATCTTAGGGGTAGATAGATCCCCAGGGGAAATTCATACTGGCAAAAGGTATATCCAAAATATTCTGCATTGAATGCACTGAATGGGCTATCACTTTGAATTAAATAAATGCAGAATGTCTTTAAATGTCAAATCTTTAACTTCATTGTGAATGGCTCTCATGTTCATCATCGACTTTTCAACTCACATAATTACCATGACAACAAAGTGCCCAAATGTCCCCTAATCAACAACATTTGTTCAGGACTTCACACTTCACAAATCTGCCCAAAAGTCTGGAATGAGCTTTGAAGAGTAAAGAGTGGTGCAAAACAGAGAATAAATAGCAGAAAAGCTGATAAGGAAAGCCTGAGGAAAGTCGTCACCAACCCTGCTCCTTGAGATCGACAGTCCTTAAGATTTCAGCTCTAACCCCAATCAAACACACCTAAAGTATCTAATCAAGGTGTTCAGGTTTGACAGGTGTGCTGAAGCAGGGTTGGAGCTACAGTCTGCAGGACAGTCGATCTCCAGAAGCAGGGTTGGTGACCACTGCCATAGAGGAACCTTTTTTGTCTGGTTCCATAAAGAACCTTTAACATCCAAAGAACCTTTCTGGCTCAAGATTATTTAACTGAAATTCTGTTCCTTAGACAAAGATACTGTATATAGGATACATATAGAAGACTTCTTCAGAAGGAGGCCTGTTATGATGAGAAATGTCTCTCATTTGTAAGTCGCGTTGGGTAAAACTTTCTGCTAAATGAATAAATGTACTGTAAATGTAAATTCAGATTTAAGCTCCAGCCCTCATCAAAAACATTAGCCGGTCCTTTTCAGGTAATCCTGAACACCAAGTTTAGCTGGTACGGGTGTGTTTGGTTATGGTTGTAGCTAAACTTTGCAGGACGTGGCACTCAAATAGTAGGATTGGACAACCTTGCTTATAGAAATACACTGCACGCGTCATACAGATTACTTAACTGACTCTTTCAGAAAGTTGTTGGTCCGGTTTAGACCTTGACAGCCCATGGGCACTATAAACATTATTACTGCTTTATGCAAACAATGTCTAACTTTTGCATTGCAGTAATTGTGAGAACTGTACTAAGCGAACTATACTTTTAAAACGCATAATCCTAGAACACTTGAGATGGATTTAAAACATTGTATCCTCTTGGTCACAGCGAGCTCAAGGTGTGCTTGAAGATGGAGATATCTGATCTGTCACCTAGCTTCTGAAATGAGTCTTCCATCATCAGCCATCTGCCTATGATTGTGCTTGGCAGACAGACTTGATCCTGGAAAGTCTTTCCTTCTCCACATTCAATCAGATAAGCTGACTCTGTGTTCCCTTTCATCACATCCCACAACAGAGTTCTTTGTTGGGGTTTTATTTGCATTGGCAGGCCCCTCTCACACAAGGGCAAATGAAACGGATGTATTTGTCAATCCAGAGTGATGGAATACCATAACATAATACAACCCCACTGTGCGTTTCCACAAAACGTCGCATGTGATTTTAAGCCAGTAATTATAACATTTTGTAGCATTGTTTTTGTTCATAGGTCCATACAGGTATACTGTATAATGTTAGTTAAGGTTTTTTGCACCAACAATAATTAAGCTTTACATTTCATCCCCATCTAAATAATCTTAAAATAAGAAGTTTTTTGTAAGGATACATTTAAAACTTTGAATTCTGAATAGCAATTGAAATCATACTCTGTGTGAACTGTGGCGACATATGGTCTAACTTCTTCCACTTTAATGTTAGCTTGACAAAGCCATACCTTAAATAAACATATTAAAAACTTGAGCTATGTAGGTAATAAATCACAGACAGACAAACACTATAGGTGGTTGCAGATGATCTGAGTAATAAAATGTTCTGGATGGTTAGGGGTTTCTAAATGGTTGCTAGGCATTGCTAGGTGGTTGCTAAGGTTTTCTAGTGGAATGCTTAAATGCTACCAGGTGGTTGCTAAGGCGTTCTGGTTGGATGCTGGAATGTTACCAGGTGGTTGCTAAGGTGTTCTGGTTGGATGCTGAAATGTTACTAGGTGGTAGCTAATGTGTTCTGGTCGGATGCTGGAATGTTACTAAGTGGTTGCCAAGCTGTTCTGGCTCGTGGCTGGAATGTTAATAGGTGGTTGCTAAGGTGTTCTGGTTGGATGCTGGAATGATACAAGGCGGTTGCTAAGGTGTTCTGGCTGGATGCTCGAATGTTTCTAGGTGGTTGCTTAGGTGTTCTGGCTCGTAGCTGGAATGTTACCAGGTTCTTGCTGGATGTTGGGATGTCTATGTGGTGTCTAAAAAGTAGTTTGTGCATGGTTTGTTGGATGCAGCATTACATTTACACATTTACTTACATTGAACGTAAGGTGTGTGAACATTGTGCAAAATCTTCTACAGGAACACTAGTTACAAAAGATTGTTACATTATTGCTCTTTGAAGACCCCTAATCCATGGATGAGCATAATAGTTTGTTGGCTAACCGTCTTAAGTGATCTAGGTAGGAAGCTTTGCACTTAAAGTATGCCTACATATTGCATTCAACTCTATTAAGTGTTAAGCAAATGGAAAATATGGGTTTTTAAAGTAGGTCCCCTTGAAACTAGGAAATGTGGATAATTGCTGTTGGTCAACATTACGGTAATTCACCTCTCAACACTGCTGCCTTACATTAGACATAATCAATACTTGGAAATCTCTAAACCTCACGTGTGGGAGGCACAATCTGTTCTATTGGCTTTCACACATAGAGATCAATTGGAATTCTGCATAACACACTGTCATTGCACAGAGACTGTGATACAAAACCCAGCTGCCTACATAGGCGTCATGCCAAAAGAAATGGAACCTCATTTGACTGGTTTCAACATATATAAATAGCATCATTAAAAAGTGGTCATTTAAACATACTTTGGTGTGTTAGTGATCAATAGTGGAATACTTATATAGGTAAAACAACAAATAGGTACAATAATTATTCATTTTAATTAATATTTTTAAAAAGAACTATTTTTAGCAAAAGGCCTACTGTTCTCACACTTAGGCCACTAGGTCTTGGTGTCAGTAGGCTATATCTCTCTCGCTTTCTGTATTATGTTCATATTGGCCTCCAATGAAAACAAACACATTGAAAACATTCCACAGCCTGAGCTCCAATCACAAAGACACGCAGCTCTCATTTTCAGCTCATTTCACTGAACATAAACTTCCACCAAACTCCCTGTGGACACAGAATCCTTTACCTCCATTAACCTGCATTATAGGGCAGCATGAATTCGGCCACAGATTTGGAAAGGACTCACATAATGACTGATTCAGTGTATTCACAGCCTTTAGTGACAGCACGTGTACCAGTGCATTTAGAGGGCAAACAGCATCCGTGAGGACTAATGTCTGTGGTGCATTTTCAAAAGAATAGAAATTCAATAAGCATATGGAACCTGCAGCATTACCACAGGTGCTCAGAGTCCTGAGCACCTGTGGTAATGCTGAGTCCTCAGAGTCAAACGCGTTTCATTTGAGTTGCAAATAGGTGTCCCACGTATTTCACACAAACTTATATTTATAAGTTACTTCATAGACATTTGACAGACACACATAGGGTGATTTCTACTTAAAATGCTGAAAAAATGTACTAAAGTTCAAGTAGACCCAAAGCATTATTTATAAATTAATGCAGCCATAAAAATATATATAAAATATTTTGCAGATGTTCAAGTTTTCGCAGCAACAACCATTCAAAAGGTATTCATAATGATCCCACAGAATGACTATTATTGGTTCCCCAAACAACCACCTAAGAACCATTTCTTTCTAACGTTTCCACTAAAAATTCTGAAACAAAGTTTATTTATGAATTTATGGAAATGTACAGCCCAAAATGCTTCTATAGTATCAAAAAAGTTCATAAATCACCTCTCTTAAATCACATTACATTTCTGTTGAATACATTTAAATGTCTGAGATTTTAAAAAAAGAGTAATAGCATCATTATGTTTTAGTAAACATTGAAAAAAGGTCCCACAGACACCATGCAAGGGTTAAACATAAGGGTTCTGTATAATCTTAAAATGCATAGTAACGTTTTACAGTTAATATTTGTTCTTTACCTGTATTCACTGGAATATGCATTAATTATGGGAGTACAATACAAAAAGAAGGGTTTGTCTCTGCCTTCTTTCATCATATTATGACCAACCTTTGAAATGACTCTTTAACTATATTTCAACTGCTTCCCTGCCTACTTACTTCCATTGGCGTGACTTCCACTTCTGTTTTGAAAAACACCCACTTTTCACAATGACTATATAGATATAATCACATCCCTCTCTACATTTAATTCTCTTTGAATATCCTGTTTTATTTGGAAATCACAATTTTAAGTAAATAAATTGGTTGCAGATGTGAGGCGCTAATTACAACGTGACACTTTCAAATGAATAATACAGTTGTGGACACACTATTTGAAATAGCAACAGCAGATATTTTGGTGTAACTTGTGCCGCAAGAAATTAGTTCCATTAGATGTGTTTTTACATACTTTCTGTTTCTGTTGAACTATTGTATAAAATAAATATCACACTCGCAATTGTGCCATTATGGCTATGTATACGCACACTTTGTTAACTTGGAGTATTTGGGACAAAATCATTTAGATACAGTATATCCCATTAAAAAAACTTACTCACATCATATTGCTTTAATGGGTAGAAATAAATTATTTAGTTATCATTCTAGGAGACATAAAAGTTCTCCCAAAATTCCCCAACACATTCACACTGTGTCATGGAGGCAGACGCAGTTTCTGTAGGGACACAGCAGTGAGCCGTCGCTCTGACACTCTGATAAGAGAGAGACGGTGCTGTCACTCAAGCTTCTGCTGTCAGACTGTCTTCTGCATTCAAGAGTCTCTCACTCTCTCTCTCTCTCTCTCTATGGGCCATTTTGAGTTTATGAATCTGTTCTTTCCCAGCATAGACTGTAAATATGTTATGAAAGGCGTGATGATTCACCAAAGAGCATTGAAAAACAACCAAATGAAATAACAGGCCTTTTCTGACTGAATTTATTGGGAAGGTTTTAACATACATTGCATATACATACAAAATCGGTGGCATCGCTATAGGAACTTTTTAGGTGGGCTTTAACCTCCAATTATTTCAGGCTTAGCCCCCTTAAAAATTGTGAGTAACTATGTAATCTGTACAGGAATTCGAGAACGCTTTATAGTCCACTTTAAAACTCTTATTATGAAATCGTTGGCAGGCTGCGTTATCTAGCACATTATTCAATCCACAGTGGCAAAGAGTGCAGTGAACGTCATAAGCAGAGTACAAGGCGTGTGCATTGACATGACATCTGCATCTTTGCAATTCATTGTTATAAATGCAACTTACATAATATGATGCGGGAGCGATAAAAGTCCCTTTCCCATCCACTGTAAAACATTTTGCCTGCGTTCACCCCTCGTCACACCGTTAGCTAGTTGTATACCTCCAGCAAAATGAAAGCACTTCACACCAATGAGGGCTGGCATATTTTAGAAAAAGATTATGATGAAATTGTAGCGCACAGAAATGAGTCTTTCATGTTGAAGTCCTGTTTTATTTTTCTTCACCTAGCTATAGAGAGCTGACGGTAGATTTGAGGGCCCCGGAAAGACGACGGGCAGATAGAGTTAGTTCAGACCGGTGCAACTGGGTTATTCATTGTCCTGAGTAACGATCACAAAAGTGTACCTATTAGCTATTTGTCGTTTTTCAGACGTTTCAGTACTTTCATTATTCCTTTAAAATATACAGTGGATGTAATAGATGAACACGCAGTCATGCACATGAGTGAAAGGGGCTCGTTCTTATCAGAATGAATGTGTGGGAAACATCAAGTTATTTCTTCTACTAAATAAGGACTCAGCAGATTGTGACATTTATTATATGAATTTGTGGCTTTTGTTGTCACTTTGAATTATAAATGTTGCAGATGGATCGATTAATGTGATATTTTAAAAACAATAACTTGTTTATTCTGCTTATTTTATGTATGTGGTGCTTAGAGAGTGGCTATTTATACAGTATATATCCTCATTGGAGGCTGAGTTAATATTGAAAACCTAGAATCTCGCCTGTTTAACACACTTATGTTAATGTATATCCAACCAAGAAAGAACAATAGATAGATGTCCTCAAGACCGGACTACTAATTAACTGCTTTGAGCCAAAAGTCATATGTTGCAATTCCTAAGGAATTTTGGAAGAAATATTTGTGTCCCTAGACAACAAACCAGTCTTAAGTAGCACAGGAACATTTTTAGTTATTTCCAAAAATACAAGGTTAGGGTAAACAGATTATTCTTTTATGCAAAAAATCATTAGGATATTTAGTAAATATCATGTTCCATGAAGATATTTTATACATTTCCTACTGTATATATATATATATATATTTGTTTTAATGGATGGCTTGCTGCAGTGCTTCAGATAAACAACTTTGAAGGCGGTTTTCTCAATATTTAGCTTTTTATTCAGCTTTGTAAACAGTTGTTGTTCCGAAACCATATATCAATAGAAAGCTTATTTCTTCAGCATTCAGATGATGTAAAAATCTAAATTTCGAAAAATAGACCCTTAAGACTGGTTTTGTCGTCCAGGATTACATTTGAGACAAAGTTGATACATAGACAACGACAACAGTGTAGCTCAATTGGCAGATCATCGTCCAAGCAAAGGTCATGGGTTCAAACCCCAGAGAACATACATAGCCTACAGTACTGATTAAAAAAGTATGCATTGAATTCACTGCAAGCTCGCACATTAGCTGCATTGGATAAAAGCCTCTCACAAATGTGTGAATATGCTTAACCAAGAACTTAGCTCTCTTGAAATATGGAGGAGCAACCACTGAGCAACAACAGTTTCCTCTGGAAAGGCCTCAGCTCTTTGATTTCAAGGAAAGCGCTAGTATGCATACATAATCAAAACAGCCTTGTGTGATTGAATACTCCCAATTCCTTGAAACAATATGCCTTCTGATTTGAACGAGTGGCTAAATAACATCTGAAGCAATATCTTTTGTTCACAGTGCAAACACAAAACACTTCAATAATCACAGCGCGGGCTGATTTTCAAATTAAGCACTTTGAAGCTGCAGTCGTACATCTGCCAAGAACAAACAAAGAAAATCAGCATCCACCCACCCACCACTATCACTTATATATATTCAAAGTTAAATAAATACATTTGTACAGAGGGAATACCAGTGTTTTAAAGGCAGCATTAAAGAGTGAAACAGTTCGATAAAATCGTTGGTACAGGAAATGCAATTTGAGAGCCGATTCGTTGTCAGGATGGACAGAATGTGTTTGTCCTCTGCTTGTGTGTGTAGTTAAAAGAAAATCTTTCGTTATAAAACAAAATGCAACAATGATGTGGGGGTTACACCAGAATGTTGAAGAAATACCAACACAGTGCTGCATCACGAACCCAATGATCCAGCTAACATGATGGAAAAGTCCTTCCCACGTAATGTATATGCAGAAGGCTTGGCAAGTAAATTCAAGTTCAGCTTAAGAAAGACAAAAAAATTAAATGTGCCTTCTTATAAGAAATACTGTAGAACTATTTGGAAAAACACAATCAACTGTTGTGTTGCAACAATCACCGTGTAACTGGCACAGGCATTCTTGGCATGCCAGTTATTTTACTGTTACATTAAAGTAGAGAGCAGAGGTTGTGCCTTCTTAACACAAGAATGTGTTTACACAGTGTTGATGACAGAGTCACGGTCTTTCCTCGCTACAGTCCTTGCATTTGGGTGAATTATACTGTAACAAGAACTAAATAAACCTCCTAAGTTTGTTAACTACCTAAATAATGACTGTACACTCCCAACGGCTTAAATTCTTTTCTGCCAAGCTTGTTTTGCAGTGCTGTGGTCTACATGACGCCTGACTGAACTTGCAGCCCCTTTGGGTGTTTGTAACTGTTCGTGAGGGAGATGTCACATGCAGCGCAATAGCGTAAACACTCAAATTGGTTTCCATGTATCTTGGTCACTCCAAGGCTGTAAAATCTGCTGGATACATTGCGTAGGCACTCGAAATACATTTCTGACAGTCAAGCAAGGGCAGAAACACACACATCAACTGTATGCAAATTTTATAATAAGGCTCGGGATTGAATAATGATATTTGGACTGGCAGTCAAACTGAGGGGGAAGATGAAAAAATGAATCAATCCAAAGCTCTCATAAGAGACAGCATGAAATGACTTACATAACTAGTAGTGAAAGGCATATTTTATTGGCCAGGCTGATAAATCAACCCATACTGGCCATTTGAAGAGAAATCCACTAAGCTAGCAACAAGAAAATGCATTTAGTTCCCAAAGCCTCTTTATTCTTACCAAGAATAATGCATATCATTTTAAATAAATAAATAATGTGTATAAGAAAATAAATGTTCTTTTTTTTTAATGTTACATGTTCCACCTCACACACTAGAGAGAGTAGACCCAAGAGGTGCAAGCAACACCAAGGTTGTGGGTTTGATTCCACAGAAGCTTGCATGCTGACAAAATACAAGTAAATACATTATACAGTAAATAGCATCTTCCATTTCAAAATACAAGCATGTAAAAGTGCAGTTTTGTTGACATCTCAAACGATTTACAAACCTTTATTGGTAAATCGCCAGTATCTAAAGTAACTATAGTTTCACCCTCTTGCTGGTGCTATAGAGACAATTTAACCCAATAGGAAAATTTGAAAGGACCGTAAGCACATTTAACACAATGGAAAGCATCAACACAAAACTATAGAAGGTGCTTCTAAACCTTGCAACTGCTATCATTTCTTGTGCAAATCGTTTGATAGATGAATGCTCATACATTTCAAACAAAGAGTAAAAGCCCAGTGCGATTCTGACACCAACATGTTTTCTTTAGTATAATACAATCCCCTGAGAAACACCACAGATAAGCGCAATCTGATTCATCTTCATTCATCTCAACGCTGAGATATTCGTTCAACATACCACTAGCTGTAGATTAGACTGTAGCATGTGTGATCTGAATGCATAACAGCTTTAAAAGCGTGTATGGCTAAAGTATATGTGGTAAATTATAGATACTGCAAACGCGGGATGCCGTTCTATTCAAAATAAATGTTTTATATACAGCATAGATGACAAACATGTTAAAGCATATAAACGTGTTAGCACATCGATGCTTATAATGCTTTAAAATGCAAGAACATTTTGATCTAACTGGCAGGTGCCTTAGCCTACTGTACGCGTCATGTGCGCATATGTAGTGACATATCACATTAAAACCTGTCACTGTTGCCCTGACAGTCTATTCACTAAACAGTATATGTAACAATACATATAAAAATAAATCAGTAAAATGGAATGACAAGTGCGATCGCCTTCTTCTGTCATGACAGCCGCACACTGGATGTCCTGACTGTGACTGCAAGCTTCCGAGTAAAGGAATATGGTCATATATTGCTTTAGTACTAAGTCTCTTTTAATCCACGTTCTCTAACTATTTATGTGCATGTGATCGTCTGTATTGTCCACTTGTTTAAAAGGCTGTAGCGGTTGATGCATTCATTTCGGATATACCGTGCGCGCACTTAAACTGAAAGCAGGCAGTGTTGCGCATGACTATGCAAAGTGTTCGCATGCGATCAGATGAGTATTGCAATGACCGCAACCAAATCCACCCGTATTCATCTTTGACATAACAATACTAACGTCATATCTGATATGTCTTCTGTACAGTAAAACATAATAAAGCGATCATTTACAAAACGCATGCCAGTTTCGATCAAATAAACGCAGTTCAACATCGCGATATAAGGCGGATTCAATCACTTACCTGAGCTGTCAAGCGCTCGTCCAGGTGTGGATCATGGAGGTTTGGTGGTTAACGGAGCGCACTGGTGTCGATCCGGTCCCGCCCAGATCCCGTCGACTGTTTCTCGGTGAAGCACCGATCGTACGGGAGAGCTAGAGTGACTGAGAGCAACAGAGCTCGGGTGAAGGGTGGGACATCACTGGGAGGGATGTAGAGAGAGACAGAGCTGTTCAGCTCTTGTATGGATGAGTTCTCTGGGCATGTAAGTCGCTTTTGACAGTGGCTGTTCTTCCTGAAAACCTTCATGTTATTGATTACAATCTGGCCCTCTTGAGCAAGAAAGTTACCTTAGCTCCAATTACAGAACATAATGAATCGTGTGAAACATTTTTGGAAATTGTGCCACATGGCAATTGTACCACAACGGAAATGATCAACATCTGGTTTGTCAATAAATGTATTATGTTCATCTCACACATAAGGCTTTTCAGGCATCAGCTTCTAAGGAATTCAACAGTATAGCCACCTGCAGGACTCCAACAGTTACAACTACAGGACAACTGAAATCTAAAATGGTCTTTAACAAGCCATGTGAAAGCCAATATTTTACAAACCATTTGTCTTTATTTTATGAAAATGAGAGTAAATGGATCACATCATTTTTATTTTGCACTAGGACTACAGTATGATTAAAAAATTACCAGAGTTTTTTTTTCCATTCATGCTTATAAATGGTTAAGGACAACAGGTACAGGACCTAAAAGACAACGTGATCAATCACCACACGACTTCATATTTATATTCATAAAAGAGTTTCAAGTCATCCTTACTTCCCTAACTGTGTAAAGCATCTATTTATTCTTCAGCAAAAGGATCTACACTGAAATCTGTGAATGCGCTGAAGTTGCTGCCAGGCACAAATATATCACAGAGAAGATAAAACGCAGCTCTCTCTGGATTAAGTTGCATACACAGAAGAAAGACCCTACAGGAGTCAGGTAAAAACTTAGAATATATTTAATAACAACTGCAAACAAACAAGTCCCATTAGCTTAACTCAATTACTTCTTTAGTTTGTCTCTATCTAGTATTTCTCCATAAAGACAGTTTGTTGTGATAAAAGAAAACGCTCTCAGCATACAGTACGAGCATCGAGAAGATAAGATGTTTCAGGATCAGGAAATCAAATATTTCAAAAGAGTTTTGAAAATAACTTATACAAAATAAAGAGTGACAAAAACAATGACAAGACACAGTCAGCTCAAACAGACCTTAAATGTAACTTTTGAATTATAATTTACAAAACTACAATAAAACAACACTTTATGCATTTGGTAAGTGAAACATTATATGGCAGAAGGGAGGCAACTGTTTGAGGGAAAGGAGTTGAAAAGTTACATGAGTAACAACATTTCCCCCCAGCCGGCCACCGAGGACTAATCGCTCCAAACTATGTCCAGCTAGCAAACATACCCAACCAAATCTAAATCTCAATCATTCATTCTAAACTGCTTTTAAAAGAGGGTAAATGAAAATGCAGTTTAACACAACCAAATAGATTCGTCTGGCAGAGGCCTGATAATGCCGACGGTCCGTAAGAGTGCTGATGCAGGACAAATTCTGATTAAATGCACTTCTTACTGCAGTCCATCACAGATTTCACATTGCTGCCTCTCACTGTGTCCTGATAGCTGTCAATGCCAAGACGCTCCAACCTGAGGTGGATAGATAATCAATGTTCTATCCATCAGAGGACTTCAAAACCAATCAGGTGTGTCAGCCTTCAAAATTCTTAGTATATATCTAGCCACAGTATGTTTTCCTCAGCTGGTAGATCATAGTGCTGTCAACCTCAAGGTCATGGCTATTATAATCAACGCTACCATTTCTTCATATCCCCGGCAGAGCCCCTGCCAACACAATAAGAAAAAACACCCATAAGAAAGAAAAACATCTCTTTAATAAATCAATGATTTTCTGAGACACCCATGAGATTAAAAAGTGAAAATCAATGTCACAAAATGAGCTCAGATTTGCCAAGTGTGCAATCAAAAGTCAATATTATTGAAGATCTAAATATGAGCTTAAGCACTGAGCAAAAACATTTTCCTCGGGCGAGACCCACAAAGTGTATTCTTTTCATTTACACAAGTGCTGCTCACCAGTATTGGAAAACTGTTCTGATATTGTCAAATTGCATTTGCCTTTGCCGGAGTTTGTTTGGCAGCCAACTGCTGATAAGGACAGCCAGATCCCATCACCTATTCTGACATAAACCGGCTCTAAAGAGACATGCAGCATCCTGTATCTTCCCTGTCATCTCTTCCTGTCTGTCATCAGCCTTTCTTTGGTGGAATGAAACTATTTTCCTTCCTTCTTTCTGTGAGATCTTTGTCTGTCTTTCACCTTGTTAAGGGCAACCGCCAAATATTATATTAGCTTCCATATATAGACCACCCAAAATGTTTAATGTGGGTAATGAAGTGCAGTAAGGATAAAATGTGCTGAGGTCATAGCAGGGTTATGTGTTGAGCGAGGATTGTTTGCATGAGGAGACACACCCTGTCTCAGGCTGCCACTCACGCGTGACCCAGCAGTCGAATGTTTGTTCCACACGATGGCCGCAGCTGCACAGGAAGCTGACCCGTGCATCCTGAACCCAGACATTCACCGCCACAATCGCCTAACGCCATCTGAGTGCAAATAATATTCTGCAGAACTGACATACAATATACACTCTTCAAAATTAAGGTGCTTTAAAAAGGTTCTTTGATACCATAGATAGAAGAGCATTTTTGTCTAAATGGTTCCATGCAGAAACCTTTAAAATCTGAAGAACCTTTCTGCTTCACAAAAGTGTAAAAAAAGGTTCTTCAGATAATAAAATGGAAAGAAGGAAATGGTTCTTTAAAGAACCTTTGACTGAATGGTTCTTTGTGGACACAAAGATGATTCTTCTAGAGCATCGCTGTGAAGAATCTTTTCAGCACCTTTATTTTTAAGAGTGTAGTCAACTTTTTTATAGTCTTTCCTTCAAATGTGTATTAACAGTGATATATTAAAAGTATTCTAATTTTTCTTGCAGTCATTTTTAACGAAACAAGTGCATTTGATGAACTACACATGATGTTTCCTATACATTTTTTCATGTATTCATGTATTCATTTCATGTATAGATTTTGTATATGTTACACCCTATAAACAAAGTGACATGAAAACTGGCTCATTACATCATACGGACTAAAATGTACAATTGTTGAATCCTACAATAAAATCAGAAACTTGTATGAATATGGGGAAGAGGATATGATGTCAGAGGTATTCATGTAAATATTTAAAAAAAAGATTTTCTCTTGTTCAAATACTTTGGCTATATGAATACACGGGTCACAGTTCACCAAACTCGAACTTGTGCAATGCATTCAATCCTGTTTCCTTGAGTTTGAAGAGAAGTTAATGCAACACAAAAACACAAAGCTACTGTATGAAGTATTACATTGTATAACAGAATGCATTTACATTCACACATTTGGCTGGCGTTTTTCCAAAGAGATTACAGTGCATTCAAGCTATACACATCATCCATGTGGGTTGCCTGGGACTACATGTGCTTCTACGGCTCTAATCAGAAAAGTTGATCAAGATCATGTGTCATCTCTGGATGTGTAAAATAAAAGCACACGCTAGGCCGGTTGTGTGAGGAGAGAACATGGCTGCACTCAACTGTAATCAAAGCAGTTAGTCAAGTCTCTCTCTCACACACACTCTGAGAGCCACTTCATACCAGGTCAAGCTCTTTAAAAGACTTCATAGGATTTTATTAGTGTGAGTATGTGCTTAAAAGTCAGAGTTGTACTTTTAACGTTTCGCTCAATTTCATGTTTATCACCAGAGAACACAGAATACTGCATATCAAACAGGAAAACGTTTGTTTCGCCAGATCCAGTTGAATTTTACGAATGCAGAATTCTAACATTACTCTGAGGAAGCAGAATTCTTTGTGCTTTAATGTTTGCAACAATATGCATGTGAATTATTGAAATCTGATTCATACATTTTAGCAACCTACAAACTCCGTTCACACCAGTAACTGTTACTGTAGGCGTAGGTGTGGAGTTGGAGGTTGAGGTTCGTACCTGCCTTTTTCTGCAGTAAAGATCAATCTAATAATTTTGTTATAGTACATTCTAATTATGTCAATTTATTTACAGTCATGATATTAAAAACACGACTCTTTTTAGAAAAGTTCTTTATTCTGGAGATCAGTACGAAGTCTAACATCTACTCCTGTGGTCTATGACAGAGAGAAAATGAGAAGGGTTTGAAATAGTTTCAGTTTTTGATGAACCGCTGGTCATTCAATACCATTCATACACTAGCGAAGCATGAAAGCGTGCGGTCTTGGTCATTTTGGCACTTTCAGTCCAATATTTCTGTCATTTACCTCTCTGTTCTCTTTAGCCTGAAATGCGAGCGCTGGATTTTATTCGTGGGGACTATTTCTGATCTGGCAGGGCGCGATCATTGACCAGTGCCCAGCTTTACAGACCGGCATTCAACAACAGTCCCATTGCTCTCTTTATTTCTCTGATACACAGCATCATTGATCGTGGATCATTAGAGCAGACAGGTGCACGTGTATGCACAGGGTTCCTAAATAACTGTAGTGGATTACTTTATAGTAGCTCATCTATAAATGAAAATCAAAAACTACATTTACTGGACACGCCAATTGTGGTTTAAGGTTTCTGCTCTGTCAGACTGTTCGATATTCACTGGCTGTTAGAAAAAAGCAACACTGATTGAAATAATGCTTTCAGCTTGATAGAAATGTTGACGTTGGATAAATGTCTCACTACTACCATCTGCTGGTGTGTCAGTCTGTTATCTCATTTGAACAGGTTTCGTAATTTACAGAAGTAATTACGTAATCATAGACGTTTAAAAATATGCTCGGGTCAATATCAGACTCTCAATCTTATTAATTTTAAGCCTTTGGTATTTTTAGACTATGGCAAGAATATTAACAAGATGCAATTTTAGTTATATAGAGATATGATAGCCATTGCTCACTGAGTGTTAGCTTAGATTTATGTTATTTTTATTTATATTATACAGTATTTACTTTATGAAACATGTTCTGTACTTTATAAAGGGTGAGTTTTAGATCATATTTCAGATTCAGACATAATTAAATATTCTTCCATTTGTTGGTTTAAGGAAAATTACTCAATTTCCTAAGTAGTGTGCATGATCTTGAAACCTATAAATGGATCAACCGATAATACGACGTTTCCTAGAAAAATCTTAGTGAGATTAAACAATTGTAAGAAGAAAAACATTTTAGTTGTTGCACAGCAACTGGCTGTAGTGAAATTACTTTAAAAAAATCAACTAAATGTGATATTGTGATTTAGGGACACTAAACAATATCATATTTAAATATTAAAAAGTATTTACACATTATGTCATAAAAAGTATCTCTTTACAGCCATCTGCTGGTGAAGAAAGTGCCTTGCATGTAACTCATGTGCTTCATATACACTCAGTTATTTCAACCCATAGTTGGGTCAAAGTGGACATACTGTACCTAACTGTTGGGTTGAGTTAACCCAGAGAATGTTTATATTTGACTCAACAATCGGTTCAAACAACCCAGCATAGGGATTATAATTAACAACCCAAGAGATGGGTTTGTCCATTTTCAACGCTTTTGAAATATCCCAACGTTTTTTGTGTGTACAAAGCCATTTCGGTCAACTCTGTATCCACCATCCAAGTTAAACTTTCTGAAGTGAAGAACTTTGCTTATTTTTCATCAACCAACTTTCAATGACTTCATTGTTGATAGACACATGGTCTTTCATTATGGAAATTGAAAAAGCATGAATGCAAAATTAACACATCACTGTTTCAAAATGGTCATGTCAATACCTCTCTGTTTTATCAGATGCATGATGGGCAGATCACGCTGCAGTAAAGTAAATTTCAGAACAGCCCTTTCCTGCTTCTTTGAACCAGCGTCTCTCTTCCTCTTTCGATCAGTGCTGTTGCCAGCCAGAGAGCAGCTTTATGCATCCTAAGAGGAAGACACAGACTATACACAACTTCACAGCAGTCTGAGGTAAAATGCACAATCTCAACAACACACCTACATTACACTGGCTGCTCTGTTTTGTTTTCATGTGAAATGCGTTTTCTGATCTGAAAAGATCTTACCTGTTTGTGGTATTCTGCATTAATTACATTGCATTCATGTATAAATACTGTGCCCTTGCTTAGAGAAATGATGTAGTTGTTCATGGTTAGGCTATACATTTTCTGCCCTAAACTTGTGAAGTGTGTGAGCCTAACTATTGACTCATATTGTGACGTGTGATCTACAACACATCACTGCACAAAGAATGTCCTTGTTTTACAGAAATAATAATTACCACTTACAAAATGCAAAAAATAATAAAAACACATAATGAAACCTTTTGAGTTGTTCTACATAAGGAAATAAACAAACGTCACATGACATATTCCTCTAAACGGACTTCGCCCATCTGCATTCTTTTAATTCTCTTGTAGCCTTCCTGAATTCAACATAAAGTTCATAGTCATGTTTTTGTCTGACAGGAGCACAAACATCTCTTTCCAGGCATGGCTCCTATTTCCATGTTTTCAAGTTACATTTTTAAGGCTGAAGTAGTCATCAAGTGTTTCACATTCAAATATTACAGTATTTTATACAATATAACACTATTACAGTAGCATGCCTGTAGCTCAGTGCTAACAGCATTGCGTGAACAACACAAGGTTGTGGGTTTGATCCCAGGGGATTGATTAATTAAACTACAGTTCGTTTAACTTCTTTTTAACCAAGTGACTGTAAAACAACACTGTTAAAGCGTTTAGGGGGCAAATCCTTTTCAGATTGATTACCGGCATGATTACGCATTTAAATACTCAGAAAAAAGGCTATACATGTACTGTACACTACCAGTCAAAGGTTTGAACATATACGTATATATTTTTAATTTACATTTACATTTCTTAGTTTTCATGATTTGTAAAGTTAACATGAGAATTAAGAGTATATGGACAACCAGATAAAATAGAGGATTGTGAAGGCACATTCAACCAAAAGAGGAAGTGTATCTTCATTTGGGGAAAGTCTATCAATTGCATAATTCAATCAGTTAAAGTGGGTCAGGACTCAGGCGTAACAACAGACAATACAATGGATTCATTCTCAATAAATAACTGAAAAATGCTTTGAAAAAAATGTCTAGACATGAATGCCTTTGTGTATATATGTAAGGATATCATATTTAACTACATTCTCTTTAAGATCATCAGCCAACATGAAGATGTAACAACACAAAAACAACAGATTATTGATTGTTTTAAATGCAGTGTTAGCGAGAAAACATAGATTAGCGTATGATGTACTCAAGGCTGTTGAGTGTCACTCCCTTCAAAATAGGAACACTTGGCTCAGACTGAAGCAGATTACACAACACTTTTATCCTGACAGAAAAGAGGTCTTTACTTAAATTCATGTGCATCTCCCATAGGCTAGAGTGGAAATGAAGTTCATTTGCTGTCTTCTCTCTCTGTTGGCCCTGCTCCCGGTGACTACAGGTATCAACCCTGGAGTTGAAGTCAAACTTACTCAGAAAGGACTTGAGTATGGTAAGTGTGCTCTGCATAGTAAGAACAGCCTGCTGGCCGTTATCAGAAATGAAATCAAACCAGGGTGATGGATGGAGGGTGACACGAAGTGCAGAGGTCTGCCATCACTCTGAATAGGGTCTATTTTACAAAAATTCTGACGAATTTGCAATATATCTCTCCTAATGAATATAGTTGTTTCATTGGGGGAAAAGATCAAGACCCTTTCTTTTGACTTCAGGTCGACAGATGGGAATTGCCTCGATCCAGAAGAAGCTCAGCAGCATCAAACTGCCAGACATAAGTGGGACAGAACACGTGGATCCGATTGGAAAAGTCCAGTATAGTTTAACAGGGTAAGGTGAATGTGCCTTTCTAAATTCATACTCCTAAAAGTTGAAGTTCAACTTCTTCAGATGAGGTTTTGGCTCATTCTGTGGAATAAGTGTGTATTAGGAGTGTCACAATAGAGACAATAACTGTGCAGATAAAGCCAAGATTATCAATGTCACATTAATTCTACACAAAAGTGTGTAAAGTGGAAATCTGACATTGTATATAAGATTTTATTTTTAAAGCACTGTTCATTTCTGTAGGATTTTAAACATTACAATACACTAAAACTTTGAGAATGTAATCCTAAAATTTCTGCTGATGACCCATATTATTTACTTTTTATAACTTTTTCTTCAATTGCACATTTGTATGTAAAATATTTTTTTCCACCAATTATAAAATAAATTCTTCCACTTTCTTAACATCATCTTTTATGTGATGACACCATCTATAAAGAAAGAAAACGAAAAATTCATAAACAAATCAATGATTTTTCTTTCAACTCTTATACCAGCACAAGTATTATATCTTATATTAATCCTCCCTCTTTTATTCTTTACTATTTTGATATTTGTATTTGATAAGTAAGTCAAATACAAACATCAAAAAGTAAAAAGTAAAAAAAAGAGGGAGAGGAAAAAAGGGAGGATTAGTTTGAGGGAATTAAAAATAACATTCCTAAATTATTTATTCTTTATTAGGCTATTTATTCAGGTGCCCATTCATTTTCAAACAGTATCCTTTTGTTTTTCATTTCATATGCTCTCATATCCAAAAATCAATTTAAGAAACTAAATCTGACCAATCCTTCAAGACGGGTTCATGGCATCAAATTCTGTTATTGTTTTCAGAACCGTAGTTTTTAATGTTTTAAATAAATACAATTCCTCTTCATTTAAAGAATCCTGTATAGGTCCTAAACCCAGGACTATGTGAATTTAAAGCTCACTATACACATTTTTTCATTTGTAAAACAACAAAAACATTATTTTTAAGATTTATTTTCAATGATCGTTTTGTTCATTACACAGTAATGTCAACAGAGTTTACATTTGACCATAACATGACCCTACTAACATGTATACAATTTTAGTCATAAAAATAAAACAATATATTTCAGTATTATGTAATACGAATATCCATGAACTCTATACTTCAAAAATGATTGTCAAACTAAAAAAACAATATGATTTGCTTATATTTTTACTATTGACAGGATGCAGATTGTGAACCTGGGACTGCCAACATCAGCACTGGGTTTAGTTCCTGGAACTGGAGTTAGTCTCTCAATTGACAACGCCTTCATTAATATCCATGGCAACTGGAGAGTCAAATACCTCAGGATTATGTAAGTACAGTGTTTAAATTCATAAATAACGCTATTGACTTTATTTAATGTAGACCCTCATTCATGGATCCATTTTTGGATAAAGAACAAATGGAATAAGGCTTTTAAAATAAAGAATATCTCCATGACTACACAGAAAAGACAGTGGATCGTTTGATCTGGCTGTGAGCGCGCTGACCATTAGAACCACTATAGCAGTCACGAGTGATGAAACTGGCCGTCCAGCCATCACCATGACCAGCTGCACTGCAGACGTGGGGAGTGTCAAAGTCAAATTTCATGGCGGGGCCAGGTAACACTGAACAACCTGCATACTATCTGCATATTACTCTTATTATTATATTTCTACTTATTTATCATATTATGTCAATCTTCATAGTAAATGATAGCTTATAAATTAAAAGATTCCAAAATGAGTCATTCCAAATAATAGCTAGTAGAAGTATACCGTACAAAAAAAGGAAGGTTTCCAATGCTGACACCATGAAAAAGGAAGTTAATAGTGTCGGCTGCAGGCCATATCCTCCAATAAGTTAAAACAGAAAGTCCCCAAAAAAGAACCAATATTTTTCCCAGTTCTTAATGTGCTATTTTATTTATTCTAAAATGAGAATGTTTGATACAACAGATATAAAATACTTTAGGCTGAATATAGGTTCGCAAACCCTGATGTGTGAAAACATTAAAAATGTGTCTTATGGCTTAGTATACTGTGGGATTTAAAGTATGCTAAAATAGCTATAGTGTTGGACCATCTGTTGAATAGACGTGGTGTAGAAATGTCTGATACCCTTATAATAGATGGATAAGACTCATTCTTACATTCTTCACAAAATGATTATTTATTATTTAGAAAAAAGCCATCAATTCTTATCATAGCAAATCCCAAGAAATTGCAAACAATTGAGTTTTGTTAATGCAAGAATATATTTTTCCATTATTTCACAGCTGGTTATATAACCTCTTCAGCTCCTTCATTAATAAAGCTCTACGCAGTGCCCTGCAGAAACAGGTGAGAGGTTTAGACAATGTGACCGTCCACTGTTGAACAGGAACTGAAACCTGAAATGTAAGAAGAACAAAGTGTTTTAAAACAAACTCTCCGCTGTTTCAGATCTGCCCCCTGGTGGCTGAGTCCATTGCTGATGTTAACCCCTACCTGAAAACATTAAATGGTGCTTTAATACATTTTCTTTATTCATTCTTAATATTTAATACTTCTTAAGTGCAACCAAAAATAATGTTGAAAAAACTGACCCTTCAGTTGAAGCCAAAGTAGACAATTATGCTGAGATTGAATACTCTATGGTGGGCTCTCCTGTCATCTCCAATGCTTCTGTTGACATTGGTTTAAAGGTAATCTTAATCATTATCACACAAGTAACATGACAGTACTCATAACAAATCACATGACAAATTCCCAAAGAAAATATCACGTTTACAGCTGAATTCCATTGTTTTTCCACATGTGCAGGGTGAATTTTACAACATCGGACAACACAAAGAAACCCCCTTCTCCCCAGCACCTTTCTCACTGCCTTCCCAAAACACTAATATGCTCTACATTGGAGTATCTGCCTTCACCATCAACTCAGCAGGTTTTGTTTACCACAGTGCTGGTGCGCTCATCCTCAATGTCACTGATGACATGGTGAGTTTAATCCATCTCTTAATAGTCTTTAATACAATGTTTATACATTTCTATAACTCAAGAATGAATATAATAACCTCAAGCAAAATAATGAAAGACCAAACCAAAAAAACAGTTAAACTATTTTGAGGAAATCTAAACATGACCAAATGAACAAATGTATTCGTTCCTAAATAAACAGAAGTTTTTGCATTTTTTACAATTAAGGAAATAATAAAGGTATTTAAATACTACTATAGATCATTGCATCAAAAACAAAGCTTTCGGTGCAGTCATGACTGAATAAAGAAAGCACAAACTTTTTTCTTTTATTTCTTTTCCAGATTCCTTTGAGTTCTCCAATTCGTCTGAATACCAAGACATTTGGAACGTTCATCCCTCAGGTATGAAAATAAATAAAAGGTCATATCCAATCATTGCATTCAAAAGCTTGAAAATAACTAACTCAAATTTTCTTGTAGATTGCTAAAATGTATCCTGGTCTGATGATGAAGCTTCTGGTTAAGACAGTGAAACAGCCCTTCATAACTATTCAACCCAACAACGTGACTGTTCAGTCCAGCGGTTTAGTGACAGCATATGCCATTCAGCCCAACGGCACGCTGTCCCCACTGTTTGATCTCAATCTTGTGAGTCACTGAGAATCGACAGTTGTTTCATCTTTATGGAATATGCATTGAAGCCATAATTTTAGCCTTGCAAGTGCGCTGCTTTACCGACTGAGCGGAAACCATTACACATTCTTTACCAACAGGATGGCAGCATCAGTGCTAGTGTATATGTGACTGAGCTCAAACTAGCAGGATATTTGACCCTTAATACGTAAGTTGTAAAGTATTGATGCCTTATGGCGTATGTTGCGTGATGTATAAAGGCTACAATATTGAAGCAAACTGTTTCATTCTTTTAAATAGAATTGATATGAGCCTAGCAAAAAGCTATGTGGGACCATTTCAGGTAGGAAGAGATTAAGTATAAAAATTGTCTTAAAAAATTGAACTCGCAGTGTAATAACAGTTGTAATTAATAGGTCACATCTCTTGAGAATATCTTCACAATGGTCTTGAAAGTTGCTGTGATGCCCAAGGTTAATGGTAAGTTATTTGCTTATTTATTACAATTCAGTTTTTACAACACGAATATGATATGTTTTGATGAACTTGTGCACTCTCAGCACGTTTAAAAGAAGGTTATCCACTTCCCGCTATTGGAAAGATAGACCTTGTGGAGACGCAGTTTCAGGTTTTGAAAGTAAGCCCACATTTATGTGCAATGTGTGATATGTGATGTACAGTGTGTTGCAATGTCCTGTAAATCACATGTAACATTTTGATTAAAATCATTAGTGTGTTTTTTATTCAAAATGTATTTAAAATGTATTTTTCTGCACAGGACTATTTGTTGGTTGGAACAGATGTTCAGTTTACAGAATAGACCTCACCAGATGTGGTCAAGAGATTTATTAAGGAAAATGTTCGTCATTGAAGAAAAAATGTTTGATGATCTAAAATGTGCTTTCTTGAAAAATCAATAGCGCTTATTTAATTCCTGTTTGATCTTTATTTGATTGATCTGTTTATTTGACATCTACTTTGTAAATAAAGTTTTGAGGAATTTCTCCTTCAAAAACTGGATTTATTCTTTTTCTGTATATTATGAATGAATAAGGCCTATTAGGGCTCTCCAATGATGGATTTTTCTTCCCGTCTTTTTTCTTTTGAAAAACAACTTGCTCTGACTGCGCTCTTTTGCTTGGTTTGAATGCAACCTTCATACTCTGGATAAGTATCCAGAGGAATGCTAAAATATAATTAAGCTGAACAAGTGTACAGCTTTATTATTGTAACAAAGTTCCAAGTAAGAAAGAAGGATACGTCACACAAAGAAACAAAATGTGCAACAAACACACGAAAAACTCTACTCTGCGTTAATCGGCAAGTCTTTTACAATTAGAATTTACTTACAGGCTGCGAATCTGAAGCGCCAGACTGTCCTTGCGAAGTTGTACTGGTTGGAATTGCCCCACTCCTTAACAAAAGCTTTCGAGCACATCCGGCATTGATCTATCCCAGGGTCATGAAGCAATCATCTGTGTACACCCACCTTACTTGCGTATAGATTTGGGCGGTCTAAGTCAAATCATACCACAAAATGACGTACTTTCGTGGGGGTGTGGTAACACGAGGCGTTTCAGGCAGGTCTGGGTGAGCATTGGCTTTTAGATAGAATGCATCTTTTGTTCACACACTCTACATTTGGCAATGGTATGTGTCTAATACATCCATGGGCATTTTATAACACACCAAAGATACAGTGTTACAACCCTTCCTGGCTCGTTAATATACAAGGGATTTAAAGAAGGGTAATATGAGACCAGTGGTGTATTTTCACAATAAACATATGCAGAAGTGATGGAGACAAGACAACAACCAACAGGTAAGCTTATAAGAATGGGATTTTATTTCCACCATAGGCTAGTCGTTGAAACTTAGATAAACAACATAATGACAATGAGAAAAAGGATTGAAATATTGATACTGGATTTAAACAAAATAGAAGTTACACAAATGAGCTCCACCAAACATTACCGGAACTACGCAGAACAGAAAGAGGGCAGAAAATTGGTTTGTGCCAAAGTAAATAAACAAAACAACTTAATCTACCCAAACCCTCAAATCTAGCTAATCAAACAAAGAAAATAAATCACCAACGTTCAAGACGTCAATAATTCCGTCAATAATTCCGTTCAAGACGTCAATAATTCCGCCAATAATTCCTTTCAAGACGTCAATAATTCCTATGCTAAACCAGGTGCGTAGCCAGAACACCTTTTTAGAGGTGGCCAGGTAAGACCCTGTGATATTAATAGGGTGACCAAGAAAATCATTACAGACAGAAATTCTTTCGTTTCTACCTTTTACACTAATTCTTCATTACAGTTTGCTGGTCAAAAACATACAAAAAGAATGTAAAGTAAACAATTTATTTGCAATGCTTTCATAGGTCTTTTCCTGCTTACTCTTAAACGTGCTTGTTTATTGTTTGCCTAATTAAAAATTTGCCATACAAACAGATCAAATTACAAGAACATTAGCAAGGGGTTATGTGAAACAAAGTGTGTAAAACAAGAAACTGAAGTAATTTTCTGTTAACAACATCATGTACATTCTTTAATCAATTACATATATATTAAAGTGCTGTATATGCACTTTTTTAAATCAAGAAAAATCTAACACCTTAATTCTTTTCAAGATTACATGGAACTGAGTTATATAATCAAATTATATTATTGCATTTCTATAAAATATCAGCACACAGACAGTACACTGTCACAAAGCGGCTAGCAGCTTTTCAGTTATGGCGCTCACTGTTTGCGTCAGTGCCTCAGCACTGAAATGACATATTAACGCGAGAGTAATGTTCTCGCATTACTTTTAGTGTATACGTTAAATGATTAGCGCAGCACTCCGTAAACTACGACACATCTTAAAACTGCTACGTACAACAGAGGTGGCCAGATAGGTGGCAATCCATCATTTACGGGTAGTGATGGGTCCATTTTGAACGAATCTTAAATGTGACTCGGGAAGAACGAGTCGTCTTGGGAAGAGATTCTTTCAGTCGCGCAAGCACATCGCGCAACATGCTCCGGACGTTTAACAAATGCAATCAGAGCCGGAAAGAGAATTGATTAGTTCACCTCTCGAGTATTCGGTTTCGAGTCGTTCGTTCATCACGTGACATCCCTGCACGCCAAACAAATGCAGTCAGAGCCGGAAAGAGAATTGATTAGTTCACCTCAAGAGTCTTCGGGTTCGAGTTGTTCGGTCTTTTGTAATGTGATGTGACAGCTTTGGACAGAGAAATTAGCTTTACAACCTTCCTAACAAACGGGTGCATAGCCTTGCCTGTTTATTGATTGACAAAGACAGTGAAATGACAAATTAATCAAAATAAGAGGTGAAGTGAGCTAATCAGACTAAATACCCGGGTAAACAAGTAATTAATCGTTTCTGTTTATTATAATGTGACCGAGCTCAGGGGAGGGGAAGGAAGGGACAAGAAAACAAGAAAAAGGGTATTGATGTAACCGACTACGCCACCCAGTATACCTATCTGGGAAATATAGATACAGACACACAGTTTCAGATTTCCAATAACTTTAAAGACCATGAGACGTGAATATCAAAATATAATTTATTTGAATCAATAATTTGGAAAAGCCAAATGCTCATTTAAAACCGTAATACTTTTAATTAATGCAAATAGCAACATGGGTCAGAAAACAGTAAAATGAGGTTAGGATAGATCTGCCAACCAGAGTCTGGGGATCGCCAGCAGGGAAGCAGGCTAGGTGTCCGGATTCTAACGGAGCCACACGTGCTACAACTAAATCAAGTACAAATGTGAAATTCACGGCAAGGACAAACCTAAAGCTCAAAAACAGGAAAACCACACAACGTAATTAAGGAACTCCAGTATATGGCCGCACCAGCCTGCAACCCCCCCCCCCCCCGTCCTCCCCAACTCATAGAAGCAAACACACCAAAAAAACAATTGCTTGTTACGAAATAGACAGGATGAAAATACAATAATATTTCCAAGCAACATAAAATAAGAATGGAAAAACCCGACACCCACAGGTTTACATGCGCTTAGCAGTGAGCAAGCAGCTAGCCAAGCAGAGCAAGCTTGCAACGCAAGCAACACAGCGGTCTAAACAGAAACCAATTAAAACAAAATAATAATAGGACGTATGGTAACATAACCAAAACGTAACAAAGAAATCAAAATAAACAAAACAAAGCAAGACAAAACAGCAGCGTTGGAGCGTCACGACATGCAGCATTAACACACCACAAAATGTGCTAATGCCTTGCTGTGCATCTGAAAGCTACAAGAACAAACATAAAATGGTCACGTACCTTTCTTAGGCGATCAACACATTAAAAGTGAGCTCTACATACCCATATGCGGTGGACGCATCGTCCAGTCGTCAGAACAGCACCCGAACGCTACACCACATACACAACGACTCGTATCACTTTGACATAAACTACAGCATTAGCCTGCTAATGTCCAAACATTAAAAAATGTGAGGACTCACCCGTGGTTTGGTGTGGGGTGGTGTTATAGCAGAAGAGGACCTTGGGCAAACATGCAACCCAGTCCCTCTTTCTAGACACAGGCAAGGTACGTAGCAAATTGTGCAGGGTCCGATTGAAGCGCTCGCACTGCCCATTCCCAGCAGGGTGGTAGTGCGAGACTTCTTCACCCCATACAGGTCACAAAGCTGCCGAATCAATGAGGACTCAAAGTTACGGCCCTGGTCAGAGTGCAGACGACATGGAATGCCGAACTTGTAGAACCACTCGTTAACCAGGACCTGGCCTACAGTCTCTGCCCGTGGGTCCCGGGTAGTAACTGCTAGAGTATATTTACTAAATACATCTGTCACTACAAAGACACTCTCAATACCCGACCTTGATGGCTCCAACACGGTAAAGTCCACCGCCAGAACTTCATTTGGCCGTGAGGCCAACAGGTGGCCCATGAAGCTTTGCGTTGCGGGCTGAGTGTCTTTAGCTGACTGACACCTCTCACATTCCCGGCACCAACGGGCCACGTCGGATGAAAGACCTGGCCAATAACACCGCCTCCTAATTAGTTCCGTAGTGCGCTCTATACCTTGATGTCCATGCTGCTGATGCAAGAGAACACCTCCAACTTCAGTGCAGAAGGCACGAGTAGTTGCAAGATCTCAGCCCCACCATTTGGACAATAGACCCGACGATACAGCACCCCGTCTTGCTCCACTAGACGATCCCATTGGCGCAGTAATGTCACAGCCAAAGTGGACATTTGTTGAGGTTTCTCCCGTCCCGGACATTCATTCGACATCCAAAGCGGTAGTACTCCAGAAATTGTTGGATCAGCTGCCTGTAATCGCACCAAATCCCCCAACGAGCAACCGGGTACAGTAACTATCATAGACTGTCGTGCCTGTGCTGCTGATCCACCCTCAACAGCCTGTTGCAACTGGGCTGGTACTGCAGTTCCCGGGATTAATCCACCAATCCCTCCCAGTTCAGGAGGGTACTGCCGGGACAGCGCATCTGCATTTCGGTTACTTTCCCTGAACGGTAACGTATTTCAAAATCAAATGCTGCTAACTGCGCACCCCATCGCTGCTCCGCAGCCCCCAGCTTTGCAGTGGACAAATGACTGAGAGGGTTATTGTCTGTGAAAACCACACAACGACTCGTATCACTTTTGACGTACACTAGTTAAACGACAAATATAAACGTCTGCTTACCAGCCAGGAAGAAAGCAGCCACACATGCGGTAATGCGACAAGAGGTAAAGGTAAAGAGCTTTACCGCCACGAAACGGTGGTTTTCAACGCGGCCAATATAATAGGCACCCACCAAACAGACACCAGCCTTTCCAAAGAAAAGGTAAAACAAATCAAACAATATGCCCCAAACCTCAACAAGGGTAAACAAAATGTGGTGAACGACCTACCCTTAACACCAGGCAGCGGAACACCAGTCCACACAGGACGTTAGCTGAAACAGTGACGCCACATCCCTGGTATTAGATAAGTAGTAGATTTGTTAGGAAAGTGACATGCAACATTTTAATTATACTTTGCTAAAATGAACGAAAGGAACGATATGACTCGAAAAAAGATTTGTTCATTTTGCTGAACAAGACTCAAAGGTCCGAGTCAATAAAATGATCCGAACTTCCCATCACTATTCAGGGGTAGCCGTGGCCCCCCATGGCCAGCATGTAGCTACACCCCTGTGCGGAACTACCATAACCAAAATTGCACATGTGGCACAAACCCCCAAACCTAGTGTATATAAAAACAATAAACGTAAGTGTGCACCATGTAAATCACGTGATATACTATCTACCCAATTTTCCTCTGTACAGTATAACAACTTCTCCATTGTACAACCTACCGGAAAAGAAGGGAGAGTCTACGGATACATGACAAGGAAACGAAACACACACTAGAAATTTTTCACAACCACAACAAATGCCTAAAGAAGTCGAACCGCAAATGACCGCGCTCCCTCTCTGTCCTCTTTTTACACTCCGATGGCGTCTTCTTTAAATCGGAGAGCGAGTATGTTGTAACGCGATGATTGGAGTGACCATATAAGGCTCAACCCACTCATTATCAGCGATCGGACAATGAACATGGGAACCTGGAAAACAGAGAACGACAGAGAGCAGAAACAAAATACACATACTCCAAAGAACACAAATTTAAAGTCACACAGGAAGGTAAACACACATGTTCGCGCCATACTAGCACATTTGATTTTAACAGACTAGCCTGCAAGATTCTGGATACAGAAGTTGAATCTATATATTTTGGAATAAAACAAGGGATACAATAGGGGGCTCCGTCTCTCACATACAATAGGTACGGAAAGTATTAAGACCCCCTTAAATTTTACTCTCTTTGTTATATTGCAGCCATTTGCTAAAATCATTTAAGTTCATTTTTTTACCTCAATGTACACACAGCACCACTTAAAAACACAGAATTGTTGACTTCTTGCCGATTTATTAAAAAGAAAAAAATATGAAATGAAATGAAAATGAAACATCACATAGTTCTAAGTATTCAGACCCTTTGCTCAGTATTTAGTAGAAGCACCCTTTTGATTAAATACAGCCATTTGTCTTTTTGGGAAAGATGCAACGAGTTTTTCACACCTGGATTTGGGGATCCTCTGCCATTCCTCCTTGCAGATCCTCTCCAGTTCTGTCAGGTTGGATGGTAAACGTTGGTGGACAGCCAATTTTTAGGTCTCTCCAGAGATGCTCCATTGGGATTAAGTCAGGGCACTGGCTGGGCAATTCAAGAACAGTCAAGGAGTTGTTTTGAAGCCACTCCTTCATTATTTTAGGTGTGTGTTTAGGGTCATTGTCTTGTTGGAAGGTAAATCTTCAGCCCAGTCTGAGGTCCTGAACACTCTGGAGAAGGTTTTCATCCAGGATATCCCTGTACTTGGTCGCATTGATCTTTCCCTCGATTGCAACCAGTCGTCCTGTCCCTGCAGCTGAAAAACATCCCCACAGCATGATGCTGTTGGGACTGTATTGGACAGATGATGAGCAGTGCCTGGTTTTCTCCACATATACCGCTTAGAATTAAGGCCAAAAAGTTCTATCTTGGTCTCATGTGACCGGAGAATCTTATTTGTCACCATCTTGGAGTCCTTCAGGTTTTTTTTAGCAAACTCCATGGGGGATTTCAGGTGTCTTTCACTGAGGCGAGGCTTCCGTTGGGCCACTCTGCCATAAAGCCCCGACTGGTGGAGGGCTGCAGTGATGGTTGACTTTCTACAACTTTCTCCCATCTCCCGAATGCATCTCTGGAGCACAGCCACAGTGATCTTTGGGTTCTTCTTTACCTCTCTCACCAACGCTCTTCTCCCCCGATTGCCAAGTTTGGCCGGACGGCCAGCTCTAGGAAGGGTTCTGGTCGTCCCAAATGTCTTCCATTTCAGGATTATGGAGGCCACTGTGCTCTTAGGAACCTTAAGTGAGGCAAAAATGTTTTGTAACCTTGGCAAGATCTGTGCCTTGCCACGATTCTGTCTCTGAGCTCTTCAGGCAGTTCCTTTGACCTGATGATTCTCATTTGGTCTTATATAGACAAGTGTGTAGCTTTCCTAATCAAGTCCAATCAGTATAATCTAACACAGCTGGACTCAAATGAAGGTGTAGAACCATCGATGATCATAAGAAATGGACAGCACCTGAGTTAAATATATGAGTGTCACAGCAAAGGGTCTGAATACTTAGGACCATGTGATATTTCATTTTTTCTATTTTAATAAATCTGCAAAAATGTCAACAATTCTATGTTTTTCTGTCAACTTAAATGATTTTAGCAAATGGCTGCAATATAACAAAGAGTGAAAAATTTAAGAGGGTCTGAATACTTTCCGTACCCACTGTAAATACTTTGATGGCTTTATTTTTATTTCAATAATTTTAATACTGATAAGTTTTAAATTAAGAGTTTAAAGTATAGACATTTTTCTGAAACTGGTAAGATTCATGATTCTATTCAGAATAATTATGTGAATAATCAAATACTGTGTGGCATGCTGGAAACTAAAAACTATTTCATGCCAAACCTGTTGCTTTGATACACTACAAACATCGCCTTGTTGTTAGATGTAGTTGTTAACCATATTTACTGAAACATGGTCAAGTCTATTATTAATTTAATTACCTTAAACAAACTTTGTGTGGTTATTACGGTTAATGTTTATTTTCAGACCACCGTTAGTTGCAGGTAAGCAGGTGTAACTCATTTCATTTAAATCATTTTGTTTCACAAATTTCTTAAAAGCTTTTACCACAACAGTACTAAAATTCACTGTGGTTAATTTTATTGATTCTTAAATTAAGGGGCCACTTACACGCAACAACGCAGAAAAAATAATTTGGACAGGTAGAGAATCAAAACAGCAAAACATTCAACCTAGGAAGCTATAATTAGAGAAAGCTGAAGTGAAGGCTGAAACATCCACAAATACACAGAGTAACCCCTGTTGCTTATTCCATTACATTATGTATTTATTTTGGTATGTGGGTGGTCGGGTTTGTTATGTTTTTGTAGGAAGCCGCTCTTGACAACCTAATTACCACGACTAGTTACCCCTGGATGAGGCTGAGGATGGCGCTCTTAAGCAGTCTCCATTTGCCGCTCTTTGTACTTCTGGGGTCACCCTGCTTCCGGGGTGCCATTGGCTTCATGTTTTGTTTGGGTCCTTGGATTGTGTTCTTTTGTTCTTAGTTATTTTCCCTATTAATTTACTTGTTATTCTTACGTTAATAAATTCATCGTTCTTTAATATTATACAGCGTGTAGTTTCCTTCTTTGTCACGGCTTAGAGCCAGCTGTGACACCACACAAACTGTAAATGTCCGAAGACATATTGTAATGCTTATTGTTATCATTTGTAAAGTTCTTTTGTAAAGTTCCCTAAAGTTCCCTAAACAGCTTGGAAAGCCCCCTCTGACCTCTTCTCTTTGACAAATGCAAGAAGAGACTCAATTCTTTTCTTGCAGTAAAGAACATCCATCACTCTCTGCTGGACAATATCAAAGACCACATCAGTCTCAGAGAAGATTTGTTCATATGTGTACAACATGAACACAAACTCAAAATCCTCCAGTTTCCTCACGAAGCCTTTGGCACAATCCAGTGTATCATCATCCATTGTCGTATCTGCAATGATGTTATCAAATGTCTGCAGGAGGCCATCATAATTGTTTGCCACAGTGCTCACTATCCGTGATGTGAAATTCCATCGAGTAGGAGTGTTTCTGGGCAACCTTGAGCAGCCTGCAGACTCCAGAAAAGACGTCCTCTTTGTGGATTTTGAGAAAAATGTGGCAAACCCAGAGAGTGATGCAAAAAAAATTCTGCACTCAGGCAAGCATTTGGCCCCCTGTGACAGCACCAGATTCAGTCTTTGTGCATAGCAATGCACAAACATTGCACTGGGGGCTATTGCTTTCACTTTGGCCTGCAGACCATTGAGAGCTGAAGCCATGACAGCAGCCCCATCATAGATCTGTGCCACAAGCTTATCCTTAAAATTGTAGCCCTGCATGTTCTCATTTAAAACATCAAAAACAGACTGAGCATCTCGCCCCCCAGAAACATCAAAAAATCCAATGAAGCGCTCCTGAATTTTACCTGCACTATCCATATAGCGAATAATGACAGAGAGTTGGGCACGGCAGGATATATAAGTGGTTTCATCCACCTGCCATCCAAAAAAGGGAGCATCCTGAATTTCATCTCTGATCTGATCAGAAATGGTGGCTGCAAGAGCAGAGATCAAGTCATTTTGAATAGTGTGTGACATACCAGAAAACACAGTTGAGGACTCGAATTGTGTGGACAGGACAGAGTCATATTTAGCTAATGTTTCTGTGAACTCTCTGTAATTCCCCTTGTTGGATGATTCACTACTCTCATCATGTCCCCTAAATGACAGCTCCTGCCGGCCAAGCAAGGATGTCACATCAATAAGGCGGTTTAGGAAGGCCCTGTTTTGTTTAACAGTTTCATTATGTTTAGCCACTTGAATGCGAGCACCTTCATTGATTGCATGCTCAACCCTGATCCTGCCCATGCAACTTAATCTTGAACATGCACTCACATGTTCATTGCTATTTTCATGCCTTTTATATGCCCTGTCAAAGTTTGACAGATCTCCAAACCCCAATTTTGACCAAACAACACATCCATGAGATGGTTTCATCAAGAGACATGGCCAGCAGTACATTTTCTTTTTCACAGCACTTCCAGTCAGCCAGCTAACTTTGTCATACCAGGAGAGCTGAAAAGACCTGTTACTTTTCCCTATCTTTTGCACTAAATCAATCTTAGGTGTTGATCTGCCCTGCTGTTTAATTCTAAGTTTCTCCTCGTAAGGAAGACTTTCTAATGGCTTTGCCAAAATCAGGTCGACAATATTAGCACTGTCTGCCATCGTGTGCAGTTTGCTAGCTGGCTAGTTCAGACTATATGAATTAATGAACAAACGTTCTAATATATATATATTTAACTCAACGGGAGGAAATGTGGGAATTATGTTAAACTGAAACAATGAATGTGGTGTGAAATTGTGTGAAATATACGATGAAGGTTGCAGCAGTTTGTCTTTCGACTACACATTCAAAATCCGCGATGGGACTGAGTTGGAAATGGAGACACAGAGTGATACGCGTCATAATCTGAAGACGACGCCCACGCCCACACCAACCGTCTCTTTGCATTGCGAGAAGCTGCCGCCTCCTTGTCATTTATGATTTATAAAAAAAAATATGATATGTGACAATGTGTATAGCAAACAAGCTAAAAAAAAACAAGAAATACGTTTTTATAAGCTGCCGACCCCAAAAAACGAGCGTTTTAGGACATAAAAGTGGATTAAAAAGTGATGACAGACCCTCCAATCATCACGCAGACGCTCGGAGTCCGGGCCAGCCCACTCCTCCATTCATCCCAGAGATGCTGAGCGTCCGTGGGCGGGACATAATCGCAGCATTATCCAATGACCGTCTTGTTTCTAAGCACTGAAAAAAACTGTTTAAAGCAGCCCCATTGAAGTCAATGGACGCTGGGCTTCAACAGAGTAATGCACTGTACGTAGGAAATCGAGTCAGCCGACCTAAGTAGCTGATTCTGAACGAAATTGTTTTCGTTCGAGATGAACGTGTTTAACACATTTTTAGTCAATAAAATGTTAACATAATAGTACATATATTTGACCATTCATTTTTTGACAATTATAGGGGAAGCTGAGCTTCCCTTCCAGTCTTAAAGAAATCGCGTCTGGTCCAAGAGGCGCAGACGTTATTTGTTTATATTTGTTTCTTGTTATAATTTTTGTGTTTGCTTTCATGCGTGTAATGTAACGTGTTCTGTATTGTAACAATGAGGCAAATTGGACTATTTGCTAAGGGATTGTGTTTGTAAAAGAGGTCTGTTTAAGTTGTATATGTCTTTATTTTGTAGTTTTCACAGTGTCTTTCTTAGACCGTGACATCTTCGGATCGACACAGGAAAGAGAGAGCAAAATAAAAGTCTAGAAGACATCTGTATGATTCGTGGCCGTTATTTATTGGATCCGTGCAGTTACACAAACCATTTAAAGAAACTACTATAATCACAAGAGGAAATAAGGATAAGAGCACAACACCAATAATGACAGAATGATTGGGAACCGGTGTGATCTCCATGCACAGCACATGGTGCACTAATTATTTAACTCCTGCAACCACATTATCTGCTTTACAAATTTGAAAGTGCTTCTCATACTTGTGAACACATTTCTTTTTAAAGGTGTGATGATCTGGGCTTGTTTATTGTTTTATACTGTTGTATGAGGTCTACTTATGACTTTCGCCTGGTTATTACATTTAAAAACATCAAAATCAACAAGTAATAGGCTATTTTCTACCCGGGTTTTGAGACCAGCTCTACAAATGCTTGGTTTTAATGGGTGTGCCGCATTGAAGACTTTATAAGTAAACTCCCACTGCTATGATTGGATAGCAGTTTGCGTAGTTGGAGCCTTCTGATAATTTGGTTAGACACGTAACGTTAGGTTACACATAAGCACCATTCACAGCAGGGCATTAGTATTATTTGAAGATCTCCTGTGATTTATAAATGACCTCCCCACATCAGTATTTCATGTGACGCATTCGCACAAGATGATTTTACTAAAATTTACTCACTTATTTCCCGGATCTGATGAGGGCCTTGCGTATAGTTTGTATAGCCTATAGTTGTTTTGCGAACCGGAAAATAGATCACCGGGAGTTTCCATGATAAATAAACAAAGGGGAGACTTCCGTTAACTCATGGATATCACCCAGCACCCGAAATAATACCAAAACATTTCAATTCAGCCTCCATCAACCGCAAACGGTTGATTAAACCTTGATAAAATTATTTATGAGCCCCCCAAATCACAGAGATCCCGATTCGCACAGGCTTAAGATCACAGACAACTGCAATGAATACAAATAACTAGAGGTCACAATCTTGTGTGAATTGTGCTCAGGGAACATCAAGAGATCTCTTACAAAGCAATAATGACGCATGGTACAAAATGTTTTACTCACATAAGATTGCTGTGCCATTCCTATCAGATGCAATATTGACGGCACAGCACTACTTTTTAACCTTTTTGCCTTGTTCACGATGGAATCCTCTGAGAAATGAAATGAACAAACGCTCCATTATTTTCCCACATGAGCTGGAAACGTCTAATACCGGAATCCGAAGGAAGGTTATGCAGCGACTATATTCTCCCACTACCAGGGATTGCACAATACTTACATATCTTTAACGGCATGTTTGTTAATTGCTTGCTCGCTCTATCTTGTTCCGCGGCACTTGTGTTACTTCAGAATTGTCATGCGCGAACCAATGGGCGGGGCTAGAGAAGTACTCTTCGATATTTTTCAGTGGAGGCGGTGTTCAACCTGTCATAGATAGGTGCATTCCAGAACCTGCTGTTCGCTGGGCCTGGTGTCAATAACAGATGTAATCTCAGTAACAAGGTGTTTTCAGTTCTGACACTTACATGATGTTCGCCTGAATACGATTCCCTCTTATATAACAAAAGCAAGGGTTAAAATTGTCATTTTAATTCATGCCTCCTTTAAGTTATCTACATTGGACAAAATCCATAGCACTTGGGTTTTATTGGGAAATACTGCCATGTACAAGTCTACACTCATTTAGAAACACTTAGGGCCCATGTGGGAAAACACTTTTAATTCATTTGTTTACTAAGATACCACAGCTTCAGCACCATAAATATTCAGCTTGACATTGTCTGTACAACAAGCACATATGGTAAATAATTGAATATAGCCTTCATAAGCAGATACGTTACAAACACAAGTTCAAATACAAATATCGCACAAATCTGATGTCACATATACACCACCACTTTAAAAGACATGTACATTATATATATTAGTCGGAGTTGATAGTGGCAGCAAAGATATTTAATCTGTAACTACAAACTCCACGATTCCGCTGTCAAACTCACAGGCGGTGGTTGAAACGATCACTCGCGCTAGGGCCCCTGCCACTAGGCGACTATACCCCTACAGGTGGCGCGTCTTCTCGTCCTGGTGCTCTTCTAAAAGAGCTCGATAGGGAAAGTGCTGTCCTTTTTACAACAGAGACTCGAGAGTAATCTCTTCCCTTCCAGACTGAAAGTGTATGTAGCTGCCATTGCTGCTCATCACGACCCAGTTGCAGGGAAGTCTCTAGGACAGCACAACCTGGTCATTAGGTTCCTAAGGGGCGCGAGAAGCCTGAATCCGCCTTGTCCAAGTTCTGTACCCTCTTGGGACCTTGATGTGGTCCTGGCGGCCTCCAGAGGCCTCCCCTCAGAGATGCCGCTCTTTGTCATCTCATGATGAAGACAGCTCTCCTGATGGCTCTCGCTTCCGTCAAGAGGGTAGAGGACCTACAAGCATTCTCCGTGTCCACAGATTGCCTAGAATTTGGGCCCGGTGATTCTCACGTTATCCTGAGACCCCGGCCCGGCTACGTGCCTTAAGTTCCCACCACTCCCTTTCGGGACCAGGCCATGAACTTGCAGGCGCTCCACACCGAGGAGGAAGATCCAACCCCATCCTTGTTGTGTCCAGTACGTGCATTAAGCCTCTACTTGAACCGCACGCAGAGCTTGAGGAACTCTGAGCAGCTCTTTGTCTGTTTGGAGGTCAGCATAAGGGGATGGCTAAGGGGATGGCTGTCTCCAAACAGAGATAGAAAACACTTGACTTGGATCATGTCTAGGAGAAGTAGCTCACCCTCATTTCTGTGGCTTAAGCTTATATAGCGGGTGGAATGAGGTGCAAGTGTTCACAACCGGCAGGTGTGCCGCTCTGATTTCCTCCGTCTCCATGGCGACGATGATTGCACAAGGGGTAGCTCTTTACAGTACCTATATGTATAAGCCAGCTTACGCAGAGAATATAGTGGTTGAATAGCAACACTACAGAAACAAGAGTGTCACAGTATGAATTAGGCAATCCACATAGGTCCTTGTTTAATTTAATTAGTAAACACTAAATTAGTAATTTGTTTGGTTTGAATCAGACAGATTGCCTAATTGGTTTCAAATCCAATAAAAGACAGCGGTTGCAAAAGTTTGTTTCAGTGCAATGGCTTAGCTTGTGTTATTGGAAGACATTACAAATGGGCTCGCAGGGAGCGTTTTTCAAAGATCGCACTGATCTGCTAAGCGAGAGCACAGAGTGGTTTTTAAGTAGGTACCGCTTTTCCCAAAGTGTACTGTTGGATTTGTGCCGTAATTAAGGACCAATGCTGGATCGAGAAACGAATCGCACAAAAGCCATTCCCGTGCACATCCAATGCCTGTCCACCCTTGGATTTTTTCGCAACCTGCATATTTCAGCATGAGGTTGCAGACATAACCGATGCAGTTATTTCCTTGGTTCCAGAGTACATCCAGTTTCCTTAACGAAATCCTCAACACGCTGAAATCAAACGGGGCTTTTAAGCCATCGCCCGATTCACAAACATAATTGCAGCTACAAGCATGTTGCGCAGTGGCCTGGAGAGACACACCACTCAATCATTATGCAGAGAAGCTCGGTGGGTCTCCAAGCAGGGTAGCAGGGACAAGCTTAGGGTAGCAAGGAGTGAGAGATCTGGGATGTGTGGTTCAAAGAACTGACTGATGGCCGCCACCTTAATAGTGAAGAAGTTGGCAAAGCCACCAAGAGTCAGGGAAGTTTTGGGAGGTGGAGGGGTACACAGAGGAGAGGAGAAGGTTGAGAATAGTTTACTGGAAGTAGTTGATTTTGGCTGCAGATACATCAGTAGGAGTTGAGAAGAGATTGATGCTTAGTGAGGTCAGCAGTGTTTGTAGACTTGAGCCTCTTCCTTTCTGCACCCCTTAGCTTTGTCCCATGGTTGCAAAGAGTTTTAGAAAGCGAGGGACACATGCAACCCTAAAGGTAAAAGGGCAGACATTGTGAAGACAGGATGTTAAAGTTGTACAAAGACTATCTGTAGCTGCCTCAACATTAAAAGCTAAGTAAAGGGTGGAAGGAAGGAAGGAAGGAAGACACTAGGGATGCAAAGCAGGTGGGAGAGAGGGAATACATTTTTACAACAGACAGAAACAAAGTAACTGTGTTTGGTAAGATTTCGGGCAGAATTACAGTAAACTGGATAAAGAAATGTTCAGAAACATGCAAGCATGCGGAGGAATCTCTAGAGACGCATATTATCCAATAAATGTCTATTTTAATGTAATCCAAGATGATGAAGAAACAGGGAAAGCACAACACCATATAGTTAAACAATACCGGAGAAATAACTGATCTGAGGAGAGAACTTATATGGGACGGATAGCGAGGGGTAGAAAGGTGATGGTGATTAACTAATTATGTCCAGATGACGGGGAACAGGTGCAAACAAATCAAACATAGGGTGCCGGGTGCAATTCGTTGTGGGGTTACTACTCAAGACAAGATCTAATTCATTAATCACATTAATGAGGGAAAGCTTTTTATATATTTATTAGTGGTGGGCCGTGAGACTCTTATCGCGCGATAAAAAAAATGTCGCCTTAATCTATTCTCAAAGTTGGGTTGGGAGCTGGGTCTATCCTACGCAAGCTATGATGACTTTCACCTTGATATTTTAGCGCGGATGTATACCTAGCTTAATTGCACTGTAGGGGGCGAGAACGAGAGTTTTCAACTCGCGTGATCCGCGTCATTCGCGCCGCCTCATCATCTAATAACCAGGGCTTCATTCGCGTCATTCACGCTTGATTCGCGATATTCGCGCCGCCTCATCATGTCATAACCAGGGCTGCATTCGCGCCATTCGCGCCGCAAGTAGGTCTAGCGCGTCTTTGCATTGATTTAACATGTAAATCACTCGCGCTTGACGCGCCATTCGCGTTTGGTCTGAACACAACATAACGTTACTGTGAAATTACCACATCAAACGTGACGTACTAACATGGATGCAGGTATGAAGCCGCCTGGCTTGCTTCAGGAAAAAAATATTTTTAAGAAGCTTCCCAATGGAAACCTCGACAAGACTAAGGTTGTTTGCTCCTTGTTCAATGTGGAATTGGTTTACTGTACGGAATTGGTTTACATACAGTTGGTTTAAAAAAAAAAAATAACTTTCTCTCAACAGGTCTAGCTTTAGTTGAAACCAGTAACTTTGTATTGGCACCTACATGGCTCCTGTATGACATATCGCTTGTTGCTCCCTAACTCTTTGTAAGTCGCTTTGGATAAAAGCGTCTGCTAAATGACTAAATGTAAATGTACTGTAGGAGCTCTTCCAGTCTCAAGTACCACCTAAACGCAAAGCATCCCTTAGCTAATGCGGAAGTAAACACAAGTTCATCTTATTGAACATAATTTAATTTTCATCACAAATTATCATAGTAGAACAGCTTTCTCAAGCAGTTTGTGATGCATTTTGGAAACAGGAGATGAGCCCCTGGTCTAATGCGCCACCTGGCTTGAGAAACCCGTTCTCAAAGACTTACTTTTAGTCATTATTTGGGTAGCACACATATTCTGAATGCCTTCGGCAGAATTCATATGAGCCATTTTAATCTAGATGAATCTAGATTAATTCCAAGATTAATCTAGATTAATCTAGATTAAAAAAAGTAAACTATGCCCACCACTAATATTTATGCATTTTGCAGACTATGTACCTCTTTATTTGACAAAAAAGTAAAATCTATGTATAATGTGTAACCGGGTGTTAGAGAAATAAAGCACAACCCGGCAAAATATTAAATTATGGAGGTTTAATCTGACTGCTGTTTACAAACAAGTTTTACAGCGGTCGATGGGAGAAAAAGGGTTTACAAGAAATAAAATGAAACCAACCATAAAAGGGTTGAGACAAAAAGGTCAAATGTGTTGTACAAAAATGAAATGCATGTCTTACATCTGCGTCTGAATGCAGGACCAGCACACAGCAAACAACTCAATTAGGTTATAAACCTCATTAAAACAAAAGAAACACAAAAATACGCTACACAAGCAAATAAAACGAAACAAAATACAATGAAACAAATGCTCGCTAGCACTCACCACGAGGTTCACTCGCCACGTGCACAACCGATCCACGAAATCCGTAATTACAACTATGCATCAAACATCAGATCGCGATGACACGTATCACACACAGAATGTTTCACGTTTTCTCGCGGAGCCACACATGCGCTCAAAGAGTCGGCGCACCGCATCACGTGGACGGGAGAGAAATCTCTTAAAGGGCCATAAACAAATTATACAACACAACAAAAAAGTTGCATTTTTACCCCCAGGCCACACTCTCCCCTGCTGAATGTCATTGTCCTCAATGACTTAATACATATTCTTAACCTCTTTTACAGCTTCCCTAAAGAACACAGTACCAAGGCTTGTTAATACTTGTGAAAATACTTCAGGGCTAAGCGAAACTGAATTACAAACAGACATTGGTTCCTTATACGGGTTTGAATGCACACCAGCATTAGGCCGGCTGGTTCTTCTGGGTGCAGGAACTGGTCTCCCAGACACAGGTATGTCTACCTTAGGAGTTACCACACACTCAGACAGGTTACCTGTCTCAGAAGCTTGCTCCACACCCTCTGACACTCGATAAGAGCGAACAACAGAACCCTCCTCAACTGGCCTGGCCATCACCAGCTCCACACCCACTGTCTCCTCGAGGTTTGGAACTGTTACCTCTTCTAAAACAACACAATCTGGATCAGAACTCTCAACTTCAATCTGCTCAGCCTGAGACTGAGGTTGTGGAGACGAAAAACTGTTGTCTGTTACCACAGGTTCCTCAACATGCAATTCACAAGGACGCAAATCAACTCTGTGAACTCTCTTACTGGGCCCCCCCTCAAGAGGCTCAACAGTGTACGTTGTACCCTGCACTTCTATGACCCGGTGTAACGTAGGAGCCCATGCATCCTGTATCTTGTTTCTGCCAACAGGTCTGTGACGCAAATACACCTTCTGGCCAACATCAACAGTAGGACAGTAAACCTTATCATTCAAGGAAGCAAGTCTCTCAAGAGCTTTCTGCTCTGCGAACTCTCTTGTTCGTTCATGAGCTTCCCTGAGTCTGTTCTGGTGAATTACTAACCAATCCTGTCGTCTATCCACAGTTTGTTCCCGACCCAGAAGAGCATCTACAGGAAGACGTGGATCTACACCAAACAACAAGAAGTATGGCGAGTACCCTGTCGTCGCATGTGGGGTTACATTATATGCATAGACCATCTCAGGAAGGTACTCTGGCCACCGTCTCTTCTTTTCAGGGGGAAGAGTTCTCAATAACTCATGGAGCGTCCGGTTAAAGCGCTAACACTGAGCATTGCCCTGAGGCCGGTAAGGGGTAGTTCGCGTTTTCTTCACCCCATAAAATTTACACAACTCAGCCATTACCTCATTCTCAAAGTTCCTCCCCTGCTCTGAGTGTAACCTCTCTGGAATGCCATACTTCATGAACCACTCTCGGAGTAAAACCTTGGCTGTAGTGTCTGCCCTTTGGTCTTTGGTAGGAAAAGCCTGTGTAAACTTGGTAAACACATCGGTTACTACCAACACATTCTCACGACCATCTGAGGCCGGCTCAAGCAGTGTAAAATCTACAGCCACCACCTCCAAAGGCCTTGACGCTAGAAACGGTTTCATGGGAGGCCGAATCCTCGGCTGAGGCATCTTAGTCAAAATACACCGTTGACACCTTTTGATCCACCTTTCTAATTCCTCATACATGCCAACCCAGAAACATCTCTGCCTCAACAGGTTAAGAGAGCGCTCAATACCCTGGTGTCCCATCTTGTCATGGACACTCTCCAGGATTCGTTCCTGCAAACAAACAGGTACAAGCAGCTGCTGACACTCACCATGATGTAGATCATGCACAACTCTATAGAGCAAACCGTCAGACTCTGTAATACACTTCCTCTGCTTCAAAAGGGACAATACAGGCTTAGGCAGGCTGCGCCTTTCCTGATAAGTGGGCTTTCGGTTATTTTCCCAGAATTCTCTGAAACGACTGAGAAACAGGTCCTTTAGCTGAAACTCTCTCAACTCTGCTTTTGTATAGCCCGGGAGAGTGAACGTACCTCCTCGAGTATCAGTCCCTTCCACTCTGACTCCACACTCTAAAGCACGAATCTGCCTCACTTTGCAACACTGATCCCCAGCGGATAACAACTCTGGGTCCAAAATAGTACCCTTATTCACCACATTGCAGATGGCAATACAGTCGTCGTATTCTGTATCATCCGAGTTAACAGGCTCCCCTGCAAATGGGTGTCTAGAGAGTGCATCGGCGGCAGCATTCTGCCGTCCAGGCCTGTACTTAACGTCAAAGTCAAAAATGGCTAACTGGGCCACCCACCGCTGCTCGATGGCGCCCAGCTTTGCTGTCTTCAGATAACATAACGGATTGTTATCCGTGATGACTACAAACTTTGACCCTAACAGATAACCACGGAACTTCTCGGAAACAGCCCATTTGAGAGCTAACTGTTCGAGCTTCATACTACTATAGTTCCGGGCATTCTTCTCTGCATGGCGATAACTCTCTTACCATCGCCTTGTTGCTGACTCAAAACTGCTCCTAGACCTTCATTACTCGCATCAGTTTCCACAATAAACGGAAGGGTGAAATCGGTATAGCCCAATATTGGAGCGGACGTGAGCTTCTCCTTCATCAACTCAAAGGCTGACTGACACTCGGCAGACCACTGTGAACAAAACTCATGCTTCCTAACTGTACCCTGCTGTTTCAGGCAAAAGTTCACCAAATCGTGAAGGGGACCTGCGATCCTGGAAAACCCCTCAATGAACTTTCTGTAATAACTAGAGAAACCCAAAAATGATCTTAACTCCTTCACTGTACTAGGAGTTTTCCATTGGCTCACTGCATCAACCTTTCTGGGATCCGTACCAATGCCTTGAGCAGAGATCTGATGACCCAAAAACCTGACTTCTTTCTGCAGGAAACTGCACTTCTCAAGCTTAACCTTAAGCCCGGTTTCCTTCAGCCTACGAAAAACTACCTCTAACCTCTGAAGATGGTCTTGAAAGCTAGAGGAGTAAATAAGTAGATCATCCAAGTATACCAACATAATCTGGAAAATCAAGTCTCCCATGTCAGTTTGCATAAGGCGCTGAAATGTGGCCGGCCCATTACATACTCCAAAAGGCATATGAGAGTACTCGAATATACCAAAAGGGGTAGTGAACGCAGTCTTTGGTTGGTCTTGCTCACGCACTGCTACTTGATGGTACCCGCTCGCCAAATCAATGGTCGAGAAAAACTCTGCACCTCGCAACGCATCAAAACTTTCATCTATCCGCGGCAGTGGAAAAGCATCTCGTTTAGTCTTTGAATTCAATTTTCTGTAGTCAACACATAGCCTAAGACTACCATCTGTCTTTCGGACAAGTACTATGGGCGAAGCATACGCACTATTGCTCTCCTTTATCACCCCCTTCTTAAGAAGCTTGGTGATATGTTCTCTGACCTCACCATACTGTGTGGGTGGAAGGCGTCGATATGGCTGCGAAACCGGAACATCATCTACCAGATGGATTTCGTGCTGCACTTTATCAGAGAATCCAAGATCCTCATCGGCCAATGCAAACACATCGACAAACCTAGAGAGCAAAGCTTTTAGCTCCGCTTGTTGCTCATCAGTACCCCCTAGATTCAGCTTGTCAAAGAAAGTCGGCATCTCATTCGCCAACACCTGTCTCTCTTCTGCTTGGACAGTTACCTCCTCCACTCCAGCTGAAATTCTCTGAAACTTAACTTCACCACAAGCGTTTGGATTTACCTGAACAGGGCAAAACGTACCCAGCCGGGCACGAGGCTGCAACCACACATCTTCTGTGGAGAAATTAACAACTGTAACAGGCAACACGGGTTTTACATTGGACACAAGGGATGGTACCAAGATCAAACCCTCAGGTAAAGGAGAATTCCCAGACTCTAACAGCCAGCTGGAAGAATTCTCAGGTAAGGCAGATTTAATTCCTCGAATCATTACTGTGGAGACCGATAAAGCAGGTATATGCACAGTTTCTTTTCCAGCTACTCTTGCAACACTTCGTTTTTCAAGTATACTGGCACTCTGCACCTGCTGGAAGACCTCTCTCCAGTCCGACCGTAGCTCTCCACCTAGAGTGGTGTCAAATTCAGCATGAACCAACTGCCTACATCGGTCTATGATATTCATGCCAACGAGTGCAGGAACAGCAGATGAACTCTGTGCATCACTGACTACTAAAAACCCACACTCCGACAGGGTTATACCCATCGTCTCCACTGGAAGCTGGAGATATCCAAGGTACGGGATATCTAACCCATTTGCAGCGGTAATTTTAAGCCAACCGGATGTAGAAAGCATGTCTTCGTCTTCACCTGCTAAATGCTCTTTGAAGAACTGTTCTGAAATCGTACTGACCTGACTTCCGGTATCAAGCAAACATGAAACATTGACTCCGCAAATCTTCAAGTCAACTACAGGACACCTCCCCACAGCATTTTGGAGTAGACGGTCACGATCAGAGTTAAATTGAGTCGAGCCAATGGTCCGCCCTCGCATCGCCTGGCTCACAGCGACTGAGGGTGCGCATTCCCTGAGGCGTGGAGGATACAGAATCCTCCCTGACTGTCTGTTTGAGCTTTCTCCCGCAGTTTTTGGCTATATGCCCCACCTCATTACACTTGAAGCAGATGGGCTGGCCATCATCTGCAAATCTGGGCTGCATTTTAGCCTTGGGGCGACTCACAACTTCAGCATTAGTACAATGAAGCGTCAATTTCTGAATTGCTTGAGTTAGTTCACCTATGGCCTTCCCTTGCTCGGCTACTAACTTTCAGACTTCTTCAAGCGTGACAGAGCTTTTCTCATACGTACCAATAGCCTCACAGCGGGCTTCTGCAGACTCCGAGGTTACATGATGATGAAGAGCTGCTCTGCTAACACGCAATTTGGGGTCTTCGAGAGACCACATGATTGCTTCGTCTCGTACCTCAATCAAGGTTGCTTGGGGCCTATCCCTCACAAATTTACGAAGTTCCCTTCTAAGGGATGCATCTTTAACCCCCTCAACAAACTGATCTCTATTGGCAGAATTCACATTTGCAATTGCATTTGGGGACTGCTTCACGAATGAGTTCAAGATCTGTGACAAAGAGTGAGAGTACATACGCAGGTCTTCACCTTCTAATTGCTTACGAGTATAGAAACTCTGCAGTAACTGTGCATGACTACGCTTCTCCCCAAAGGCATCTCTGAGGTAGGTAAAGAGGTTCTCCGTTCCCTGAGGTTGACCCCCCCTTCTTAACCTAACCTCCTCCAAAGCGGCACCCTTTAACAAAGAAAGAACAAAGTCTGCTTGATCTTCAGGAGTCTGGTTTCTAACAAGCAACACTCTTTCTACCTCTTCAATGAACTCATCCACATTTCTACCATCTTTGCTGAATTCCCCACTAAAAGACTGAATGTGTCTTTCCCTCGGCACGTAGATATAGGACCTACTGGGCTCTCGATTTAGGCCAGCTATCGCTGCTACAGTTTCAGAATGTTTTCTACTCAATTCTTGGATTTGTTCCTGAACATCATACTCATCAGGATTTACATTCTGTCCAGTAGCAGAAGTACCCGGTAAGGCGGAATCTTCATTGCTAGACTGTGACATGTTGCTAAACACAATTACGAAAGTCCACAAATACAATGTCCTTCAGATTGTTTGTCTTTGTTCAGTTCAAAGGATATTCCATCAAGAAATGTCTGCAACACTGGATCCTCTTTTTGCAGTACAGACGCAACAGGCCTCTAGCCGACAGCACACTCCTGAGCTCAGCCACAAACAAACGATATCCCTGCTCTCGTCCAGCGATCCACTCTCTTGGCCAGAAAACACTCAGCCGATGTCTTCATGCTGGACACTCACAGCACAGGGAATCGCCTCCCCTCTGCGGCTATACCTATATCTGCAACTCACCACCACCGTATTTCAACCAAAAGAAAATGTATAAAACGCCCAAGAGCTCCCAACAGTCAGAAAACCCCACTCCTGGTACCAAATGTAACCGGGTGTTAGAGAAATAAAGCACAACCCGGCAAAATATTAAATTATAGAGGTTTAATCTCACTGCTGTTTACAAACAAGTTTTACAGCGGTCGATGGGAGAAAAAGGGTTTACAAGAAATAAAATGAAACCAACCATAAAAGGGTTGAGACAAAAAGGTCAAATGTGTTGTACAAAAATGAAATGCATGTCTTACATCTGCGGCTGAATGCAGGACCAGTGATGGACATCAACTGTCCTGCGTATTCAAAAATTGGACTTACTGGACATTAGGTACCAAAGTTGAAGTTTATTGACTTGAAACTCAGCGCTGGGCTGTCTCACACACTCACTCTACGCACAGAGTATATCAGAGATCAGCCCCGCTTCAAAAGTTTACATCATTTTTATATGTATGTGAGAGGGTGTATCTTCTTTCTTCAGAGCTCCGCCTCGTCTTTCCTTCATTCAGCTTCATTCTCCTTTGTCTGCAACACATCACATGATACCGCAAAACACACATTCTATTCTCATGAGACATATCATAAGACATAGCATAAGACATATCCCAACACACATTCTGAAAAATACCACACATCCCCCACACAGTTTCCACATATGGTTTGTTTCTTAAAAGCCTCGCTATATGGGTATGTGCGTTGTATGTGCAGGATGCTCTCCTGTCCTCCCTTCCTGCATGGAATGCAACACACACACATACTCCCAACCCCCATATCCTGTTGAAAACACCATCCTGCACCCTAATATTCTTCCTTAATCTTCCAACCCTTTAAGCACACATTTTATTCGCAATTGTTCACACTAATACACACATTCTACTATTGATTATATGTAAGCCATAATAAGAAATAAAATGTAATAAAACGTAGATTGTAATTAAATAAATGAACATTGTAATACAAAACATAACTTTAAAACCCTTCAATCCCTCTCTTGACCTCTGAAAGAGGTCACAAACACATATCCCACATATTTAGTCCCTCTTCATTATATAGGGTACAACACAATCGTATTAAAAATTCAAAGACATCCCTATGCATGGCTCCCCTCTTCTTCACTGTCACCCTGATAGTGGTCTGCTGCCAATAATGGCATATTATATGGGGGTGGCATGTCCCTTTTTTCAATGGCCGTCACTATCAAACGATTACACAATTAAATGATTAAAATGAAAAAATAACACAAAGTTTATCATACCTGGTAAAATCAAGACTCACAGTTCCAGTGTGGGAAGTTCTGGTTACAGATGCTTCCAAATCGATATGCACAGCTGTAATGTGGGAAGTTGTGGTTACAGAAGCTTCCCTCAGTCTTTTGCCAATGCACCTTTTATACCCAAGAATGATATACTGTACTCAATGTTCATTGTGAATACAATGGTCATTGTGAAATTTAGTTTAACTCGTGGCTGACGAGATCATCAAATGGGATGCCAATTTATCTGTGAACAGCTCTAATACACTCTTTGTTGGGTTTGAAGGAACTAGACTCCTTCACCCATCGCACCAAGAACCCTAAAACAATACCAAACATGATGTTCAAATCTTCATAACATGACAAAACATTATGAACACAATATAGAATGTGTAAGCCCTTTTCCAATGATCAAAGCCTTAAGAAATTTTGTGAATGAGAGAAGTGTGATAAGAAAAGTTCAGTTTGTGGACATCAACCCCTGATGGGAAGAAAGGATATCATTCCTCATGATCTAGCAACAAATGGTGTTTGATTGTTTAGTCCCAGCTTTACAAACAACCTTAATTCTTTGCACTTTTACAGCTGCCTTACAGTTCCTCCCCTCAATCTCAGAGCAGTCCAAAGGGGACATAGTTAGGCATTTTTTGGTCTTTTTCTCAATTATTACTGAAGAAGTCTCTGTAGAGCTGGTACTGTGCAGAGCAGGTGGATCTTTGCTGTTCTTTTGCCCAGGTTGGTTTCCACCTAAGTCTGATAGTTTGCAATATAATTTGTTGTACCAAGTCCATTCAGTCAGAGCCCATGTGCTCTGTTCGTAGAAGGTGTCTTCCCACCGAAGAGAAACATCTGTTTGTAGTAGTATCCTCCCCATGATATTTATCTGACCCATTTATCCTTAGTTACATCTAAGTAGAAGGTATGGTTTGCAGCGCAGCTCCATAGGTTAAGGAATTCATCTCACTAATAACACACCATTGTGTATGAGACACCTGAACGTCATCTTCATAACCATACAACAACTGAACACTGATGATTTTAGTAACATTGGGATAAGATGATAAAGGGTTACAACAATAAAAAAAAATGTCATGGTACCTGGTGCGAATGGTCAATAAGGTCTCAATTTCATCCAAAGCCACACAAAGTGATCCCATTTGATTTCCTGATTCTTCACTACTATGGTGGAATTTAGATACTCTGAGTATTTTAAAGGAAGAGTGGCAAAAGTCTATTTAACTGGCATATTCTCCAGTGGTATACATCATACAATAATAGTTTATAACTATATCTTTTAAATATATTGCAACCAAAATACAAATCTACAGTATGCATATAAATGTATTTTCATGTATTTATAAAATCCAGATACAACGTTATGCATAATATGGTATAGTTATATAACTTATTTTAATAACCATAATAGTAATTCAGAATACTCAAATACGAGTTAACCCTGCAAATCTATCATTACAAAGAAGTATCAGGACATATTCTGAATCTCTAATATAGCTGTTGTCAAAAAATTCTGTGAATGTTGATGTGTACAGTACGCTACGTCACGTTCAATGGTAAAAATCAGATTGAGAATTTCGAGGCCGATTGCAGAAGCGCCAGCACTTCAGATCTAACCACTCTTTAAACATATCATTAGACATATGTTAAAAACCAGTGTGCTATCTGGTTTGGAACAATGCCAATGATTTCAATTGAAAATTGCACAAATTTTCAATTTCACCTCTCTTCATCAGAAATCAAACCATTTACTATACATAAAACTATAACCATGCAAATTTACTATGCACATTGCAAGGTTTCACATAAATCAACAGAATTGTAATAACAGGTTTTATCTTATAATTAAATTAGCATCATGAGTTTGTCCTATGTGTGAGATGCTATATAGTTTTCTATATGCATGACAGGCTATAGATCCTTCTTATGTATCATATTTGAAATCTAGACTAATCATCCTAGGCGATGTGTAGTGTTTTGAGTCTGGATAACTTTTAAGATTATGCCAGATAATCATTTTATGAGGTTGTAGTGGCGAAAGTGTGTCCACAATGCTATATGTTCATGTCTGGGAGATGGGTATCTACAACAATCTGTGTTGCACAATTTGGATCCGGTGCTACACCGGGAGGCCGTGTAACTACTTCTGTGATGTAACTGTGAAGTGTGAATGACCCCTTGAAGTATAATCTCACCCATCTCCTCCATTTCAGGTTCTAAGACACCTCCCTGGTATCTTGACTCTATAAGGAGTCATAGTGATCAATCTGAAAAGAAAGACTTTAGGATAACAGAGATAACATTTTTCTCTCAATTCAGTCAAATCTCTGGGTTAAATATCAGTCCATATGTTGTGGTGCTGTCTGCTTGGCAGTTCATTTTTTATGGCACTACCCACACCTGTCCATTTGAGATCTTTGAGGCCTGTAAGGACTAGGGAATTTCTGTGTGATATTTAACAGATGGTTCACTATCACTTGTGCCATGGTATCTATAGTGTTAATGAAAAAGTATAAAAAGTATACCCCCCTTTTTGGCACTGTTTAGTGGACCAATGAAATAAAAATAGAATAATTCTATGAGTCTTTATGGTTTTGACCCATAAAAGTTAGAAATGCATGTGATGCTTCACTTTTCACCATATTTATTCTTAAATATTACTGCAATGTCTGCCCCATATGCACAGTCTTCACTTACACAGTGCGCTAAAGATTCAAATGTCACCTTTCCTTTATATGACCTGCAATGTTCCTCTGCGCTCCCTTTTGCTTCACCTTCAACACCCTCCCTCTCTTGGACCTGAGATCTCAGGTCCGCAGCCGTCTGTTCCAAAGACCTGCCCACTCATTTCGCGGTGGGATCGGTCCTGGTTCAGTGTCAGGGGTGACCTGCTGTGATAAATGTTTGCTCATAGCGGTTAATTTGTCAAAATAAACACAATGTGACACTGATCTCCTGCCGAAGCGGTGTTGTCGGTCCTGGAAAAGATCAACCTGTAAGAAATTCAAATGGTGTGAAGCCAGAAATCCTGTTAACAGAGGAACGTACAGTCATTAATGCTAGAGTTAGTACAGATAACCAGGTCAATTTTGTCTGTGCACAGATTTTAGCCAATTTCAGTTTCAGAGTGAGATTCATTCTCTCCACTTTGCAATTGTTCCAGCACTATCTAAACTCTGTTGGCAATGCAATAAAACAGGGGTGTTTCGTGAGCTCTCCACACTCTTCTTTCTCCTCCCCTTGTGGAATGTGTTCTCCTTGTTCTTCTCCCTCGCGGGCTAACTGCTGTGCTGTTCCACTGACTAATCTTGTTATTTGGTGTAATTGCTGTCTTTGTTCATTTATATCAAACGTTGTGTCAGGCAATTCTTTACTACGTTTCCTTGGTTTAATTTTACCATAACTTGCTTCATTTTTCCGTCATACGGTTGTGGTTTTGTCAATAGTTGCAAGTCTAGATATAGTTTTGGGGGTTGGTAATATGCTGTTTGTTCAGAGGTGTCTCCCTGTTCACTTCCTGACTTCTTTATCTGCAAATTTTCTTCCCCCTCTCTTTTAACCGGACTCAGAGCAGTGGCCGTAAGCGCAATGCTTGTCCATATTCTAAATTCATCTCGTAATTCTTCACGGAGTTCTCTGCCTGCTTTCTCATGTTTTCTTTTCTCCATAAATTTGATCTTGTCTTTTTTTTTTTTTTTTTTTTTCCTTCATGCACTTTAACGTGCATGTGTGCTCTTTTCTCCATATCTCGTACCTTGGGTGCCAAGGGCACACGTGGTGGTTTATCCCACCCATTTTCAAGACATATCCGACTCCATTTCTCTTCCATCATCTTTATTTCCTTCTTATGATGTTTCACTTCCGCTTGGGCCAATATCATATCTTTCATACGACCCCATTGTTCAGTTACAGGACAACACCCATATTCATCACACTCTCTATCAAATTCTCCTTCCATTTTTAGGTTATACTTCTTTTAATTATATTGTGATTAGGTAACGTTATTATCACTTATTATATTATCGTTTTGCACACTTTCAACACAGATAATAATCCTTCAATTATACACGTACAAATTACACTCATATTACAGGGACCAATTGTCTGTATTAATCTTTCCCTAAAACTTTAACCCTGTTATTCCAACCTTGCGTGAGGACTTGAACCTCACGACTTTCACAAACGTACTTAGGGACTCGAACCCTTCGTTTTCTAATGCGTGGGGACTCGAACCCCACGTCTTTCAAAGCGCGTACTTAGGGACTCGAACCCTTCGTTTTCTAATGCGTGGGGACTCGAACCCCACGTCTTTCAAAGCGCGTACTTAGGGACTCGAACCCTTCGTTTTCTAATGCGTGGGGACTCGAACCCCACGTCTTTCAAAGCGTAGGGACTTGAACCCTACGTCTTAATTCATTTACCTTATACCCTCAATTCAACAAACTTCACTTTGTACAAATTTGTCTATTTATAATGATCAGGAATATTTGCAATTCAACACAAACAATTTAGAGTAGTCAATTAGCAGATGTTCGATAAAACAGGTCTCTGCTCACCTTTTTATTTTCTTCCGGACGTTGTGTTGAACACAAGATGTTCCTTCTCCGTTTTGTCACTTTGTAGTCTTTAAGGATTGTCCGAAATGTCCTTCTTTAGCCAATCACGTCGGGGTCACCATCTGATGGACATCAGCTGTCCTGCGTGTTCAAAAATTGGACTTACTGGACTTCGGATGAACAAAAGTTGAAGTTTATTGACTTGAAGCTCAGCGCTGGGCTGTCTCACACACTCACTCTACGCACAGAGTATTATCAGAGATCAGCCCCGCCTAAACAGTGTGTTACATTTTTATATGTTTTATGTGTAGGTGTGTCTTCTTCTTTTCTTGCAGAGCTCCGCCTCGTCTTTCCTCCATTCAGCTTCATTCTCCTTTGTCTGCAACACATCACATGATACAGCAAAACACACATTCTATTCTCCTCGTTTTCTGCAACATATCATGAGACATATCATAAGACATAGCATAAGACATATCATGAGACATATCATGAGACATATCATAAGACATATCATGAGACATATCATAAGACATAGCATAAGACATATCCCAACACACATTCTGAAAAATACCACACATCCCCCACAAAGTTTCCACATATGGTTTGTTTCTTAAAACCCGCGCTATATGGGTATGTGCGTTGCATGTACAGCATGACCTCAGGTCAAACAGCTGAGTTCTCGTGCACACCCTCAAACTGCTGACCCTCTTCTTTGCACGCAATGCTGCACATACACACATACTCCCAACCCCCACATCCTGTTGTAAATACCATCTGCACTCTAATATTCACCCTTAATCTTTCAGACCTTTAAGCACACACTTTATTCATAATTGTTCACACTAATACATACATTCTACTATTGTTTATATATAAGCCATAAAAAGATAAAATGTAGTTAAAACCATAGACTGTAATTAAATGGACATTTAAAACATAAATTGTAGTTAAAACCCTTCAATAGCTCGAAGTAACTTGTGGATTCCAATGTGTAATGGTCAGTACTTTGAATCCAATCATCTCTATAACCAGTGCACTGAAAACACTACGAAGTGAATGGACCGGCTTACTCTTTTAAAGCATGCGAGAGGTAGCGGGATCGATGCCCGCATTCTCCAGTGACGTGTTTTGTTAGTAGCATCGTACGAGGCCGACAGGTAGCTTCCACAAGCTGACTAATGTCTAAGTTTTGAAACAGGAAAAAAGTCTTTCACGTGATTTGCAAAGTGCAGAAAGCGTGAACGTGACAACCTTTCGCAAATCTCAAAACAAGATGGTGCATAGTTTTGAAGACACAATGAACACCAACAGAAAGCACCCTAAGCGGCCAAGAGCTACATTATCAGTGAGCAGGGCTCGTCCGGGATTTGAACCCGGGACCTCTCGCACCCTAAGCGAGAATCATACCCCTAGACCAACGAGCCTCAGACTTCATGTAGATCTGCAGCCTCGCCGAGCCGGCAAAAACAAGGAGGTCAGTCTACTGATATGACAACAATTCTTGTTTTGGACAAGTTCATCCACACATATTGGTAGACTTTGTAGACTAAACAGCTGTTTACCATGGCGGTTTAATGGAGTCTTGACGAGGGCGTATAGTTCAGTGGTAGAGTATTTTTAGGCAGATCAAGAGGTCACCGATACAAATCCGGGTACACATGAGATGTTACTGCGGCTTACTTTTAAAACATCCAGCTGTTTTCAACCGGACACAAAAAACAACCATATATGATGGAGGTTCAAACGTGACCGGACGAGGCGTTATAGACCATTGATAGCTCAGCCAGCGTCCCTCGTAGGGGAATTAGCTCAGATGGTAGAGCGCTCGCTGCGCAAAAGAAGGGGCGCAATCTTTGAGCCCGCCCTCGCACGCGAAAAGACGCAGAAAACGGGAATTTGTCGACAAATTTCCCCTGCAACAATATTCGGGTTTAATTCCTGTGCGTTATGTAAGAGTTTTAGTTACATGTGTAACAATTCACTTTCCACCGGCTGGCCTCGAACCCGTAGCTACTCGACAAGGTCAATCTCAGCCAAGACGTGCTGCCATCTGTCGACTACATGTGTATTGCAATCAATTGCGCCTTCATTTAATTATCATTTATTCAGTTACATAGTTTAAGACATCATTATTAAAACATATTACATGTTTATGGTTAAATAAACTGAATTAAAATGTTTATTCAAAACTGTTTTCTTTTATTGTATGTGTGTGATATGATTTGATTGATTAATCAGAGTTAAAGACACTTCAAATGTAAAATTATTTATTAAAATTAAATTAAAACACACCCATATTAAGATGTGAACACACACATATATTTACATACAGAAGAATATGAACGCTTGGGCACATGTCATATACAACAAATATACAGGACAATATGAACGCTTGGGCACATGTTATATACAACAAATATACAGGACAATATGAACGCTTGGGCACATGTTATATACAACAAATATACAGGACAATATGAATGTTTGGGCCCTTGTAATGTAACACATTCAAGACATATAAAGAAGATAATGAACGAGTGGGCCTGTGAAATATATACAGGAAAGATGCTACTTATTATTGAGGAGGTGGAGTTTGGGGTTTATTTTGCTGGCGCTGTTCTGCCAACCAATCATCTAAAGATTTGTCATTTGAAGTATGCAAGCAAAATGTGGCACTACCATATCGGCTATGTCCAAACTCCTTAGTTTTGGGCTGCCCACATTTGCTGCACTTGTTAAAATTAACCCCCCGCACATACTTCCTCTTACAAACTCCGCTTTCCGTCTCTTGCGCCCGCCGGCGCCTATTCCTTTGGGTGTAACGGGATGCAGGAGCCGCAGACACAGGAGCTATAGACACCGGAGCAGGCAGAGCTGTTCCTGCACCAGATGAGGAAGCACTGGAAGACGGAATCACCATTGACACAGTCATGTCAGGGTTAAAGACTAGTGTGCCTATCAATGACCCAGGTGCTGAAATGGGCTGCACATCTCCTGATGCTGTGGGGGCAGCTGCGATGGGGCACTCCCTGGTAGCAGCAGCGGGCCGACGACCTGGTCGCAAACGAGGAGCCTGTCCTTCTCGATTTGGCGGAAGGATGAATTGATGCTTTGGACCTGATGTTGATGGGGCTTCATTCAATTTTTCCCTCGGCGGAGGAAGCTGCATATCAGCCACAGCAATTGGGTCAGGTGGAGTCAGTCCCTGAGCGAGGACACTCATTTCCTGATTCTTCTGCCGCCGTTGAAACCTGAAAATAAATTACTTTTATTATATATATGTTTAGAAGAATTCACTGAATTTGAAGCAAATAATGTGCTGTGCTAACCACTGAATGAGTGTCCTCTGGTTTAGCTCAAACAGCTGGATCATTGTTTCATCCATCAGCCTGCGACTGTTGAGCACCAGCTCTCGGATGTGGTGGTAATCTGAGAGGATTTTAGACCACCTGGGCATGCTAACTCCGGCCTTCTTGGTCGGGGACTTGTGTAAAGCACACAGCTTTATACAAATGGCCTCAACCAAGCGGCTGGTGCTGGGCCACTGTGCTGGACCCCCAGGATGTCCAATCAGACACCGTTTGACACTCTCCACACCCGGTGTGACTCCTGACCGCTTCGGTGCCTTGAAGCGCCCATGTGTCAGCTGAGGCTGATGTCGAGGCTGATAGTTGATCCGCTGTTTGTCAAAGACAGGGAGAGCTGTCCACAGCTGAATGGCTTCTGTCACCTGCAGATCAGTGAGGTAAGGAGCCTCACTAAGGCTCACCAGGTAACCAGCCAAATCCTGAACCTTGTCCCAACCAGCGATGCCATCGGGTCCAATGACTGCGCCCTAGTAGATGAAAATGAATGTTCAAAATATGTGAAATAAAACAAGATTTGAAGTATATAAAGCCCTTAAAGTGTCTTACCTGAGCTTCATTGGAGAGACTGCTTCCAGTGTCAGGTGGCTGCGACAGCACTAAATAGGCAGGGTTAAGATGCTGTCCATCTCCACCAGAAGATGTGGATGGCTCAGCCAGTGATGCTGGAGACTGAGGCAGAGGCAAAGATGAGGGGCTGATCACGAGATCACGGCAGGGTTCATCCTCATACAGCACTGGAACTGTGATGTCCTCCGTGATCTCTTCCCCAAATCCCTCATCTTGCAGGTCCTGGTCATTGACTGCCTCCACCAGCCTGTCTTCCTCTTCTGGGTTCTGTAGCACTGGAGTCAGTGTTTTGCCAGTCTGGCTGTAAAGGTACTCCATCCCCAGCAATTCATCTACAAGAATAAATTGGGAAAAATAAAATTGTCTCAATATTTTGTCTAGTTCATTAAATCCTAAACAGAAAACAATTATACAAATATACAAAATTTCTTGCCTGTATATGCTCCAGGAGGGCGATAGCGCTCATCCCAGGGCTTCCCAAAGACAGTTAGGCTAAGCCGCTCCACAGCCTCTTTCATGGCACTGCCAAATGACCGGATGGAGGATGCTCCTTTTATGGCGTCTTCCATTCGGTCATCATTCCAACGCATCAACCCCTCGAGGAGATAGGCCTGAAAATGCGCATCACTGGCACTGGTTCCTAAAAGTTAAAAAACAAAAAAGAGTTTTATTTCTCACATATGTACAGGCTATGTACAACTACTGAGATGCTATGAAGTAACCGAATACTTGTAATACATATATCATTATATATTATGTCATTATAACTGTCAGCCAAGACAGAAAATAAATGTAATAATACAGTAAAGTTTGACATTTATGTCATGGGTAGACACGGAGGAGGAATGGAGATGCATTACTTTAAAGTAATGGAAGCAGTAACAGTGCTTACATTTTTTACAGAAAAATTAGGAATGGATATGTATGTAATACCTGGAATAAATCGGTTCAGGTGGAGGTGGAATGACTCCAAGGATGTAGAGCCACGGGCACATCTGTAGCAGAAGAGCTCCACGCCACCTTTCTTCAGTGTCCCCTTCCTCATGTAGAGTGGAAAGTTCTCTGGGTCTTGGATACACTGCACGTGCTTCCGTTGTTCTTTCCAAATCTGCTGGATCCGTTCGTGGTCCAGCAGAGGAACTCCCAGAGTGTCCTTCCCGTCTGCACTGTCAAACAGATCGATCAGTGCTCCAATCAATCTGGTGGTCTCCTCCACCCCCCTGGTTCTTCTCCGGCAGTGCAGTGCCAACTCTCTCCTGGTAATGCGAGCACTGACCCCCTCTTCTGAGATGGGGCCAGTCTTCTTTGCTGCCAGCTCACCCACCTTTGCACGCTGAAGAGCAGCCACATCCTCTGCATCCCACTGAAAGATGCACGTGGACAGACGTGCCATGAAGATGCCGTAAAGCGGATGAGCCTCTGTCGTGACACCTGCAGCAAATCGCCGCATGAAATGCCAGATGTCGAGGCGCACTTCAAGCTCATCCCACTCTGAAAACACGACCTTCACCCAAGACTGGCCGTGCTGACTGCAGCAATCTCTGTCCACGTACATCACTTTTGGGGCAACCTCTCCTGCCTCCCGATAGCGTTTCATCAGGCCAGCTGCCATGGAGTCCAGTCCATGTCCCTCGGCGGCTGTCAGAACAGATACAAGGACTTGACCATGCTCATTCCCCACATTTGTGCACCAGGCAGCTGTTCCTGAAGCAGCACCGGCAAGTTTCTTTGTGACCTTATGGGGAAAATAAAAGGGTCAAAAACTGTGTACATTATGTATGCACATATATCCATATCGGGCAAACTTATGATATAAACAGGGCTGTGATACCTTTTTTGTGGAGTCCATCTTGAGAACACAACCAAAGACAGAAGTTATTTTGGCCTTGACCTCGTGCAGTCGCCCCAGAACATCCCTGGCGTACACAGCTAACAGCCACTTAGGTTTAGGTAGGGCAGGTAAGAGAGGAGGCTCAGCAAACACAGGAGGCTGCACAAGGGAGGACGTTGTGAATGGTTCACAGGCCGTCAGGTACTGCAGGACATGCTGTGTCCATGCCTCACTGTGTTGTTCCATCAGCTTCTTGTAAAGCTGAGTCACACTGTTGCCCAGTGTCCTCTCCCTCATCATCCTCAGCACCCTGTTGTCACATGAGTATCTAAGGAAACAACAGTATAATCATGCAAATGCTTTGGTTGGTAAAAGAATAACACAATAAAAGCGCCAACTAATGAATGACTGTCATTATGAATTACCTGTATGTCAGCAAAGCTGGAAACTGACTGCGGTGGCCCATATCCAACTGTCCTAAGATGTCCTCAGACCAGGCGGGATACTTCTTTTTGCAGCCTTTGCACTCCAGATACTCAGTGGCAAGGTCATACCACCTGTCAATGTCTAAGACCTTGCGCACGGTACGGTAGAGTCCTGCCGCTGTCAGTCTGTGCTTACCACAGTCTGGGCGAACACAGACAAGAGGAATTAACCACATCTTTAGCGGCATCCATAAGAAAAGGGGCCGACAGAAGAAGAGGTCAGGTGAGGCGGGTGGCTGAGTGTGAATTAAAGGGGGCTGAGGAGGATGCCACCAAAGCTTCAGCTGGGACACTAGTTCTGGCTTGCCGGTTCGCAGGTTGGCCACGAATAGTGTGTTCCGGATCCACTCATGCTGGAAAGGTGGAAGATGATCTTTCCAGTGGCTTGGAAGCTCAGCCGATGGCTGATGATGTGGAAGATCTGGTGTTCTTGCTGTTTCGGCTGACGGAGACGGACCGGCACAGGCCTCTGAGTGAACAGTCACAAAAAGAAAATAAGGATGACTGTTGGATTTGATAGTAAAATGCCATAAATGTAGCCCACAAGTAGCATGCGAAGCAGTAATTTTGGACAAGTATTAATAATTATTATGATTATATTTAGGAATAGCAACAAAGAAAATGGTGTTAAGAAGCAAAGAACAGTGTACATTTTATTGATGTAATGAATATGGAATCGGTACAGCTCTTTGAGAATGAGGATCAGATGTTATGGAGTAAGGAAGATGAGGTGTGATCAATTCATTAAAATGCCCACAGACATAAAGCATGCACACAGATAGAGTAAGGAAAAACCTCTGCCATCTCAAAAGTGCCATCTGCCAAAAGTGCCATCTCAAATTTTCTTTTTACTTTACAGTAATAGCAATGAATAGGTTATTTTCATTACCATTCAAGTGAAATAGCTGAACATTAAGATAGGAGCCTGATAAAATGCTAATTTTAAAAGAAAATGTGAGATGGCGCTTTAACTGTTCTTCTAAAACAATGAATTTCCACCATCCTGTCTGCTCATGGGGAGCTAAAGAGTGAGTGAGACAAGCAAGGTGTGTGAAAAAGTTCTCCGGTGATGGTTCAACAATGGGTTAGTTGAAAAAAACGCTAATAAATACACGGACACCTTTGGAAACCTTAATGTTTGAAGAAGTGTACTCAAAGAATGCATCCCGCTTGAGGCATGATGTGACGTAGTTCTGTATTGTAAACAAAACATATTTAAAAACTTTGATCTTCTTTTAAAAATAATCCTGTGCGTTTTCACAAAACATACTTAAAATATATGCATTTGTGTCATATGCCACACCTGTATTTAGTTGTGCTTCACATTGCGATGCAGCAAACATCAGCTCCGCATCATCTTGAGCAGCAGGAACGGAAGTGTCTGGAGCACAAATGTTAAAACTAAATACTGTGATCAATACACAGAGACAAACGTATGAAAGATGGTGCTTGCTTACCAGTTACGAAAAGCTGCCTGTGGGCCAAATGTTTGGCAGGGAGTTCTGCTGCTGGAGGAGGTAAAGTGACCTTCAGTAATGGATCTGGAAACAGCAAGTGGACAAGTTTGCCATTACAATAAATTAATACATGTAGAGAAAATTCCATATTAACACTCCTACTCACAGGATTTAACTGGTGTAAGGAGTTTTCTGGCCAGCTGTGAAGGAGACAAATGTTTGCTACGTGCCAATAGCGCTTTCACACTGGCTGTCTGCTGTACACCAGTTTGGAGTGCTATTAGGGGAGGTGCAGAGGTATTGGAGGCTGCAGGTGGAGGTGCAGAAGCACTGAAAGTTGCAGATGGAGGTGCAGGCTGACGTACACTGCTGCCCACAGCAGAAGCCTGTCTTTTTATTACATAATTTTTAAAAATGGCCATGTTTGTGTTGGGCCTGGCATCTGCCTTGACCAGGTATCTGATGAGGGCTTTGGCCTCCTTGCTCTGGTCCTCATACACGTCCTTCATGGACCGGCCCTGGAAGTCACCAAACTCCACCATCAAGCAACCCTGGTCTCCAACTGCCCGGGCTTCAGCTTGCATTTCTTGCTTCCTCTCGTACTTCTCCACTTCTTCTGCCATCTCTCTAATATGAGAAGTGTACTGTAGGAACAGTTGTTTATTTTGTGACAGGGGGGATGAGTTCGCAGTCTCATTGGAAATGCTGAGTACCAAATACACTGCGTACCCCAGAGAGTTTTCCAGGAGCCATCTAAATCTCTGGCCCTGGTACTTCCCAAACTGAAGTTTGCAGTGAGCCAGTACTAAAAACTGGTCACTGGGGTCTCCGCCGTTTGAGCTGACAAAAGTACTGGCCTCTGCCAGCACCTGCTCCTTCGGTTTGGCCCTTCCAGACTCAACATTTTCAAGGCGCTTCCCCTCTGGTGATGGCGCCATGAGGAGTCGGGTTGATGTTGCTGATTGTCGTCGAAAAAAGGGTTATGCGTAAATTTTCTGAAATGAAAATCAGAAAGAGACTATTACCTCTAGCAACCTAAAAAATACCTGTATGTTTAGTGTGTAACAATAATTTAACAAGCTACATGTAAACCATATTACAGTTTTTTACTTATTTTACTAAACGTTTATTTATCCAGGAATAATTTAATTTTACACAGATCTTCAGGCTGGTGTGACTTGAGTTGCTATGTCATTTCTAAGGGATCAGACTTACGGATTTTCCTAAAACAGCCGATCAAACTTCTCAGAAATCCCATAGACTTACATTGATAGAATGTTCTGCTGATGATGTTTACTTTATAATGTCAACTCTCAAACACTCACACATACAGTCTATCACAGTCTACATTTACTCCACTCTACACTATTTAAAACTTTTAGTAAAAGGCTTTCTTTTTTTTAACAATGCGTTTGTTAACTTTCACAAATAAAAAATCAGCATGTTTTTTGTTCCCAAACTTTTCTTCTATTATTATTATTCTTCTGAGACTGTAACTCCTCACAAACTTTTACCTCATCAATTTGTTTTATCATTATGTTCATTCATAGCCAGAAAACATGACTGCATACAAAATGACACACATCATTGTAGACGATTAATTAGCAGATGACGGATGATTTTAACTTATCTGATCGGTAGCGACATGTTTTTTTTCTTTATTAATAATGGGAAAAGTTATTCAATTAAATAATTAAGTAAAGCATAGTCTTACCTTTTGCAGGGATGACAATAACAGCGCAGCGGCAAGTGATGAGTCTAAGGTAAGGAACAGGAGAGAAACGCGATTGGTCCAAGTTAGCCAGAGGAGAGAAACGCGATTGGACAAAAGTTTGCCAAAGGCGATAAACGCGATTGGTCAAAAGTAAGCCCAAGAGACAAACGCGATTGGTCAAAAGTAAGCCCCAGAGACAAACGCGATTGGTCAAAAGTAAGCCCCAGAGACAAACGCGATTGGTCAAAAGTAAGCCCCAGAGACAAACGCGATTGGTCAAAAGTAAGCCCCAGAGACAAACGTGATTGGCTCAAGTGGGCTTACTTTGGGCTTACTTTGGCGCAACCATCGAGAAGCAGCAAGCATGCGAGAGGTAGCGGGATCGATGCCCGCATTCTCCAGTGACGTGTTTTGTTAGTAGCACCGTACGAGGCCGACAGGTAGCTTCACAAGCTGACTAATGTCTACGTTTTGAAACAGGAAAAAAGTCTTTCACGTGATTTGCAAAGTGCAGAAAGCGTGAACGTGACACCCTTTCCAAATCTCAAAACAAAATGTGCATAGTTTTGAAGACACAATGAACACCAACAGAAAGCACCTAAGCGGCCAAGAGCTACATTATCAGTGAGCAGGGCTCGTCCGGGATTTGAACCCAGGACCTCTCGCACCCTAAGCGAGAATCATACCCCTAGACCAACGAGCCTCAAACCTCATGTAGATCTGCAGCCTCGCCCACCCGGGCAAAAACAAGGAGGTCAGTCTACTGATATGACAACAATTCTTGTTTTGGACAAGTTCATCCACACAGTTGCCAAACCACAAACTGCTCACCCCCTTTACAAGTTGGTATGCAGACATGTGCTTTTGAATCAAGAAAGGTTCATCTGTCATGGGTTCCATGTTTTAGTGGTTAGCACTCTGGGCTTTGAATCCAGCAATCCGCGTCCAATTCTCGGTGAGTCTTGATGTTTGTCAAATTGGTTATTGCAGGCTCCAGGGGAAAGTAGGATTCAGCAACAAGAAACCCTATCCCAAAATTACCCCAACCCCCTTTAAATAATTTACTCAACTCAACTTAACTCAACTTCTGTGTATATAGCGCTTTTTACAATTTTCTTTGTTGAAAAGAAGCTGTACACGAAAACATGTTAACTATAAATAATACATTTAATATCATACACGCAGTGACACACACACTTAGCGAGAATCATAAGCCTTGACCGACGAGCCTCGACTAGAGGGCAAATCTTCAGCCTCGGCACCGAGCAAAGACAAGGTCTTCAACAATGTTTCCAAACCACAAACCGCTCACTCACTGCACAAGTGTGCATACATACCAACATGTGTGATTTGTATCGAGCAGTTTTTTGTAATCATGGGCTCCATGGTGTAATGGTTAGCACTCTGGGCTTTGAATCCAGCGATCCGAGTTCAAATCTCGGTGGAACCTCGTTATGTGCCCTGATGCTTGTCAAATAGTTGATTGCAGGCTGCAGTAGTCAGCAATACGAACAAACTTTTGGATTCCAATGTGTAATGGTCAGTACTTTGAATCCTATCATCTCTATAACCAGTGCACTGAAAACACTAAGAAATGAATGGACTTGCTCACTATTTAAAGGCATATTTCCAAGTGTTGGAAAATCAAACAGTTGTCCTCCATTGTGGTCAGAAAGAGTATCGACAGGGGGTATAGCTCGAAGTAACTTGTGGATTCAAATGTGTAATGGTCAGTACTTTGAATCCAATCATCTCTATAACCAGTGCACTGAAACACTACGAAATGAATGGACCGGCTTACTCTTTTAAAGCATGCGAGAAGTAGCGGG